>JBAIZZ010000151.1:542700-733629 GCA_037355905.1 Heliconius aoede
AAAAAAAAAAAAAACAAAGTTGACATCAAAACCAGACCGATACATAAATACGGCGGAAGATGTCATTTTTTCCGCACGCAAACACTTGTGAAACTGAACTTGTCAAAACAAGAACTGTTTCCCTGAAATATCCCCTTTAGGATAGACGTCGTTTGTACGACGTTTGTTTTGGATGCTTATTTCCGGCCATCTCTCTGCCTATTTAATGACCGGAGGTAAAATATGGACGGCACTTACAGTCGGCGTTGAGGAATCGAGTGAATGATTTGGCGCTGCCACTTTTTCAGTGATAGTAGGTTGATGTGTCAGTTTGAACATTTGTATAGAGCTTTACACTTCTCGTAGGGTTCGATAAGGATTTCGTTGATTGAAATTTCGATTTGTAATAAAATATCTTATGTCTGGTTTTGGAAACGATTGTTAGTTCTTTTTTTTTATTGTTTAGTAATACGAGTTTGATAATATTTTTTACATATTTTTAGTCGATTCATACATATGAGGAAATATATTTCATAATATGTCTCATCTCGATTGTGGCGATGCTTTTTTCTGATTAAAACTCAACTCAACAGTGCAAAATAATATTAAATATTTCATTCCTGTAAGTGGTAATCAACGCCATATAACTATTTTTATAATAATATGGTTATAAGAATATATAACCATAGAATATATAATAACCATAGAATAAATAAATTAGACACAAAAAAATACAATATATATAAAAAACATGTTTTACTTTTTTTAAAGCAATGTTAGCTTTAATTTTGTTAAAGCTAACGTTAGTTATATTGTTGTTTTCAATATAATCAAATGTAACAAAAGATACAAGAAAAATATTTTTACAGAGACGCCTAATCCATGTTATAATATATCTGAATTATAGTCATGACAAAGATATTTTATACATTCTTTTATTAGATTCACGTATCCATCTATCATTTAAGTAACTTCGTATGTATGGAGACGAGCATCAAAGAAAAGTTCAAAGTATTATATATTAATATAAATATCATTATAATTCCTTCAACTGTGTACACATATTATATTTAATACTTTACAATATAAGAACGTGGATATTAAGTTCACAATTATTGTAGAGTTTGGCTGAATTTAATATTTTTTTGCTTATATAATATATATCTCCCGCTTTAAGAAGATAACACCTAAATGCGATGCGATGGATTTAACGTAATACTATAAAATTGTATTTGAAGTAAAGTATAAGTGCTTTAAAACGTGTGGACTGTGGAGCTTTTATTTTATCAGTCTAAGTTCTAGTGATTTATCACTTCTTTTTATCTAATTTAGTAATATGAAGAGTTCTAATTTTCAGGTTCTTGCTTCATTATCAGACCAGCTCGTTGATATTATATTGTTGATATTATATGTCACCTACAAACGTAGAACAATTTCCGTCATATTCTCGTGGCATTACGTGTTGAGTGATAGAACTCAACGCCGCGCTTCGTTTTATTATCAGAGCGATGAAATGAGAATACGAAATAATTCCCTGACTGAGAATGGAACTCACTACCGTCGCGTTAACAATCATACACTTGTACTTTTGAACTCACACCTATCGCATTTACGTTAACACTAGTCCATTGCACCACTCTAGCATACTACAATTTATTTTTATATATACATATTGCTTCATCCAAAGAAAAATATTCTGTGATACATTTGAGTAAATCTCCGCATTTTGTCCCTTTCGCCATAAAATCGTATAAGCTTACGTCTTTCTCAAAAGAATTGCTGAATACAGTGAAAACTAGAGCAAAGTAGCGTTGTATATAATGTAATTCGGTATATTTTACCTTGACTTGGCGACTATCTGACGGAATTGTACGGTAGAGATTTTACTGAGGTCACAATTTCGATATCCGTGCTAAAACTTTTACTTACAATACTGACAAAGTTTCATCTATACCATTGAGTCAACTGCATTAATGGAATAACTTTCTACAGTCAGTCAATTTGCAACGTAAATAAATAGTGAATATATTATAACTTAAATTAACTTTTTGTTATATTAATACTGAGGGCGCTGTAGCGCAATGGAACTGGACAGGCTTATTTAAAAATATTGATTATAAGATTAAAACGTGCTTTCGGCAAAAAAATAAATAATATTAACTACAGCTTTGTCCGCTTAAATTATCTTACCGTTATCTTATAGCCGAAATATACAAAATAATTACATAAATTGTAACCTATTCTGATGAATAAGCTTAATTAATGTAAATTTTCATCTATCCGTAAATTTTAATTAAAATTCTCATCTATCTGTAAATTTTGAGTAATTTTTGCGTAAAGGCGTTACAAACATCAATCTTCACAAACTTTCATATTTGTAATATTAGTAAGATGTAAGTACTGTAAATAAATACCTAATAAATAGATCAATATACAAAATATAAAAGATTTATACTTCTATAGTAATATTATAATGCTGATCAACTAGGTCGAATTAAAACAATCTTTTTGTTTCACATCACGTTGATCTATTCGGCTACAGTTGCCTATCGAGTCACTATAGCTGGTGTCAGAGTTACCCCGGACTCTTGAAATATGTCATACGCAACTCTAAGGTATTCCAAGGGTCCCATACCCAAAGGTCAAACCGGAAGTATATTACTAAGACTTCTGTCCATCCGTCTGTCATGACCCGTGACAATTAGACAATTGAAATTTTCAGATATGATTTATTTCTGTAAATACTAAAAGAGTAAAATGTATATTTATACAGCAGAAAACACAGCAGTACAGTAGTTTTTATTTGACTACCCACACAAAACCACAACTAAAAACTAGTATACAAATAAACAGTAAGTATACACACATATAACATACGAATATAAGTGAATCCGCAATAAAGCTGACACAGTAATAGCAGGTACTTAGTATAATACAGTGTTATAATATATAAGTATCGTATTTTACGCCAGTGTAGAGCTAACAGACGGTCACAATATTTACGTGAGAGTCTCGAGAGATTTCGATAAAGTACATACACTCAACGCTTTCAGATTTGTTTATATTAAACCAAAGGAATTACTAATTTAATCATTTTCTATTTAGTTACAGGAAAACATTAAATGTCGAAGTTGGTAAATGTTTTCTTTATTGTCTTGTCTTGGTTCTATTTCGAATAAATACATTTCTTTGTAAGATTTTATATTTTTCTCTTTATCTCTGTGGATGATAGCGGAACGTTCGTTTGCCCTGCCTAACCTTCATTTGCCCTGCCGATAGCGTATTTGAGGTTTGGGCCGAAATAGTGCATCTTTGCGTTCATTGTATAACTAGAAGGGATCTAACTCCGAGGTCCTCGGCTCCTTGAAGGTGCTTTATCATTTAATATTATTTATGATATTTTATAGAAGCCATTAGTGGCACCAGATCACAAACGTGCGGAGTTGGGAGTTCGATTCAACAACAACAAAGTGAGGCGTTGAGTTCCACAAATCAACACGCGATGACTTCAGAATTCAGTGGAAACTGCGGAATGGAAATGACTTTGTGGGAACGGAGTGTCTTAACTTTAGGTTCCCAGGTTCCCTTTGTCTATCCTTTTTTTTTGCAACGAAATCCTGTTACGGATACCGGCCCGAGTGGGAACTCGAGCGGGTCCTCGAGTGGGAACTCGCGGACTGGCAGATGTAGGCCGTCCGAATACCCACTAAAACCGATATACGGGGATTAGTCTTCCGACAAACGCGGTGGCCCCCTCTGCCTATCCGGCTGTGCGGTTTGACTCTCCGTGAAAGGCCACGATGACCTCAAATGAATCAATATAAATAATTTACAATGACATATTATTACGTTAACAATACTCATCTGTAATCGAACTATTAAATAATTGCCTTTGTCCAAGCCACGTTTAATTTGCGTTAAATTATTAATTACGTTTATTTTGTTGGTATATGTCAACACACGAGAGGATAACATAATTATACGTTTTAAACGCACATTGACAGTAGAAAATCAAGCGAAAGTAATTTGGTTTGTATAATTATTCTATTCGATATACAGATAAATAATTACAGTGGTGATTAAATGAAACTTTATTAACATATTTGGAGGAAATTAGGCGTTACATCTCAAAGTTAACTTTTTTAATTATAAGTCCTTTTTGATACAGATTCACGATAATATCCGGCAGTTATGCCGGAAACAGATTTAAAAAAATAATAGAACTGGTAAAATGAATGGGCAGATTTAATCTAGAGTTAGAGCATTGTTTCTTTACTTTTTTTCCCAAATTAAGGACTTTACCCTCGCTCTGAAGAAAGAACCTAAAATAATTGAGCTTATAGCCAGATGCTGTTCCACTGTGTCACGAGTCTCTATCAAAGTAAATATTTACCTTTGTGCTGTATTTCGCACACAGCAGGTTAAGCAAAGGAAAACTGAGAATCTAATGTTGAGACATTTAATTCCTCATTGAAGGTAGTGTCTTCACTTCAGTGTCACTTCGAATAAATAATAATAAATAATTAAATATAATATAGATTTCTATCCCCAAATTCAAATTGAACCCACTATGATCCTGAATATAATCCAATACAACATGACTAATATAATATATTTACACTGTTGTTTCATTTTAATATACGTGTTTCAATACAGAATCCATTCATTACTGTACACAAATAATATATTATATCCGACGCGGCGCAGCAAGTAGATGCATGCAGTAGTGCAGTGAGTGCAACTTGGTAATGTTTAGCAATAAATTTCACACAAAAATATGAGCCACTATTATTTTTCACGTAAAATATTGTTCATTTTTAGTGTGTCAGAGTAGATTGTGAAATGAATCCTTCATTTTATGCTTTTTTGTTTTTAAATTTTTTTTTTTTAGTTTTTTAATAAACTGTGTCAAATAAATGTTATTATTATGTCACAATATTGTATATGAATAAGCAAATTTGTTTTTTTTTACTGTTATTCGACGCGTAATAGTGAAGTTATTATTTTATAAATAGTTAATACTTAATCATTTGAATTTATATGTTTTAGCAACCGCATATATATTAAAAGCGTATGGGATACGGAAACTAAAGATAAAAATGAACGTAGGCGGGAAGAGCACTGTAGATGCTGTTAAATAAAAGGATTTTAACTCTCTCTCAATACATCAAGACTTGTGACAAGTTCTGACAAGTTGTAGATTATCCTTCATACAATAAGGATCAATACAAAATAAAAATATATATAATGCGCTTCAAACATTATATTAATATTCACAGACAAATGAAAATGAAAAATTTTCACTATATATATTTGAACGTAAAATATTACAAGAACAATTTTATACTGAAAATTAGTGCAGGCGAAGTATTCAGAAATATGTTCGCTGCAGAGAAAATACTTTCCGCTACACAACTTTAGTAAGGAATTGCTATCGCGTATTTGATGACGACGCCAGCTGGCTTAATGTGTTATATAGTTACAGCCTATTCTTTTGTATTCTTAACGATTTTAAAATGATTTAAGGGAGCAGGTTCTATAACGAGAAAAGAATAACTGTCAACCATTAGTTAAATTTAATAATTAAAAACCTACATATATTATACAATATTACATTTAAAAATTATTAAGAAAGCATAAAAATAAAGATTCCACGTACCGGGACTTGACGGACCAAGGGCGGCTTGCAATAGGCGCGGGTTCAAATCCCGCTAAGTACGTAGTGTAATATTTTTACATTTACATATGTAAACCTATTGAGAAACATTCCAAGCAAATAATATAATTTATATTTCAAACTTCCGAGCAAATTCTGTATATTTCTTTATTCCACAATATTGAATTACTCGTTATATTAGTTGGGTTAGTATATATAACGAGGTTGGTAGTGGTCATCGTTGTAGGAAACATGCGTAACTGCTTCGAAATTCTGTATTCACCTTGTAACGCTGTGCAAATCTTATTAACTTGACAAATATTTGTATCCCAAATTCGTTTGCTCAATCCAAGTTATATTTAAGAAATGAACACAGTTAAGTAAGTGTGTGTGTGTGTGTGTGTATCTTCATGTAAAAAGAACTTAATAAATAAAAATAGAGCCATCCTTAATTTTATGATTTTCTTAGGTTTATATTGTATAGCATATCGTGTTGAGCTTATAAATGAAACCTTATGTCCAGAATTGTCGCATTTACAGACATTTAAAGACGTAAACTATTGTAGATCAATGAAATAGTATTGCCCTATGACAATTTTTTTTCAGCTTCCCGCTGTATCCCGTCCCGCTTGATAAAATTATATTATTATTAATATGTTTTTATCAAGTAAATCGTGAAAAGTAACTAAAAACATATTAGAATTTAATACCGTAACTTGTTTCATTCCTTAAATATATTGCTTATATCGAACAAAGGGGTACAGCAAGTACTTTGCCAACTAGAACGCGCCTTATGCCAAGAGACTGATGATATTTTATATGGTTTTTTACTGCGTACAATAGATGTGAATAAAATTTATAAAATATAATTATGAATTATGCACTGCGTTTTGTCCTATAGAAACGGGGAAAAATTTCAAATATTTTTTTTCCCCTGAGTGGGAAACGAGCCCACGATTATGGTATTTACAGTCCAGCGTTCCACTGTGCCATGCCTAGTTTAGGATTATAAATAAATTACATTTTAAAATGTAAGCTTAAACTATTTATATGTACACAAAATGTAAACATTTAAAACGAAACCTTCATTAAAATTATCTCAAAATTTAGAAACGTAAACAAAAATCACATTTTCCCTCCAATTTAAAATAGAACATCAAGATCTTGAAATATTCAAAGTGACTTAATTGGTCTTTGGGCCGAGGTCGTGTAACAATAAGACAATGCCTTCTGAACAAACAAACTGGATGTCTTCTATTGTGGCGGACAAATACTTTACTTGGTGACACTGAAGCAATCTCAAAATGTTATTTTTCTTAAAAAAAAAAAAACGTTGACGACTCCAAGATAATTGCCTTGCGTTAAACAAGATATATTTACTTATCTTAACGTTGAATTCTTCAAGAATAAAATGGGTAAGTAAAATATAAGACCGTCTCCACTGTTTTGTAGAGTTTTCAATTAAAATTCACTTCAAATTTATGATTTTTTTTTACTCATTTTAAACTGTTTGGTTAGAAAATAGCGTTGCGTTTTACTTTATCGCCGTTTGCTTTGTACCACGTGATGTTTTCTCATATAGAAACATTGGCTGATTATATATGCACTGCCAATATTAATCTCACTTACTTTACACCACAAAGATTGGAATAAAAACGTATAATATTTGAAGAAAGCACAGTACTAATAACTTGCCTTTTGTGTTCTATATAAAAGCCAAATCAGTGGAAGAAGAATGGTTCCCAAAGTACACGAAAAATGTAACTATTGTTATAATTTTGTTCTTAAAAATTTTAAAGAACGCATTCGACGCTTTATACGAAGCCGGATTTGAACAAAAAAATTGAAACAAAAGGGAATGAGTATGTGTAATTTTTGGTAAAAGATAATTAAAAGAGAGAGAGAATAATAAACCAAGAATATTAGCATGAAACGGTAATTAGACCGAAATTTCTCTCGGAAATCAGTACTAAAAGCCTTGTACGCTATTAAGGGCGTCGTAAATAGGTCGGAAAATATTAATTTTATATACTCACGTTCCAATAATGTATACTCACACAATTGTGTCCCTGTGCCACGACGGCTTACAATAATGACTCACCTTAAGGAGATGTAAAATAGAAATAGAATCGTCTAATATATTGCCAGAAAATAAGAAAGAATTTGGCAATTTCATCAATCACCTGTCACAACATCCATATTATTCATATCGCAAGAACGTAAACAACAATCTATCTAATCAACACTAAGCGCTCTGTCGTAAAATCTGAACAGCAAACAACAAAGCCGGGGCGATAAGTCGTCATAATTTATATGAGTTACCTTGAATTATTAATAGTTATAATTTACTTGGGCTGACTTGTGCCTCCGATATCCCACCCTTTGTATACTACTTACTTAAGATGATTTGTAGGTGCAGCCTAATGTTTCCTTTTGATAACGCTACTGTTGCATGGAGAAATGAACTTTATTTTGATCGTGTGTTGGGTTACTTTTATATTTTTGGTCAATAAATAGATTACTTATTAATTTGGACTGTAATGACTTAAGTATAAACATGTTACGATACTCAATTTGACTAGATAGCATAAGATATATTATTGTGTTGAATTAGATATGGCTTATTAGTAAAGTGGACACAAGATTCAATTTTTTAAAATCTTTCCCAATTGCATATATAATATAATTTAAAAACAAAATATGTATTAATATCTTATTTTTCAGTATTTTGTATAAGGAATCTCTAGAACCATACTATTATAATATTTTCCAAAACCTAATCTTTCGTTACACCTACTTGTATCAAGCCACACCTTAGGTTGCTGCTCGGACAGTTTTGACAACCTCAAGCTCACCCCCGGTTCCATTTCTGCAAGGGACGCCCTTTCCACCATCGACCCTCAAGCGGGCACGTAGATCACTATTGCCTCTATACCCAATTTCTATAGGGCAAGCTATATATTTCTATAGGAAAAATTGGGTAGAGAGGCAGAGTTGGTACAAAATAGCCATGGAAAAAATAATAGCAATAGTCTTAACAATATTTTGACTAATATAAAATAATAGTTACTTTCTTTTCATTGTACACCAACAGTATAAAGTAGGGAAATACGAGAAGAAGAAAAAAAAATCTATAAAAGTAAGACTACATTGGATGTTTGCCAACAGTTTTTCTTTTTATTGCCATCGACTGATATTTTTGACTTAAGAGCTCATGACAAATACGAAGAGAACTTTATGAAATGGCGAATTACGAGACAGAACAATGCTAGCAAAGTATAGAGGTGCTTAACTTTCTTCTAGAGAACAATTTAAATATTCTTTTGTAATATCAATTAAAAGAGAAATAATTGAACAAAAGTATGGGCCAAGGTTTGTTACGAAAGAAAAAAGTATTTTTAATTTTTCGTTGTAATCGAAGATTATTATAAAATATAAATATGTTGCCGTTAAAGTAGCGCAACCCAACGCAGTGCCTTGTGTTTCCCTGCCAAGAAAATTGTGCCGAGTTTCATACTTAATTAAAAGTTATTAAGCCTTTTAAGGCTTTATAACTTTTAATTTAACTTAAATATTCTTCTTATTTTGAATAAAATTATTTGACTGTACCTTCTCGACATTTCAAACATTTTTCTTCCGGGCGACGATGAGCAAAATTGTTCAATTTTAATAATATATTTATCGACAGCTTATATTTTTCATACACTATTTTCTTGTAATTAATACTTATAATACATAGTTCACAATCTTATTTTTTTTCATTTCTTATCACAAGGTACAAATATAAAGGATATTACGAAACAGGAATTCTTGTAAGAGATCAAGGATAATATAAAAGCAAAAATTTAATTTGTATTTAGATCAAACAAGACAACAAGGTCTCTATTTAAGTTTTAGATTACAAAATTTAACATAAAACTAATTTGTCCAAGTCTTTGTAGATTACAAAATATTTTCGTGAATAAGTAGAAGATTTTAATAAGATGTTAGAGTCAAAGTAAACGTTATACATTCTTTTATATCAAAATAAAGTGATGCACACTTTTTTTTTGTTATTTTTTTTTCTCGTCGATCGATATAACCAATTTTTCTTCTTGTAATATATTATATTCATTAAAATACTATTTTATTTTAATCCTTTGGAAACATTCATATGTTACAAACCTATTATAATTTTGTAGATTTTCCGTATTCTTGAGGCATTGCGTGTCGAGCGCTTGTCCCCGTGCACCACGACGCACTCTAAAAATAAATCTTCTAACAAAAATATATGAAGAGAGTACATTTCCTATAAATATATTTCACGGAGCATAAAACACAATTCTTATCTCACCTAGTCTCTCAATAGAATTTTCTTTCTAAAATGTAATACAATTTTACAATGGTATAACGTACACACATATATGATTTATGACAATCGATTAGAGAATGCAGGCGAGGGTGCAAGTGTAGTGATCGACGTAATCTCTTCTCCGTACCGCTTTATATATTTTGTATTCCTGTCAGATTTTGTGGTATAAAAGATTTTTTTTTGTGTTATTCTTTATTTTTTTTTAGTGTGGATTTATATGAGGTTTTTTGATATTAAATTTATAATAAAATTCGGCTCAAAGTGATTCTTCCCCTTAATACTAGACTCCCAGGTTCCCAATGTCTACCACGCTATGCGGGATATAAAAGAAACCAATGTTTCAATTATGTTTTTTTTACAGAAATATTGTCGTTTTCGTTTAAACTAAGTATTTGCCTACACTGTTTGATTTTACCAATTAATATGTAGTTATATATGTGTAGATGGAGTTGAAAATTTATTTCATATTTGCCTTAAATTTTGATGATATATTTTGTGTAAAAACCCCGCACATAGCAGGTTAGTTAGAGGGAATCTGGGATGCTATTTGTATCACTCTTCGTTCCTATTAAGACACGACCGTCCTCACCTTCCACTGAACGCTTCTAGGGGTATTGCGGGATTTTGATTTCCACTCGAGAAAACGAAATATCTAAAATTTTCTATACCTCGCTCTGGTAACGAGAGAAAGCGCAGCGTTGAGTTCCGCCACTCAATATCAACTCGGAAAGTGTAGTATATCACAGCGAGTAAGCAAATTTGCCTTCACTAACACTTCTAAACAACGAGCTAATGTTCTCTTTTACTGAGAATGTGTAGAAAATGGAGTGGGTCACGTCTAAGCTAGGCGAGGTGCGACACAAATTCTTGAATAAAGCTCAAGATTACTATAATGTACAGTATCTTTTTCGCTTCGTAGGTATGGTAGGGTATTTAGGTTATTTGCTTTATAGTTAGATGGATAGTTAAAAATACTTTATTGTACGCCAAGCTTATACAGGCGAAAATGCCATTCCGCCATTTTGTTGCGGCAGCCATTTTAATAATATTGATTATATATAATTTAATTGTCATCCGAACTAATATCGTTATCCAAATTTCAGCTCAATTGAACACTGGGAAGTGGGTCAAGTTGAGCTTATAAGATACCCATAAATTTGGTTATCAGATCTTAACCGAAGCTGAAGTTGAGAGGTTGTGTCAGCGCCCAAGAATCCCTTTTACTTTCTTAAAATTAAGATACGAGTGAAAGTATTATAAATTATAGTATAAAGGAGTGAAAGAGTATGTAAGTTACGGCGGTATATGATAGTGAGCCATTTGAGTTTTATGCGGTATTCCGAGACTTGGTTATACTGGCGTCAGTAAAGATAAGTTTCGGATTATTAAATAATTATTTGAAAATAAAAGTAATAATAAATTTTTTCACTTAAGATTCAAAAGTACATAAAGAAGAAAGTAAATAATTTTAAATTGTTGTGTTCAATCTAAAATATACGTAATTATGTTTTAAATGAAATACAAAGAGAATTTGTAACAGATCTCTGTTGTTTAAGAAAATTACGATATAAAGCCGTTGTATGATAAAAGCGTCAAATAAATTTCTTTATATAAAATAATACATACATATCTATATACCAACTATGATAAAACTATATTCACTACGTCAGACCATCGCAGATGTGATTCAATCAAACTGAAACGTCGAATATAACGTATATAACTATTTAATGTTATCTTTTACTTGCAGATATGAGTACTTTGTCATGTGTGTTATTTAAAGATAAGATTCGGATTAGCTTTATCCTCTATCCCGCATATTGCAAGGTAAAGGGAACGTAGTGTTAAGGCATATATGCGAGATACAGCGTGATTATATTTTTTTAAAATGAAAATTATTAATTTTTAACCAAAAATATAAAACACATTCTCCTTGTAAAATAATAAAATGATATATTATCGGGTAACAATTCATAATTAAAAGCGTAAACCTGACACATTACTGTCTCTCTAAACTAACAGCTGCATTAATAGTTCATTTGGATCGTGTATTACTTTAAAATTTTAAACCGACGTTTTTATTACATCAATGTCATAATGCAATTTATTTATTTAACGTTATTATTGATAGATATATATGTCATTCAGTTGGCGTAGTGGTTGTGACTTCGATGCTCGATTAGGTCAAATAGTCGTATTTTATATTTTTCTAATCTGGGTTATATTTATCTATGTTATATATGCTCACAAATTAATTATTTAATGTTAAATTTAAAAAATAAAATAAATCAGCTTTACGCTGTATCCCGTGTAAGGAGAGGGAATCTATTATGAAGACACTCCGTACCCCAATTTCCGCTGAATTTTTTGAGACATTGTGAGATGAGTGGCGGAACTCAACGCCGGGCGTCTGCCATTGGTGCCAGAGCCAAGAAATGAAATAATCAAGAAATAATAATTTATTCTCTCTAGTGGAATGACAAACCATAGATAACGTATTATAGGTATACAGAAGTAAATTTATTCATTACAAGTAAAATTCTCTTGCTGATAATATATGATAACAGCGAGTATTGTTCTCATAAAAAATAATGAGAATCATTCATAAGTATGGAAATCGGGGTCTTTTAATTAAGGAATACATATTGGTACAATTGTATAAAATTTTGCTTTCGTCTTCTCTCATTTATTTATGTGAAGTCATTGTTTCTGTTGGTTAAGCTCCTTAACGCATGTAAGCTTCTGTGGGTATATAGTTAAAAAGGTTCGATTGCTGGCAACTTTTTTTGTGTAAAGCATAATAGTAGGTTTATTTATAGCGCTATGCGTGTCATCATAATAAATGTATGTAGGTGTCATCTAATTAAATGAAAATTCGAGGTGGTAACTTTTTTCAGAATGACGTGATTGATATTTTTACTATAAAAATAAAAAAAATAAATCTATTCAAACCATTAGTTCTTATATTTATAATATAATATAAATATAGAAGTAAAGACATACAACGTCACCGCATTAGACTGTCAATACAATTAATAGAATTCCCTTTATATTGTCACGTAGCTAACAAATGATAGGCGTGTAAGCCTCTCCCAAAAATAGTTGGGTATAGCTCAAGTATACATAGAGTATAGATCGAATTTCCAATACGTACATTAATTGTCATCTTAAAGCCCACAGCTTACCCTGTGCTTAAAACCAACTTATTCAGAAACTGTCCAATATACTAAATATATTGCATATTTGGGTAAATGTATCCTTATCGAGGTATTAAATTAATTAATGTATGGGTAAAATTTAAATAATATTTTATATCGTGTTTTCAATGTTGAGGCTGTCGTAGCACAGGGTTATAAGCGTGCAACTGTAAATGTGATTTAGCAATTGTGAGTTCGATTTCCGTTCGAGAAGAATTTAAATTTATTTTCTCGCTCTGGAAAATACAAGCCTTAATCTTTAACCTTAACTTTTCATACAATTTTTTAAATATTATTTTCTCCGTCTGCCAAATGATCTTGTTTGCAGCTCTACATTTTTTATTGCGTAGCAATGTATGCAGAGTGAACCTAGTCTTAACGCCACCTAACACGCAATATCTCGTAAATTAGGCGGGAAATGGGAAACGGAGAGTCTTAACACTAGATTACACAGCAGAGATATGCTAAGAAAACATTTCCTCTCTTTAAAAATCTAAATATATGAACAAATATGTACATAACATACATTTATAACTCCTAATTATATCCTATATTTATATATTACATCCTTTTATCCAATCCTGCGAGAGTAATATCCAAGCTCTTATATAATAGCTTGAAAATTTGCAACATTGCCTTATATTAAGAGTTAGATAGTTCAAAAACGTATGCAGGAAGATGAATATGATTTTGACAACACTTGTTATATGAAACGGTACAAAAATTGGAACTTTCAAGACCTTTTTCTGAAATTCAGGCTTAACTTAGCCAAAGCAATTTCATCTGATACCTCCATTGAAATAGCTGCTTCAATAAATTAAAATTTTGCCGCCCTTTTAATGCTATTTTTTTTGAAGGATCTGTCTATCAACAGACAGGATATGACAGACAACAGAATACTCTTATAAAGTTTCCTTTTTTCCTTAAAAAGTACGGAACCCTAATATGAAGTCGATGACAACGTCACTATATCAAACAATATTGTATAATATTTAACCAAAATTATAATGCTATTCAGTAATTCACACATTAACCTTGAAACAAAGCATATATTGTACAATATAATATATTTCTATAGAATAAATAGATTTCGCTTTATGTCAAGATACCTTCAAACAGCGGATGGCTAATGAATGGCTTCATAGATCTCATTGAACTACAATACAGTGCTATCTCTATAAGATGAAGTGTGCCGAGATAATTAAAATACAAAAGGCTATCGTAGTTTTAATATTTTGATTACAGCATAATATTTTCGCTAGTAATTAATTGGCGGAACTCAACGCCGTTGTTATAATATTTTCTATATATAAATATATATTTTTACTTTTTTGGATTTAAATAATATACTTTATAAGTAGGCTCTCTTTGCCTATCCTACGTAATATGGGCTGTTTTCACTTTTGTACTATCAATATAACTAACTATAGCGTCTGCATGTAAATGTGACGGCTGTGGGTTCGATTCCTACTATGGAGAATGAATTATATTAATTTCCTTTGTCCAGCAACACTTTTAGAAGTGCACGTTGACTTTCGCTACCCAATTTAAAATAACTGAAAAAAAAATAATTAAAAAACTTATCGACAAATTGAAACTATACAAAATCATGAATACTAGAATTCTTCTTTAACAAAAAAAAATCTATTTTAATAAGTACTATTTAAACAAAACACTTAAACGATTATTTTTCTGTGCTCATTTTATTCTCGCAACAACTTTAAATAATTGAAAATTCAATCCTTTTAAAAAAGGCACGTAGCGAGTTTTAGGAGCTACAGAATATTTTCATAAAGATATAAAAGGTAAAGTTTCGTTGTCCGGAAATTGAAAAAAAAAGTATACCTAAGTTAGACACCAGAGTTTGTGTATGGCGTTAATATTGCATAGAAAATTTTCATAATTTTGGTTAATTATATAAGTCGTATTTTTTATTGTATTTATTTACATATACCTATATAAAGCTGTTCTGTTTCTGACTGACTGAAACTGCTCAGTGTTTAATGAAAAAACAACGAAAAAACAGAGAATTGTAGGTTGTACAGTCTATGCAAACGAAGTATATGTAAAAAAAAATTTTTTTTTTGTTCTTGTGAAATAAATTGTACAAAATAATAAATTAATATATAATTATTTGCTTTATAACAATCTTAATCTATACAAAAAAAATAATCAAGTTAATAAATACCAAATGAACACTACATCATGTACCGTATATACACACATTATTACTTAACTAGCACTTCTAAATGGAACGAAAGCTTAATAAATCCACCATTATCACGAGATAAAGAAAACATCAATCTATTCAGCCACACAATTAACCAACTTACTGTAGAACAGCCGATACGGATCCATCCATCTTTGATTTGAGTTATGATTTGGACCCATGATTTGTAAGAAACGCAGGAAAATAGGTCAATTCCAGAGGAAAAAAAAAACAAGGAAAATCGTGAACTAATATTTATAATCAACAGACCGTCTCGTAAACAAAACCGTTTATCCATCACTGGATCAAGTATTAGGTAGTATACTATACGCAGTAAAAAGTTTTCCTGATTAATTCTTACTGGCGTCTTCGTCCTATAATATATAAATAATGGCAGTGCGTTTGAGTTGCGAGGACCTTGGAAGTATTGAATGTCCTCGTTGGTGACAAAATTTTCTATAATCTTTCTTCGTATTTTGTTATTTGTATATTTTATACACTTTGTGTATAAAAATGATTCGAGAAGTATGCATAGAATTTGGCTGTTGAAAGTTTTAATTTTAAAAGTTAACTTAACCGTCCGCGACTGACGTGATAGTCCTATAGACACAGCAAAATATAAAATATGCACCGCCGTTTTCAATTTCAGATTTTAGACGCGTCGGATAGTACGTGAAAGGTGGTGTCAGGGAACCCGGGGTTGCACAGAGGGAGGAAAGTGTCCACTCTAGCATTAAGGTAAGTGTCTACTAGATTTCCACCTCAGTAAAATGGTTATATTTTCATACTGTCTCCATTTTATATAACGTGTTTTTTTTTGTATTATTTCGCGTTATTTTATATTAATCATCACATTGCGTTAAATCTGCCTTCCTGTATAAGCTAAATACAGCGTGTAGATGTAAAGATGAACAACAAATTAAATAAATAATTTTGCTTCCAATAATTTAATATATAGCCAGTCTTCAAGTACCAATGTAAATCCATTTCCCATTTGCCCACACCACAATTTTAATTATATAGCTGTCAAAATGTTATATGCCTCCAATAAAATACCTTAGTACTTACCAAATTTATGAACCAATAAAGCTGTTACTCTTCACATAAACCATTTAATCTCTATCCTTTGATGGGCACTCGATTCGCAATAAAAGGGATTAAGATGAGTACACGAAAGATGTAAGTTTAATGTTCAAAGGTCATTTTGATATATGCGAGAGATTTTCGGGTTAAAAGAGTCAAGCTAGTTAAATAACTTATTTAAATAAATATAGAGGAAGTCGATGGATTTTTATTACTTTTCTTAACATAAATGAAAGATGATTTTAGAAATCTTTGTGTAAAATTACATGTATACGAAAATCATGTTTCATCATGAGTCATGTCATCGTTTGAAAATCATTTGCCTACCGCCTATTCTAAAAAACTTAAGTTAAAAAACTGCAATATTCGTACAAAAATGTTGCCTTGAAATTATTTCTAGAATACAGGCAAATTCCAGATATTTATATCTAAAAAATTTAATAATTTCCAACATTATAATTATAAATAAATAAAATAAATTTAGAATCTCAATATAATTGAAATTATTGACTCAATATTTTAAAACTTATCTCTAAGATTCCCCCAAAATTGGATCAGTATCGTCGCGCCGTGGGAATTGCTCGAGTTCTATTTAAAGAACTGTCTATCTAAAGGATTTACTTGCACGTACTACGTAAAGTATCCTTTGATTCATTTGTTTATATACTGAATATGTATGTATGTAATAGCACGTCGCGCTTTGACTTGTTATCAGATCTAAAAAAATTAACTATTCCGTGTCCCCGAATGAGAACTGAACTAACGACTATAGCGCTTACAGTCACGCGACTACGCCTCTGTGCCACGACAGCCTCATATTTTATATCACATTTCCTAATTTCCTATCTCTACAAATTCAAATTTCAAACGATCTTACTAATACTGCTTTTGAAATAGGTTCTAGATTTATGAAGTGATTGTTCAACGTTGGCCGATTACACATAACGTAATATTCCCGTACACGATATTTAGTATAAATTTAGACACATTTTAGGTAAAGCAGAATTGTTTATTGATTTAATAATGTTTCAGATTTAGATCAACCTTTAAAAAATTCAATTTTGTAAAAAACACTCAGTTTTACCTCGATTTATATGAGCATGTAATATTTTTCACTTTCATATAGTGTTATTTTTTATATAGTTTACAAGCGATGCTCCTCGCAGGCCTCATGTGGCTATAAAATTATACAGCCTACGTGATCTGACTGATTAGTTTGATACAGGTCAAATTGCCTTCACAAATATGTCTTGAAATGATAAATAATATAACAGTACCGACAAATTGCGATTGCTATACTGTTAACTCCACTCTCCACTTTCCGTCGAATTATGGAGGTATTGCGTGTTGATTGGCGGAACCAGGTTGGTAACAGAGAGAAGAAATGAAAATATTAATCCACCCAATCCATATTAAACCATCGCGCTTACAGTCACACGCTGTACAACAGCGCTACGACGGTCTCATAATGAATTATTAACATAATTACTTCCGTAATATAAATTTTATAAAACAAAAATTGTCGAAAAAATGTAAAAAGAGAAAAAATATGAGATAGATTAATTTTTAACACAATTTCACAAAAAGAAAATCAATTATAACGTTACAAATGAAAAGCTCCCGTGAGATAAAGAATCAAAATTTTATTGGGGAAGTTTTATTAATTAATACCTACTCGTATTATATTTTTCGTTTGAAAGCTTGAAAATTAAAATATTTCTCAATTAAATAGGTAAAGGCTTTTTTTTTTTAACTTCACCGTTATAATATTAAGAGTTAAATAACGTAAAATAAGAAGCGCTATGGCTAATACAAAATTGGTGTCATTGAATTTGTAATCAAATTTTCAAGATTGGGCTGATTAATTTATAGAGTTTCAATAAAATACTCTTTTGTTTTTTTTAATTTAATTACTCCTCTCTTAGACTGAGATACCAGGGCCCCCAGACCTACGTAATTTTAGCAAAGCTGAAAATTTGAGGATTAATCGTCTAATATGTAGTTAAGACTGTATGCATACTCTTTAACTTGAAAGTGTGGACCTTTCAGAAAAAGCGCCATTTTAAGGTACACGTGAAGCCACGTCAAAATAGAAACACTCGTTTTTAAATATGTTTTTAAGAATGATGTAAATATGCATGTTTATTATTACCAGGCCCTAACCGTGGGCCCTTACTCCTGCCAGACGTCTTAAAGGTTATTTAAAATTGAGGTAAATGGCGTTAAACTATCAAGCTTAGATTTTAAATATATTGTTTATAGTCTATTCCAAGACCGGCTCAATCATCTTCCCAGACAGAGATATACCGTTATTTGGCGCTACCTGTGAAAAGGCTCCACTTTCAAGTTAGTGAGTAGATGTACTGTCTTAAATACATATAAGACTACTAGACCTCAGAATTTCCACTTAGCTAAAATGACGTAGGTCTGGCGGTTCTGGAATCTTGGGCTAGTGAAAAAAGCGGTAATTAGTTCGCCCTTTCAATGAAATTAAGTAAATTTCTTAACTGTTCTTAAGCGAATTATTTTTGTTCTATATAAAATAAACCAGTTAGAAAGTTTAAAAAGATTAGAGTTGGTAGTAACAATTGAAAATAATGAATATTATCTTGATTTCCACATAAAGTATGTAATAAAAAGTTACGGTGTAATTTATATTAAAATTAGAGATTGGCCGAATTTCAAGAGGTCTAGGTTCCGATTCTTTATTACTAGACTTTTATACAATATTTTTTCTCAATAGGGCGTGATTGAACATTTCTTTATTACCACATACGAGTAGATCAGCAACTATATTAGACATATAGTTGCTGTGCAACCATCTTAGAGCTGTAGTTCAGCGAGACTGTGAACGTGACGGTTTTGGGTTCGATTCCCACTATGAGAAATTATTTAATTAAATAACACACGAGTTACGAGTTTCGACACTCAATACGGAATGTCTTAAAAAAGTGACCGGAAACGGAGAGTCAGGTGAAACCATATGTCATATAATTCAAAAGCAAGCTATAAACGACTTTTTCTTATAATTACATTGTTTAAGAGAAAGAATAGCGAAGGAGTATCGATCCTATAACCATGTCATTTACTTTTCAAATGCACAAAGACAAAATCTAATGTAAAAAAAACATTTAAAACGCACACTATTTACATATAAATTAAATTATTATAGTAAATTTGCACAAGAAGATGTAGTTATTACAAAATTATACGTAACGAAATACAAGAGTGAAGTGTATCTAGCGGTTATCATACCTTACAATCACATATTTGATATTGTAGTGTAAGCTTAATTAGAGCTTTCAACAATAATATTTACTTTATGTATATAATACTGCGAAATATGAAATAGGGATCCTTTAATACTTTGATGTGTTATTTTATACTAGTAAAGAAAAATAATTTTCTGTAAAAAATCGTATCCAAGAGTCGTGGGTTCGAATATTTTGCATCTGTTGTCGTTTGTCTTTTCTGTACTTGCTTGTATGTGATATTTCTTAAGTGAGCGGAATGAAGTAAAGTAAGTGGATATTAGACATTACATCTTCTATCTTTGTTTTGTAAAAGAGGCATAAGTGAATATGAACAAGAATAATAACAGCAGCTTAAATAATAATAAATCTAGATTTGACCTCTAATAACTAGACATAAGTGATATATATAAAAAGTACACATTTTATCATTTTCTACATGACAATAGTCTCTATAAAAATTTTAAAGACATGGATTTTTTTTAGTATCGTTTTATTTTACTTGAAAATAATATTCTATCATGCACTAAGGGCACATCTCTTGCACAGAATTCAAATCGCGTAACATTAAAATAAAAAAAATATATATTGAGTTTATAAATAATAATTCAATTAGTAATGAAACTGAGCATATTTTGTACGTATGGTCAATATTTCTGAACATATGCTTTTCTACCATCTTTTCTATCATCTAGAAAGGATTATTATATATATTAATTTCGAAAGCCCCTTTCGAATTTATACCGGCGCTTATTCACCCTGTCATTAACATAAAAGAGAGCGCCGGTACCGAGCCCCGCCCCATTTTTTATCTCGACACATACCTGACCTCTCAGAAACAAATTTATAGGATACCCAGTTTAATATTTATTTTTCTTGGCTTTCTCAAATAAGCTCCTATAAAAATCTTTTTCTTCAAAACCGCTTGCTCTCTGATTGTCTCTTTATGACGGTAAGATGAATATTTGATTTCCTTTACCCCTTATTTTTCTTCGCCATCCAACTTTGCAAGAGTAACGAGTTTAACTAATGCGGGTTGCGATGTTTATTTTGTTTTGTCTTAAGTACGTTATTGAAAAATAGCACGAAAATATGTTCTAAAATCTCTTATTTAATAGCTTTTTGTTATTCTCCATTTTTTCTCATTCTCCATGCTCATAGATAGTTTTATTTTTACTCTGCTAGATCAATCTATTTGAAATAAGTTGAAAGGAAACAAAACAGGGGAAAATATTTCAATATTCAAATGATTTAGGATAGTCGTGGCGCAGTCACTTGGGACTATAAACGCGACAACTGTGGGTTTAAATCCTACTCGAGGAAATGAAATATTTAATATTTATATTTTCTCATTCTAAGAACGAGACGGAGCGTAACGTTAAGTTCCAACTCTCAAGTTAGAATAAAGGATCTTAATACCAGGTCCCACTGCTTATCCTACTATGTGTACTCAAAGTTCACTGTATCTTCTCTTTGACGCGAAAACATCGATATAAACCATCGACGAGTCTGATATTTATTCTCAATGTACCAAAACCGTGAAGTCATTAAGATAAACAAACCTCACCAAGAATCAGCGCACGAGAAACGATTTATTATACCGTACGCCAACAATTATAATATTTTTCTGTACACAAATGTATATTTGAATGTGGGACAAGGTCGCTTTCAGATTTGAGACTTCATCAAGAGTATATACCAATTATTTTGGTGGATGGCTTTTAGTGCTGCATTTTGAATCATTTTTCCTCTGGATTCGAAAGTACTGGAATTAGTGTTCTAATTATGTATTTATTATATAAAATTATTTTAAAAAAAATTGTCTGTAGTTGTTGATACAAATACTGTGTAAGGTATTATCTAATATGGTTAAAAACTAATATTATTTTCAAGCCACAATAACTTAACCTTAGGATTTAAGAATTTAAAGATTTCTTATCATATAACTACACATATCTAAGTGTATTAGTTAGTTATTAATCTTTTGAATAAAGATAATGTGTTTCAAGAGAAGTTGCTACACCTACTTAATCTGACTTAAAATTACTATTAACTATAAGTTAACCTTACTTATAAGTAGATATAAGAAAATGATAAAAGTTATTTTAATCTACCGTTATCGATTTAATTATATGTGATAACGATATGTTATTACAAATCTCTATATCGCTAAAATTCGTTTCGTCCAAGCCATTTCATATGCTAATATTTCTATCAAGGTTTCACTTATTTGAAACACAAAAAGAAATATATGCTATTGTTTAAAATCACCTGAGGTATAATGTCTGAGAGCTAGTTCATCCACTTCATAACGTTCCTCGAGTACAGGTAATTAAAACTAGCATAATAGAAAAGAAAATTAAAATTATGATTCTAACTATTCAAAACTGCTATTCTTATATACGTGGTATTCATTTCATTTCAAAAAAAAATATATAATACTAGTGTATACCGTGGCTTCGTCTATAAAGACTGTGTATTACTATTGTAAATATTTCATTTTTTCACAATTTAGAAGGAAAGCGGACAAAAATATCTCTATGCAAAAAAAATCGCTAAAACGTAGATTATTTTATATTACTAATTTTTCTTTATTAAATATAACATGTTTTAACATTATTACACATAAAGCCTTTTTTTCGAATCAACCTGTATATTCAAGAAAAACTCGACTAAATATTGTTTAAGCGTATCCTATTCCGATAATAGTGTGTAGTGCTTTGGTGTACTGCATATATTTAAATATTACCTAGACCAAGATATTAAAAAATTATATTCCCCTTTTATGAGATCCGAACCTACAACTGCAGCTGCTTTTAAGTATATGAATAAGCGCGCAATAAGTAATATACCATTAAGAAAAACATTCCCCCTTCTAGAAGTTTTCTTAAGGAACATAAAAGGAAGTTCTCTCAGAATTTTCGTTCAAAAAACTTTCAACATAAAGTTGAATATCATTATAATAAGCATATTTAATTAAAGCTTATAATAAAATATCGTTTCCGGAACTTTTATTTTTGTAACTTTTATATGTGCCTACTTTCTACAGCCAACAGTATCAGAGACACAAACTTTGCGCGTGAAGGAATTATGTAAGATATAAAGCTCCTATATTTGTATACTAAAAGTTCGTATACAAATTGGAGCCAAGAAAGCTTCGGACCGCAAGATAAACTTCAACTTCTAAACTCATTCATCAAATTCTCCGATAACTTCCAATATTTGATTGATGAAAATATATAAAATATATATTTTTTTGTATGTAATATTTATTGTGAATTATCAGTATTATTTTAGTAGTATTGTGCAAAATATATATATTTTATGATCTTAGAACGTGATTGTTTTCTTTTGTTACACGTTGTATCGCGCATTTAACGGGGTAGGCAGAGGCTTTCCACCGAATTCTGGACGCATTGCTCGTTGAATAGGACACTCTAATATCTCATTTTCTTCCAGGTTCCTCGGGAATCGAACCTACCACCTATCAAGTTTACAGCTTGGCTTCCGTCCTGAGACACGGCTGACATCAGCCTCAAATAAATAAATAAATATTGAATCTATTGTTAACACAATTCCCAATTCCGTTTCCCAATTCTAATCTTACAAACAGATATACGATTTTCGGCTACACCACTGTGTAAAATTTTGAAGTACCGAATTCAATATTTAACTAAAAATCATTAATTAAATAAATAAATAAATAATAAAAATGGAAAATGATGTTATCTCATACATCTAACCAGGTCAGATGCAGTCACACTAATGATGGCCATAAAACGCCACATCTGTTAGTACATTGTAAGAGTATTTTGCACTGCGTACGTTGCAACCGATGATTTCATTGAACACTAGCTTTGAAACTGAAATACATTCATCAATTGTCTGGTCTTTGGAAAGGGTTTCTCTGTCAATCTTTAATAGGCTATCTAGCACGTACGTTGAATTTATTCTAAGAAACTGCGAGATTCTAGGCCCATGATATTATAAGTCTAATCAAAATTTCACAATATATAGAAAGAGAAAATTATAGAACAAAGTGAATTAAGACCAAGTTGTAATACTCCGGACTTAAGTTACATATGACGATCAAATATGACATTATTTTAAAAGGATCCGACTCAGCAAAGGTAAACTCAACATATAAAACTATACATTTTAACATGAGCATGATGAATGAATTAAAAACACACACAATCTCGTGCTTCATATGGAGATGGAATGCTTAATCAAAAGAGGTAAACAAAATCCACTTAAATTATATTTCAAAGAGACGAGTCAAACGTTTTCTTGATGCGAGTTATATATTATAACTAGCTAGCGGCCCAAATTATAACTAAATTATACACAATATTTACATCAATTGTAGCCTATGCGCTATTATGACATACTAGTGAACCCGGACGCGGCTTCACCCGCTTTAACTATAAAATTAACTGTAAAATTTTTATATTTAAAAAAAGTATCTAACTAAATTATTGTATTTATCATTTATATAATTATAAATATTTTTTTTATAAAATTAAATAATAAGTTATTCATAAAATTTTCGAAGCATTGTGTAATAAATGACGAAACTTCGTCGAACAGAGGTAGGAAGTGAAAATATCAAATATTTTATTTCCTCGAGTGGAAATCGAAGCCACAACCAACGCGTTATAGGCATACGCTTATATCCCTGTACCATGATTGGACTCAATAAATAAGTTTTCAATAATAATAATAATGGTTATAAGATAAAATAAATTAATTTAAAAATTCATTTTATAGCATATCTCTCATATATTATCTAACCCAAGGTCGATAGCAAACAGAGAACCCCTGATACTTTTTTTTTTCAAAGATAAAATTAACAGCATTTGGGGCCAAGATATGGAACTTTAGTACTTCAAAGATGGGAGGACAGAAAGGTTACTTTAAGGGAAAACCCAATTATCGGAGTAATTTTTCAGACAGTCCGTACCTTATTGGCAACTAGAACAGATTGAAAAGGGGGGTACGATAAGCGTAAAATTAGATATCTTGTATTAAATTAAATTGACAAATTTTAACAATATCTTTTGTGATTTTTTTTCATCAATTATTGTAATTGAATAAGTGATTCAGTTACTTTTTTACAATATAATCAATGTCTATAGTATATATGTCTAACGCGATACAGAAACCTTCTACGAAACAATTATACGACAAAAAAATAATAGGAGGCGCATTGGCCAAATAAAAATGAAGAAAACACGTAAAATGAATTTATTATTATACTGATTTTTTAGAATAATAATTATAAATACATTTCTGACAATCCTTAATTATTTCTTATAGTTTCCGCAAAAAAATGTCATTATATATTCTTATAAAATAAAGAAATGGTTCTTAATTGGTGTTTCCTAAAGTATTCTCAATATTGTAGAGCGTTTTATAAGATGTGTTTTTATTAATTTAATATTCAAATTATATATAACATATATAACTTACCTGTCAAAAATCCAAAAAAATATTAAAGTTCTCGGCTGAAAGACAAAATCACACACTTCACTTTTAAAAACAATGTTTATTCTATATACCACGAACTTACAAGCTTCGTAAAATTTATTTAAAAAAATCAAATTCACTTAATTCATGAAACACTGTTATTCGTAGTTCATATTTCTTTTCACTTATAATTGAACGGTAATAACGTCCCATCCACACCGCATTTAGTGGGAGACTAACGTATAGCGCCTTCTAGGGTGATTTTGCGTTAGTGTGCGTTCTTGTATGTATAGGGTTCATACACACAATTTTATTTGAATGTGTGCATATTTTAGACGCTAGTGTAAGTACTTTCAGAGTTTCTGTTAGTCCAAGATTACGAATGTGTAGGTGAAATCACCTCAAGCCCTACTTGTGTGAGTGTACTGCCGGGAAAAATGACGGTTTGCGCTTGCGTACAAAAATCATGCTTCGCGGTACTTAGATACTGATTTGAAGAGCAGATTATATATATTAATCTTGTATACTTTCGGGTATATATTATGGAATTTTATTTAAAAACTGTCGGGAACCGGGGAGTTTTGTATTTGACACGGACCTTTATTTTTATTTTTCTTATTTTAAAGCACGTATAACTTTTCAGCAGCAGAGAACTGTTTAATAAATATTAAGATAATTGTATTTTTTTTTGCATTATGTCCTGAGCGAAAAACCTTAACCATACCACAACATATACAAACGATGGTGTAAGATGATCAGTGATGTCTATATATTTTCACGAATATCTTGTAGCAGACTCGTGTGTAAATAATATGAAATATACATACATACATACATACATAACTTCTACAAAATAGAAACTCCTCAACAATGTTAACATAACCAAAATACTGTAATAACACATGTAATAAAGGCATCACAATAGCATAGATATGTCATTCATCTAACAAATGAACAACAAAGCTGATTATAATAAAGTTGGATTTACTCCAAATGTACATTCTACAATCTACAATGGTATTGTCAACGTTTGTGGCATATTTGAGAACGTCTGACTGTGAATGCGATGACTTTAGGTTCGATTTTTATACTTATAGGAAAATTAGTTTCTATTTTATGGTTTGGTTGGAAACGAAAAACAATATTTAACTTACCCATAACATGTAAGGTGAAAAAGCGGAGAACGTAGAGTTTTCACATTGAGTGATCTCTACATAGAATGCTATATGAAAGGTATGCCTAAAAATAAAGAAGACAAGCTATATTATACACAAAAACAAGAACTGATGTACTCTTAATAAATATTTCTAAGAAATATTTTTTTCAGTTCTGAAGGTAAAATAATGAAGTTAATGGGCTTATTTTATTACATTAAAAACAAAACGATTAGGTATTAGAACTTCATTATATTTATATTGTATTTTTACAAAGATACAAAGTTGCAATAAATAAATTATTTTACATTCATATTTTCCAACGTTTACCCGCAAATCTCAAGAGTGCAAGCCGAGAGGCTCTCGAAGGTTACCACGACTAAGTGTTTTGATTTTAGAGATAGCAAGTATATTGTGATGTAAAATGAAATCGTTTGTGCTGAAATCCACTTTAATAGTATATACTCTTTTGAAGTTTATGACCGGAAGGTAAAATTTTGTATTTTATTTAGACGGTCGTGGTCTATTGGTTATAAACGCATTGGCGGCAGTAGATTCGATTACCAGGTTTAATGAATTACTTGATATTTTCATTTCCTTTATATTCCCTCTGCCTGCCCTGATATATGCAGGGTATAAAGTGACTCTGAAAAAAGGAAAAAAGCTAAAAAAGCTGAAGTAGAATCGTATTATTTTAAAAGAAAAAGCCTTTAGAAATCTGACAGGGCTTAGACTTAATTATCTGCTAAGCGGAATACACCGTAAAGATTTAAAAAAATCTAAGTTAATCAAATCCTTAAACATAAGATTGATTTAAGTTAGGTTTCCACAGTTTGGTAAGTTAGGACACCACGTCTGGTCTAATTTAAACGTAACATGTTTCTAAACGAACAAAAGAGAGAACGGAGTGTCCTACCATTAGAATATCTCAATCAAATCCGGTGAACAGTAAAGTATTAACTGAAAGGAAGGAAACCAATTTTAAAATAGCGTTCACCTTATAATATAAAATTCATTTTTAATATCAAAAAGTTAATTAAGAGAAATCTTATAAAATTTCCAAAGATATTGAAAGTTGTAAAGCTAAACCAAACTGGACCGAAATGGAAGTAATTTGGAATGTAACTTAGCGTGTTTGGATAGATTTGTTAAAGACGAGCAGATCAATTTACCTTTACTTAAGCTACCTTCATAAAATTAAAGGAGAACTCTTAATTCGATGAAAAATATTATTTAATATTACAGAAACGCAAATCGCTGTGTAAAGACTAAGCAAAAAAGTAATATTGGTTTAATAACTATAGGCATTTAATAATTGTATAAGATTATTTTTATGTTGAAATTTATATGGTAGGAAAAGGCCGAAAGAATAATTTAATAATATTTTTATTTTTTCACTCTGGCACCAAGGCAAAAAACCAATCAGCAGCAAAAAACCTCTCAACATCCAATGCCTCGAAATTTCAGCGGAAAGTGGGAAACGGAGTGTCTTAACACTTAGTTCCATCTGCTTACCCTACTATATATGAAATACAAGGTGAGAAAAAACTGTGCCTTTAATTAAAAACATCCAAATCCGTTCCAAAACACACTAAAATCAACTGTCAATAGTAATCCCACAGAACAGACAACACAACACAATATTAAACATTATTTATGCAAATGAGTGAAGCATTTCCACTGCTGGTATGATGCATGATCTAAATTTGCAATAACTATATTGGTCTAATTTAATTAAGTAATATTGAATTTGTGTATTAATTAATTGCCTGCAGAATGTGTGTTCAGATTCAAATATAACTTGACTTCCGGTTAGGTGTAGTGATTATATTATTTACATGTTTATGTATGCACTTTCGAAACTTCCGGATTTATATTAAATTTCGATCATATTATAAAAATATATATCTACTCATTTATTAAATAATATATTTTAGATTATTAATGAATGATGATGCGATCTAAGATTACAACAATTAAATAATAATTATTTATCTATTATTCTATTAGCTTCATGCTGTATCCCGCATACAGCTGGGTAGGCAGAGGGAACCTCGGTGTTAAGACACTCCGTTCCCCACTTTCTGCCAAATTCTGGAGGCATTGCGTATTGAGTGACAGAACTCAACGCCGCACTTAGCCTCAATACCAGAGCAAAGAAAATGTGAATATAAACGTAATTAAATATTTCACTTCCTCGAGTGGGAATTGAACCCAACACAACGGCCTAATTATCGAAAGCTAATATTTAAATAAAATGTCACCTTCACGTTGTCAACTTCACGTTCATCCCCCATATATAAATAAACATTCCGTGTCCCACACAACGTCGAATTTTCGATACATTAAGTAGTGGAACTTAACCACCGCGTAAAGAGGACTACTGTTCTTGTTTTTTTTAAAATAGTTTATTAAGAACACCAACAACAAAGTAAATTTAATATTTTTATAATTATAATATCTGCATAGGTGGCACGCCATTATAACATACTAAAGGTGTGCTTTTCCGTGAACATTCTTAGTTTGAAATAGCTTAAGCACACAAACGCTTAATAAACTCTTCTGAGAACTTTCTTAACATTTTCTTAGTAAGTATCGTACCATTATTAACTAACGTGTATGTATGTAAAATATATTGTTATTAAATGTAATGACCGACGTAAACGCAATCGAGCAGTACAAGGAAAAAAATTAAATCCAATTGAAGCTAGTCGTAGCGCGGGGCACAAAGTGTGATTGTAACGCGACTGATTCTGGATTCGATTCCCACTTGAGGAAATTAAATATTTATTTAACTTTATATTTTCAATTCTTCGTTCTGGCGTCGAGGCAAAGTGCGACGTTGAGTTCCACCACTCAACACGCTAGGACTGCAAAATTTGGCGGAAAGTGGAGTACGGAGGGTCTTAACTCTAAGCCCACCCCCCCATTTGTGTGTTGTTTTACACATTACTGCATAATGTGGCAACCTGGGAAACTATTGCTCTGTTTTCTATTAAGGCGCTTTCGCTCATTCTTCTTCTGCCAAATTCTTCAGGCATTGCATGTTGAGTAGCGGCACTTAACGCCGCGTTTTGCCTCGTTGACAGTGCGAGAAAATGATAATATTAAATATTTAAATTTGTCAAATGGAAATCAAATCTACAACCGTTATTTTCACAGTCGAACTTGAAACACTGCGCCTCAGGCGCTACAACGAAAAACCTCATAAAAAATATTTTCTTATTTTTTTTTGTATAATTTTGTTGTATCTGTAAATGTGACGGTTGTAGGTAATGATAATAATTTATTTTCCTTTTTCCGCTCTGGTAGACGAAGCCCGTTGACTTACACCACTATTACTTGTAATGTCTCGAAAGTACAAGGAAAATGGGACATCAAGTGTCTTAACTTCAAGCTGTCTCTGTCTGCTTTATTAATCTGCTAAGATATTAGATACATTGCGAATGCAAAGTGAGTTTTCTAGTATTATTAGATAATCTATAGTGAAACAGTAGATTACAATATGAAAATGTTAAATTTCTGATACTATGTAATCGTATAATAGATACATTTACAATTGTTTTAGCTTCATACTGTGTCACGCACCCACGTATCCCACAGGATATGTAGAAGGCACGACATTCGATCGAACTCTTGAGGAATTGTGTCTTTGCTTACGTACCCGAGCGAAGAAATTAAACCGTTAAATATTTTATTTCTTTAAGCGGGTATCGAATTGACAACAGTCGTGCCCTCAGCCACGAGTAGCCTCCACCACGATGGCGTATATTATAAGTGGGAATATCTAAAAGTATAGAACGGTATGCGGTATGCAGTCTCGGTATTATTCCAGTTCAATAAGTATTCCGAGCTGTATTACTTTTAACGAACGGACGCTCGACGTCTTTACTTAAGCTGCTTGAATAGAAATGTAATTATGATTATTATACAAATTATAAGGAAAATGTAAAAAAATACTTAAAAGATGTTTAAAGTATATGAAAAGTAAAGTGAAATTTTGATATTGGTTAGATATAGCTTATATATAGCTTGTTGAATGACGGTACTCAACTCTGCGCTTTGTATACTAGATAAGAGAAATATAACATTTAGGTATGAATTTATCAAATAATAAATAGTATAACGCAATATTTAATAAGAAAGATTGAATCAAAAACATATTCTTCAAAGTTTTCATGAGACTCCACTATAATGGTTCAGTACACAGTGACGAAGATATATTTTTAAAATAACTGCATATTAGATAGTAGTATCCTATACTGCACTTTGCCATACTTTGGAAGCACTCAAGAATATAATAATCTAATGCTAATTCTATAAAAAAATATGAATATAGATATGTTGACGTGGAAATTAAACCCAAACCGACCAACTAAAAGCCAGTTAGTATGAATATTGCAGTGTTTGGACAAAGTTAACAAATAGCGTGTAAACAAGGCATTTCTATTCGACGTGGCGCGTCGCTCGAGGGATTAACGACTTCTTCCCAAAGAAAATTAGGAGTGAATGCCGGCTTACCAGGTACAATCGATTGCGGTATTCGGGCTATTGTATTTTTTTGACACTTACAAGTTTTGAGTGACACCAAAATGCAAGAATCATAGTCACAACTATATGAGCCGAGAGTGCAATCAAGAGTGCGGGACTAACGATAGAGTTAGAACACTCTTTTCGATTTCATATATTTCCTATCATCGTCCTATCCTTAACAGAATATCACATGTCTTATATAATTTTATATTCATTCGTAATAATTTAATTCTATTTACAAAATTCTGCGATTTGTCATTTTTATTTTCTTATGACGTTATCACGTGATATTGTCTTCCATACTACTGGAGAACGAGATCTTTGTTACAAATTTTCAATATAATATACTTATACGAAGCAAGATACTGAATTCTTAGTTCAAAATATTAATTTGGTCAGTCCTGATCCTACCTGATTGTGCCAAATGCGAGGTGGTGGTAATCTCTGCCTACCAACATCCAATAAGTTTAAGACGAGCGGCGACTAGAGAACCGAGTATTGTACTACTAAATTCTCTAACGAAAAGAAAAATGTGGAAAAGGTAAAATAAGGTAATTGCTATACTTTTAACTATTTCACTTATTTAATGAGGAGTTGTAGACGAATTAATATAAAAGACTTACTTAACCAAATTAATATTCGATTCTGTTTTAATATCAGAGGAAACGTTATGTTATAAGCACCAGTTACATCACGAGTATGTGCTTATATGCAATTCAATCAAGATTATTGAACGGATAGAACAAGTTGGGGAAGATATAGAAGATCAGTTGCACGTAGGGTTTAAACCCTTACGTATAAATAACTTAAATTATATAACGTTTTAAATTTAAATTATAAAAAAATGTATGAACTACTGAAATACTGAAATAGACACTCTTAAATCCTTAAATGAAATAACACACATCACATCACATCACATCACAATATCACATTACAATATTCTAGCCTCAGATTTAAAATTTCCACAAACCTTAACATATTACGATAAAATGCCACACAAAATATTTGCTTTCCTCTCATTTGATCACTCTAGTGATGTGACACAACAGCTGTACAAACTGCACAGGCACGTGTCTCACGTTACCAAAAAGAAACAATCTACAGCCAAATCAAATACATCGATCGGATGTAAGATTGACATCGGTTCGGAAGTTTTACTCACAGTAGTGGCTTTCTATCGAGTTTGTTTTAATCGATTACAGGAAAAAAGAAAATTGTTTTGTTGCACATTTGTTTAATTATTTTTTGTCAGTATTGCATCCAAATGTGTTTTTATATTGCATTTATTTTGACAAAAAAAGCGGTGTAGTTTTATTATGTAATAAAAATTTTCTTGTTAGAATCTACAATAACCGGTAATATAACAAGAAATCTAAACCATCCATTTAAATTGTTCAATAAAATCTAGTTTTCTGTAAGAGCACTTGTAGTTTAAAAGATACACCATCGATATAACGCATGATCGATCTGTTTGATTTGGCCGATGGCTCCTTTGAGACGAGAACACTTGTTTCGGGTACGTTTGTCCAACCGTAGAAAAGATGGATGTAGAAATTTACAAAATATCAATACTTGTATATAAAATTGTATTCCTTACACTTCTATATGTATATCTATCTATATGTGAATTCATGCGATAGTTTTTTATCTCAAAATGGATCTGTAAGGGCGTGAACAGAATTGTATTTATCACATAATAGCTACCCTAGACGAAAACTCGAAATTTATTCGATCTCTCAAAGGAGAGAATTAAAAATAAGGAGAAAATTATTAATTAGAAAATAATAAAGAAATAGTCAAATATATTAAGCGTATATGTTTGAATTAGTAGCACAATAATTTACTCGACCCAGAAAAAAATATATATTTCACAGCAAGAATCTTTCATTATTATTATTTTATTTACCTTTATTGATGGTTTCTTCACTAACGATAAAGAAATTTACATATTGGAATAAGCTGTACCGTTTTCGTAACAATATCTCGTCGGCTTTTAAAATTGTTTTCAATAAAAAGTATTGTATAAAATTGCATTTAATATTCTCTCATTTCGCTAAGCAATGAATACTTTGTTATTTAATTAATGTATCTCGCTGTTAGATCGGTTTTTATATTCTCCATTCATCTATATTAAGATAATGTCAGGAGCTAAAGATAATTCAATCATATCTTATAGTTTTCAATATTAAATTATTTTACAGAATTGTTGACTTCTCATGTGTTCTGTGATGATTCTATCAATATTACGCAGTATTGAGATATAGGAATGGATAGACTGAGAGACTAATATTTTTTTCTTGGCTTACATACAAAAGTACGATAACAAAAAATAAAAAGCCCAAATAAATCGTTTATGGTTACTATTTTCTTTGGTAAATTTGTACGCTACTACATATATATAATATATTCACCCTAAGTTAATTCGCTTTATCAAACTACGGGTGACTGACACACGTCAAAATTAATTACTTTCCATACGATACGAGGGACATCAGAGATGAGGATTATTGAGTGAACGACCAAACATACTATAACTTTATTCATACAAATTTATTATACAATAAAATATATAATAAATTTATTATATTTTTTATCTTGCTGTATTTTGCACATAGCGAGGCGAGTGCACAAATGCCGTTACATTCAATTTTTTAATACGTTTTCTAACAAATGTATGAAATACTCCTATAATGACTTTATTTATATACTCGTAGGTTATCAAAAAAATATTTGAAATTATTTTCAGTTATCATGTTAAAAAAATTAATCCTTTACTAATTCGTACAGTCTGATATAATTGTGTTACGCAAGTTTGCAAAAACATATTGCTATATTTTTACATGTACACCTACAACAAATGTTGCACTGGAGGAAATGAAATATTTATTTAAATTTATAATTTCATTTCTTCGCTTTGCTGTCGATGTTGATTTCCGCCATTCAACACGCAATACCTTCAAAATTCGGGGCAAAATGAGGTTTGGAGTGTCTTAACACTAGTTTCCCTCTGCTTACCCTGCTGTGTGCGGGAAACGGCCCGTAGCTGATTTGATTTTGTATTATCTGTTGGATTAGTGATAAAAAAACATGACCTACCTATATATTTCCATTAAATCTAACTATAGTATTATATTACAATGGTGAGTTGTCACATTTGCCCCCATGTTGAAAAATGATGTTCGAAAATCAATACAACCCTAAAGTGTTAACAGAGGGCACGATTTCTAAGTATCGAACAAGGGTTGCCGCCGGTAGCCGCAAACCGGCTAACATTATTTATATAAAATGTATATTTTACTTTATTATTATTTCAAAAATAAAAATATATTATTAAGTGTATTGAAATATAATTCAATACACTTAATTTTCGTGGCGCAGTGCTACAAGGGAGTGATTCTAACGCAACGGTTGTGGGTTTGATTCCCACTCGAGGAAGTGAAATATTTATTTATGTTTATATTTCCGTTTTTCTTCGCTCTGGTTGAGGCAAAGCGCGGCGTTGAGTTCTGCCACTCAACACGCAATGCCTCCAGAATATACACAGTAACACGAAATGAAGCGTTTTATTACATAAACAAATATTAACATAGCTCTACAGCTTACGGGTGTGCAAATATGGAGCGGGAAGGGTCAAGTACATATATTACTTCTAATGGCTTAATAATATAGTTTGTTGAAACATTATTTATAATTATTTTTTCTATTATTTTTGATAATAGTTGTAAGAATTCTTATTTGATAAATTATAACATTAAATGTATAACGCAATAAAACTATACTTTATATCATAAATTTTGTACTGTTTACGTAATCGTATTTATGTCAACGTGGCCCGGCAGTACAGTATTTGACTCTAAGCGCCGTGGTATTGGATTTGATTACCACTTGGATTTTTTTATTTTCCCAAAATAATATGAAAATGAAAATGCATGGCAAAATTTTGCTACTCATCAATCAATGTCTCGAATTTGGGGAAAATGGAAAATATATATGGGAGTATCTTAATAATATGATTTCTCTACTAACTCTGCAATGAAGATAAAAAATTAAAGCTACAAAACTATATAAGCTCCTACCTTACTTCCCGGTACAATTTTTCTATTTAGAAATTTAAAATTTAATATTAACCTATTTAATAGTTAAAGTGGAGGCTAAAAGGTCAGTGGTTAACGTTACTGAGGATAATGTCAAAGAGAAACAACTTGTTAATATAAGTTGCTCTTAAAAGTACAAAAGAATTGTGCATTATAACTAAAGCTCACTTTTGTTTGTTTTTTAATGTTAGAACCTGTTAGGTGTAAGTAATTTTATTTAATGAATTAATTATTTTATATTTACATAGACGATAGATGTGGGTTCATTTTTGACAGATCCCGCATTAAGCACGGTAAGCAGAGTGACCCTAGTATTAAAATATTCTGTTCCTCCCTTTTTGCATAATTTTGAAGACATTACGTGTCGGTGTTCAACGCTAAGGTTTATCTTAAAACAGGAACGAGGAATAAAAATTAGTCATACCCCATTATAGTAAATATTATCAATAAAAGAAGAAAAATTTATATATGGTAATAGGTTTTACATGTAATTTCTAGGCTAATCGCATTCTCTTGATATATGTATTATGAATGTACTCGGGCATGGGCATGATATGATCGATATCATATTACCCACATTCATTTGCGTGTATGGCATCCGTCTGCACCCTATAAAAACCAAAATCCAATTAAAAGGCTTACACAGTTCTATTTCAAGCTTATTTGATTTAAATTAGCATTAGTACTGCATTCGGCTTTGTTTTACTATATTCATAATAATTTTATCGAAGAAAAAAATGTCCAATATAAAATTATCCGATACGGAGAAAATCTGGGGAACGGAGTATTTCAACACTATATTCTGTTTGGAATATGTTGGAGATGGGTAAAGCTAAAAATTGTAAAACTTACCAATTTATACAATTATCATTAAAACTTTTATCATTAAAAACTTAATGAAACAAAAAAGTTTACAGCAAAAAGTAACAGCATTTATCTTTATAGTGAAGCATAACATTTGGCAAACAAACTATGTATGTACGAAAATTCGAGTCCCTACAGTGAATTAAATGCTAAAACAGCATTAATTAAATTTCGAAACAGGATATGATTACAGAAACTTTGTAAATACAAAATGTTAGTTTTGATATATTTTATCGCACTTATTGTATCGTTTTCAGTTTAATTATTCTATGTTTTTGTATCACGCTATATCCGGCATATTTATAACTTTTGAAACCTAATGTCAAGACACTCCGTACTCCGATGTTTAAGTAGTGCTCCAGTCCAGCTGCTTTAAATAATCTTATTAGTCTCTTAAGAAATGTATTCAGACAGACGTGGTGCACAGGTACAAGCGTGTGACTCTAAACGCGGAAATGAAATATTTAACATTTTTAATTTTTCTCGCTCTGGTACCGGGGCAAAGCGCGGCGTTGAGCTCAACACGCAATGTCTGCATAATTCGGGGCAAAGTAGGCAGTGGAGTGTCATAACACTAGGTGCCGTCTGCCAATACTTACGACGCTGTAGTGTATTATTTAATTATTTCACTTATATAGATAGTATTTAATATTCAAACACGGTATTAAAAAGTTTAATCTTCGTATAAATTGTTTATGTTAGAAAACTTGGTAATGGGAAGTTAATCATGCTGAAGAATCTTTGACGTCTTGTTTTTGCAACTTTGTCGCTTTGTGAAAGGCAGTGGGGAAGTAAGTATCGAGAAATAGTGATCTACCTTCGTCGATTGCGTCTTTTGAATTTATATTAGATCACTACTTAAATATTGCGGTCGTTTAAAGGAAACGGGTTGATTTTTTTTAATAACTTAACGCTTTACGCTGTATCCTGCACACAGCAGGTAGGCAGAGGGTTATGTTATATTAAAACACTCTGTTAAAACTCTCTGTTATTATGTTAAAACACTCTGATTTTCGAATTCTGGATCTACTGCGTGTTGAGTGGATCGACAATATTTATAATATAAATAGAAATAATTAAAATAATTGTTATAAATACTAATAGTTATCTCTTTACATACGTTCATGTCTTGTACAAAATATCTGAGTGAAATTACCATAGCTCTTTCGATTACGAATTAAATATATTATAATAAAACAATATACAAAATACTGTACGCTGCACAAACAGTCTCTATAATTACTGTTTTTGTTAATAGTATCTAAAATACTATGAAAGTTATTTACTTTAACCAAAATAGCCTTTATAGTTTTTTTTAAACGTAAAATAACAATACAATATGCATATATACATATATAAAATTTTATTACTCTATCACAGGATAAAACTCGATGTTTCCATTTTATTTGTGTATATTTAATCGACGATCGAACTGATGTGAAAATTCGCTATAGTAAAATCTCCATAGGTGCAGTGTTGTCGTAAAACTGAAATAAAAGTCAATATATTGCAAAAAATATTTAAACATGCTACAGCTGTCGTTAAATATATATCTAGTGCTATGAGATTGTGAACTTTCAGTTCCTCGCACTGGTAACAAGACAAAATGTGGCGTTGAGTTCCACCACTCCACGTGTAATTGGGTGGAATGTGAGCAACGTAGTGTCTTACACTAAGTTCTTTCTGCCTAAATTACATTTGCGGGATACAGCATTAACATAAAAAAAAAATTATATCAAAAACTATAAGCTTAGTCTGAAAGTGTGCAGTTGTATGAAGTTGGTAGTCGGTTCGATAACCACACAAGGAAGAAATTGTATTTAAAATATTATTATATTATTATACTTCACTGCCATTAGGTTACTTGTTGAAAAGCTGAAAATGGTAACAGCTTAGTACGAGAAATTATGAATTAAGAAAAAAAAGTGGCAACTAAATGTTTTTTCTTATTATTTTTTTATTATTGTATGTTTTAATTAATGTTTTAAAATAACATTATAATGACGTAAATAATGTGTAGAAATTAACCTATTGCTCAACCGGATCTTAAAAATCATTAATCATGAGAAATCTAACCGAAATGTGTTGCGGTCAGTCCCTTCTAACATAATAGATAGTCAGCTATTTGTTCATTTTATTTAATATAGAATGATGTTGTACAGCTTTTATTAGGGTATGAAAGGTTGAAAATCACGAGAAAATGAAAAAAAGGGATATTCAAGTTCTCAGTCTTGAGGCCGTCTGGTGCAATAGATATATAACTGAAAACTCGATGATTATGGGTTTGATTCCCACTCAGTGCCGTTCAGTTCTAACACTCCTGCAGTGTGCGGGATATAGCGTGTAGTTCTATATTACATATATATATAAAAATAATATAACTATATAAATCTTCTTAAAATAGTCGTCAATCAATATTAAGAGGCCAGTCGTGCCGCAGGGGAGCAGGCATAAACGCGTTAGGGTATAGGTTCGATTCCCACTCGAGGAAATTAAATTTTTTTTTTTCTTATCCTCACCACGCAATATATGGGATGGGAGTAAATAATTACAAACATACTTATCGTAGCTTATTAGTACTCGTATCGTCTCGTTAAGCAAGTTACTCTGTCTACATTTAATAGGAATTATTTCACATAATGAGCTCACACCATAACAGTTTGCATGTGGCGTTCTCACAGCGGCACTGCGATTTTGCGTTTACGTTTATTGTTGAAGTAAATACGTTAATTTGTAGTGTTTACTGTAGTATATTAAGTTACAACTTAGATTTTAGTTGGCAAATATTTAAAATGGTATTTAAAGTATGGAAATAGAGAGAAAATAATAAAGTAAAGTGTATTTTCTTAACATTAGTTTCTTTGGCTTGTTATATGTGGTACATGTCTGTAATCACGAATAAAAATAACATCTATCATTCTAGCAATACAAACTTATATGCCTGGAGCTTTGTCTATCTTCTGTTGTAAGATTTTTTATTTATTTTCTTTTCCTTTTTATGTATATTTGAAAATCAATTTACTCGTATATAATCTATATTATATCAAAAATAGTTTAACTATTTCTTTCACTTCACACATCTGGTGCATATTTTATGTAATTTGGTATATTAAGACGAATGGGAACGGAGTGTCTTAACTCTAGATTCCCAAGTTCCCTCTGTCCACACTGCTATATGCGGAACAGAGTGTGCAGTAAATAAAAGAAGAAAAAACAAGATATTAAATCAACATCAGCACTCGTCTTCTCCAAGCAAGGGCAATAGTCGTGACTTAGCTTAGGGAAGAACTAGACTGACTGACTATAAAGTAAGTCACACAAATTATATGATTTATAAAAAATATTATGGAATTTTAAACATTTCAATGATTACTTAAAAATTTAAAGTTTACACCAGTTTTTTTTCTGAGAACTCCGTATAATACACACATTGTTTTCAAATCTACTTACTTGTGGCAATTTGCCAGTTTAGAGGTTCTTGAGCTTTAGCCATGGTTTGTTAGTGCAAAACAGAAATTAGACTTGTATCTTAACTAGTTTTGACTGACGAAATAACAGTCACATATATTTTCGCTTTAACTTCTTAAACTAAAGAAATTCTTGTTTCAAATTAAATTTTAAGACAAGTTTTAGTGGTGGAGACAAACAAATTGTGTAAATACAATTTAGGTTTGATGGTACAGTAGGAATGCGTGTGACTGTAAACATTGTGGGTTCGATTCCCACTTGGGAGAGGAATTATATTTAATTATTTCCATTTCTCTGATCCGATAGACAAAGCGCAGCGTTCTGTCACTGAACACGTAATGTCTCGAAACCGGTATAAAGCGGAGAACGGAGAATCTTGACGCTGTATATTTCCTGACCCACCGTAATTGAAGGAAAACACGATAAGCTGCAAAACTTAGGCTTGAAATCTGTAGATAATCTCGTAGCACGGAAACAGAGTGGACTAATATGACTATAAATTATTAGAATATGCACCTAACGTGGATTATTGATCGGTCCTGACTCTGTAACTGGTGCGGCTGAAGTAATGACTCTCCTGGTGCCGATTGCAACTTCATTGCACGTGTGTCCCAAGAAATTGTATGTAACGATAATATATTAGTTAAGAAGTATGTATTTACTTGTTGTAAAGTCTAATTGACTTTAGTGACAGTAGTCAATTTGTTAATTTGTCACTTTATTAAATGCATAAAGGATTAACTGCTTATTATAATTTTTAATCTAGCATATAGCAAGTGGTTCAAAATATCGTTGTTTTTTTAACAGAGTTGAGTAGAGTTGCAGGGAAACTAGTGTTAAGACACAGTTCCCAAATCCTCGAGACATTACGTGGTGCGACTGGTGGGTTTAGTTGAACTTTTTCTCATCTCTCATCACATTTTCTTCTGTTATCGTAGTGTGGAAATTTTAAAAAAATATGGGTATTGAACCCACAATCGTCGCCATTATAGTCACGTGCAGTGCAGCTACACCGCAATGACCTCAAAACGGCATTGTTATTTCTATTCCCATGTGGTGCTATAACAACATTTTATATTCTACAATAACCATTTTATTCACAAATACCTCAATTTATCGACCGAAACTGATGCAACGATTTTATAAGCCTAAAAAGGTCCCCGTACGCAATTCACGTAAAATCATAGTCACAAAAAATACGGTGATAAATATATCCATGGTTATGAAGAGGCGGAGTTCTTTTGATGGCAGTTTAATAAAGTAAATATTTTTGAGACATACATTTTTTTAATCGAATGTAAATCTTTAGGTTAATTACTTTATATGAAGATTACAATGTTAATAATAACATTTCTTGATCGACATTTTTTTTTTGTATTTTCTCAGAAACAGCATCAAGGAAACAAAAAACTATTTATAAATGTTTAAAATATTAACAATATTTGTATAATCATTAGAAAATCCGTTATTTGAACCACCCTATAGTAACATGAATCGCTCCGCTAACCACCCGCGCTCGCGTCGGAGCGCGACAGAACCATAAAGTAAAACCGTCGACTAATATTACGATTTGTCATAAAATATCATTCGACATGCGAATGGGGTAGTCAGTCGTAGTGCAGAGGTACAAAGCTGACTGTAAACGCCAAAGATTGTGGATCCGAGTCCCACTTAAGGAAACAAAATATTTCATACTTTCATTTATTCGCTCTGATAACGAGACGAAGTACGGTGTTAAGTTCAATATGCAATCCCACGTGAATTCAGCGAAAAGTGGGGAACGCCACCTCCGGTCTTAATGGGTAGAGAGTGGGAGACTTAACTTTTACCCTGCTATATGCAGGGTAGCACGTAGCAGAGGATATGGTTGCGTTTACAGTCGAAAAGTATAGTAACGAGAAAACAAAGAATTCACTATGAGTAAGGTTTATTTATGGGATAATCATCGAGAACATGACTTTGTTCTTTACTTGATTTATACTGAAATAAAAAAAAAACAGGTCAGTTGGTAACCTTCTCTTTTTTGAAATTGCTTAAGAATATATTATTTAGTGTGACAAATGATTTTTATAAATATATTATGTTCTAGTTTTATTGAAGCTATAATATTATTATATCAATTATAACTAATGAAGCCTAGAATATGACAAAGCTATTTTCTAACAAATCTAGGCTTAACGATCTACTAGACTAACGATGTAAAATCACTTTTGTATTACATTAGAAAAAATATTGCTTTATTGAGGCCGCACAGCGTGTAACTGCAGACGTGGCGGTTGTGGGCCCGACCCCCACAATACTATGTTCGGCGTTGAGTTTCGTCATTCAATATGTAATTTATATATATTGAAGTAGTAAATGAAATACCTAACCTAAAAATGCCTCAAGAAGGCCATCACACATTTTTATGGTAGGAAGTTCTGACGAAATCGCAAAGTAGTGTAGTGCCACGTATCCAGACGTTGAGGATGATATTTGAGGTTGAGACGTGCCGTGCTTCAAACGGTTCTCGTTATTTGAGATCAAATGGTTCAAGCTGACACCAGATGCTGACCAGCCGACCTACAGATGAGAATAGTACTCTATACGAAGCCAAACTTGGGCTCTATATGTCTAATATTTAAATTAAATAAATGTTTTAATAAATAAAATTGTATTAAAAACTTTACCTATCGTAACATTATATTAATTTCTTACAAAATTTAAGCAATACAAGAGGCAGATTTTAATATTCTTTACGATGTCTTCAACAGTGCCTTAATTTGATTTACCTAAAATTTATTATTATAAAATATAAGCTTTAATAGCTAAAAAAAGTTTGTAGCTCCAGTATAACGTACATAACTTTTGTAGGTCAAGAAAGCTTAAATGCAACGTATACATAATAATTAGAACTTTCCGTAGCACGCACATTGTTTAAAAGTTTCTCACGAGTGGCATTTCGCCAACTTACTCATTCTTGTACTTGTTATTTACCAAGATTTTATTGTATATTGAAATATGTGAACATTATAATTGTTTTTTTTTCTCAACTTTAAGCTGTATCCCTCATAAAACAACACTCTGTGTGTTGAGTGGTGGAACTCAACGCCGCGCTTTGCCTTCGCACCAGAGGGCAGAAATGAAAATATAAATAAATAATAATTGTTTCTCCCGAGTGGCCAGGCTTTGCACACGTGGCACCTCTACCTTGAAAACGTGGAGGTGTAAGATGAATTGAAAATGATTTTACAAGTTTTTATTTATAGCTACGTGCTGTGTATAGTCTATAGAAGTATAGTGTATAGTCTATAGAATCCGAAGTACTTCTGACCAGCTTACATCTCGTATATGAGCCTTCCTAAAAAAAAAAACTATCCAACATAAAAAAGATTTTTTTAATTCGTTCAACAAAAGCTACTCAATAATTTAAACTTTTTAATATCCTATAGATTTTACCGACGGCATCTATGTGTACTGAGTCAACTTGGTAACTTCTGATTATTTTACAGGAAGCTGAAAGAATTAATTATAAAAGATAATTTTTCGCTTATAATATTAAAAAAAATTCCGTTTGATACATTTATAGTTTTGAAGATTTTAAGACCAGATATTTTTAGATTTAGCTTCACGCTATTATGCTATACACTCTTCTATATGTGGTTTATTGTTTTCAAATATAATTAGAACATTCTTCTCACATATCTTTTACATCTGTGGAAATCAATTTTAAGGTTTGTAAATATTTTTGTTTCATTATTTTTCTTTTTCCTGTATATCTATTATATCACTATTTATTGGATAGGCAAAGTGAATCTAATAATATATAGTTCTTTTGAATCGAACCTGCAATTATCTCGTATACGGCCAAACAGATAACTACAGTTGCGTATTTAAATCTGTAAGCTCTCCAAGTACGCCTTTGTTTTATTAAACTCTTTAATTAACTTGTATCGCACCTGCTCCTGCGGGACTGTCGAAACTTTGTACAATTGCTACCAAATTGTAATTTCATGACTGTTTTCGTGATAAAAACGTTTTAGAGTTATTAAGTGATAGTAGATTTTAATATAACAATCGGATTTAGTACTGAAATATGCATATTGTAATAATATATTGAATATATATACAAAATATACAAGAAAAATAAGCCGCACACTTCTTGTTCTTCTTCAACTTCACGCTGTATCCCGCATACAGCAGGGTAGGCAGAGGGAACCTATCGCATGTACAGTGCGACTGTGTACGCGATAGGTTTCCTTCCCTTGCTCTGGTAACCAGGCAAAGCACGACTTTGAATTCCCCAACTACGTCACGACGCCCTAGTACTACTTTTGTTTTAATGATCATACATCTTCCTCCAAGGCATGTGATATATCATGTAGTTTTACACTATATTTAAAACAATTTATTTCCTTTCTTCTAGTTTATATTATTATTTAATTTAAATTTATAATACAACTACGGAATGCTTTGTAAAATATCTCTCGTTGTAAAATTTGTATTATGATTTCACTTACAGCATGTGTTGAATGTAAATGTGTTTGTATAACAATTATTACTGGTGTCAGTCATGCATATGTAAATTTGACATGGTTACAAGTCTTTATTATATACTGTATTTAATGTATAAATTTTGAGATACATAACATACAGTATTAAACTATTATTTACAATGTGGGAAATCTAAGCCGAGCTCCACACACATGTGTGTTTTTGTTTGTGTGAGTGTTCATATTTAGTGTAAGTCCTTTGCCTGTAAGTGGGTTTATAGTGTTTTTTTTTAACAACCTACCCTTAGACCTTTTGTCCCGATCACATTACATATTTATTTCTTAAAAGTTTATTTATTGAAAGTGAAATATAAATTTGGTACTATCCATTGTACAAGAATGAAAAATTCTAGTTCATTATTAACTCAAACAGCATTACAAGTAAGTGAAAATAACAGTGAAGAAAAGTTGATACGTATATTTTAATTTTATTTTTTTATCCCTTATTGAGCTTTATTTTAAAAGATTTTTTGGCTCTACTTTTAGAGACTTACACATGTAAAGCTCAACTCATACCTCATGAGCATATATATGACTTTCATTCTTTGTTTTATTTATTATTTGATCACTAGTATTTACTCAAAAGTAATTTGAATCTACAATCTACACCTGCAAAAACATTAAAATACATCTAACTAATACTTCTAGCAGCTGACCTGCGAGCAGTAGAGGATTTACAAAAACATAAAATAGATTTTCATTAGCATTGTCGAGAGTGACAGTACTGAGAAAAACTTATATAAACCTTGGCTCAGTGTGTTTACTCAGGCGCGATATTAGGACGTACTTAACGTTGACTTTTTAGTTGTATGTCTTTTCAGAAGTTGTATGTGAATATATAGTTCAAGATCTCAGAGCCCCCAGATCAACGTTGTTTAAGCATAACTGAAGTTTTGAGTATTATTGGTCTAATATAAAGAAGCAGAATTTTACATATATTCAGTGGATATTTTCAGTGGATCAACAGTTATTTGAAAAAAAACTAACCCTCAAAGAAAGAGGCAGAGGGAACTATAATTTACTTATTTACTTACTTAGTTCACACACACACATACACAAACAGACGCACATTCCAGTCTTTCACTCCTATGTAAATTTTTTTCACTTCTTGGAGACAGCTATCTAAACACAAATTGAACAACCACGCAATATAGCTTACTAATAGCTATACTATAATAGAACGCCGCATATTAAATGTATTTGAGTTACTGATACTTGAATGTAAAGTATATCTTAGATTAACACAGTGTAATCCGTAATTTATATTCCAAACATGAAGCGACTTTTAAGCAAACATCTCCTATGACTTAAAATAAACCTCAAAGGAATTGTACCTATTTTGTATATTAATAAAATTATAAATTATTAATAGAGATTTTGTAGTCTCACACTCTGTCCCGCTGCTTCTCCACTTTCTGTCTGAATACATATTATTGAATGGCGAAACATAATTTTTTTTTGTAAGACAAAGCACGGACAAAGTGTTGTATTACAAATTTACTTATTACACTCCGTTCGAAATGTAAATAAAACTCCTTTTTATATATTTATATAGCATATATTTGCTTTATATTTTCATTTCATAATTACAATATTGATACATAAATAAAATAAGATACTTAAATGAAAAATATATTAAATAGTGCATACATTTATAGTGAAGTCTAGAGGAAGGAGGTCGCAGGGTATGCAGGAAATGGGACACCATACCTCCGCCATACTTTATGAGTTGCTTGTTCTTGCCGACCTCTTTGTGAATGTTTGAGATACATTTGATACCTATACATACATATAAATGAAATGTAATGTAAATGTATGTCTGTTATTATAAAATTTTACGTTGTTTTTTAAATGTATATAAATAAATAATTATTTATTTTAGACGAAACTAAAGCATAAACAAACAATTGTAATATTATTTTATATGTATGTTTTTTTGTTTGTCCTTGCTGATCTCTGGAGCAGGTGATTTTCGACACTTTTACTGGCTGATTAAGAGGATTATATAGCTGCATACTATAGTTTTTATCCCGAAATCCGCGGAATAGGTACGAATAAATGGCAATTGAACACAAAATCACAAAAACAATAAATATAGGAAGGTTTAATTTACTTAAATATATATTTTATAATAGTAAATTAGATTAGATATTAAAATAGAAACTGCAAACTTACTCGAAAACAAGATCTTATAAATAAATATTTAATAAATAGCATTATTAAAACAATTGGATCCATTTACAATAGATACGTTACACAATGCCCAAGCTTTTGAATAACCATAAGCTGTATTTAATGTAGCTTCGATAATTGTTAGTTTGGAAAACGAAAACCAATCGTTATCCAAAAAAGTCTATGTGAGAAACACAGCCTGTAAGATAATTGTGAAGGTAATTACCCTACTTTTTCTTATATTTCCATGGCTAATGATAATAAACTGAATAGATTTATTTAGGTTATTCTTTTGTGGCTGTCATTACCTTAGCATTGTGGTCTTAGCGATACAATATAGCGATTTTAACAACGAAAATGAATCATTAAAATGAAAATATTTGTGTTCTCGATCTTTTAGACAATCTCTCACTAGAGAAGAAACCGCAACACTGCGTTCCTTCATTGGTCTCATCGTCGTCATTCTACTAATAAAAATATAAATATAATATAATATGTTATGATTTTTAGTTTCGTAATAGCTCGAATTATAAGCATGAAATGGCCTAAAAGGACATTGAATCTACACCTACCTTTTTATTATAATTAGCCATTAGATGAGTATCAATTTTGGTAAAAACTAATCAAAATAACTTTAATACATTTTTCATTCGTTCGTTTCAAAAAGAAATAATTTCCTTTTTTCGCTCTGTTAACAAGACAAATCGCAGCGGTGAATTGCATCCCCAACACGTAATCTCTGACATTTAGTGGAGTGTCTGAATACTAGGTTTCCTGTGACTACATCGGTATATGCGGAATTTAGCGTAAAACTTTAAACACTAACAAATTAATATAAACACTAACATCTAGTTAAATATAAACGTTTAAAATACATCGATCTCTAACATTTCAGTGGTCAAAGACCGGATACGTCTGCGACGCGTCCGGTCAGATTGCAATCGAATTTCAAATTTCCAATTCGAATAAAACCGCAATCGTACGGAATGCATTTCGCTTCTTTTTGCATTTTCGTGTGTTTCCGGTGTAGAATAAAATGCACATATATTTTTTGTAAGAAAAAAGGTCAATCAAAAAGAAATAAAATGTATAAAGCAATTTTTTTTTTTGCCAGCTTCAAAATTAGTGTGCTTGTATTTTGAATTTAATAGATTTAATAGATATTATAAAATTATCTTAATATATTCATAAAATATATAATAAAAATATACCTTACACAAATGAGAACTCGAACTTATTCACAATATAATTATTGGAACTTCTACTGAACTTTATTTTTATAAAATTAAAAATAATTACGTCACAAATGGTTTAAAAATAGAGTAAAATATCTATTTTATAAGTAAATCATAATAAAGTATAATACATATAATATATTGTATTGTATGAAACGTTGAATTGTTTCAAATACAATAGGTGGCCTTATCGCTAAGTGAACGACTTCTTGCAGGCAGCCTTGGAATAGGGGAAACGGGAACTTAAATGAGAAAGTATATATATCAGAGAGTGTATGTATAAATTATTGCTATAAATTTTGTTATGATCGTCTGACTGTAAACATCGTAGTTATAGATTGAGATAAATGCGACAGGTTGTGGGTTTGATTCTGGGTCTGGCGCAGGAACAAAAAGGTGAGACTGTAAACGCGACGGGGAACGATTTTTTTAATATTTTCATTTCTTCACTCTGATCTACCCCAGACTCCAGACTCCAGACGGAAAGTGAGGAACAGAAATATCTTAATGGGAACAGAGTATCATAACACACATAAAAAAAGTAAAAATAGTAAAAACCACATACATACATACATAGCTAATACCATTGTTCTTACGCATTTTACTTGATCACGTTTCGTCCGAGTAATCGTCAAGTCAAACGGCCAGCTCTCGTCCGCGTACATAGTATGAGGACGTTGATTATACGTTATAATAAATTTCATATGAATATTATATATACGTCTAAGAGAATTTTCAACCTAAGGATTCAACAAATAAACTCTCTCTTTTTTTATTTCTTTTAATTTATGCCAAAATAACAATATTACACCGGTTAAAACTAAGAACAATTATTTTTTATATCTATATTAAAAATGTTAATCTCATGTAATATTGGTATGAATTGAAAAATATTGTATTGAAGCGTTCACTTACTGCAGCAGGTTATATAGTAAAGAAGGCACATCTACATATATTACGCTACAAGTAATAGAAGCAAATTAATAATGGAAAATGTTGCAAATATTATCTTTATAGCTCTTACTTATTTCATTTGCCCAGTCGAGTGAAGTCAAAGGTAGAGCTAGTATAAATGTGATACAACTTTTATTAGAAGCCTACACAAGTGTGCGACTGAAATATTTAATATCTTTATTTCTTCGCTCTGGTAACGTAAGGCACAATGCGGGTTTGGGTGCCGTCGACAGAAAGTGAGGAATGGTAGTGTACTAATGTGTAACAGATTCGTCACATTAGGTTCCCATGTTTTTTGTTCCTTTCCTGCTATGTAAGGGATACAACGTGAAGCTTAAAAATATATATTATAAAACATTAATTAAATTTTCTCCTATAAAAATTCAAGTATGTTAATATAACAAAATCAACACATTGCAGCCATATCCTAAGCTATTACTGTTAAAAGTATGAAATCGTATATTTTAAACTCACCCTAGCAGAGCGAATGAGCGAAGACAGGAATAAATAAGTGATACACTACGTCAAATGCAATGTAGGTCTTTGGGAACGTATTCCATAAATATGAACACATCTAACTTGCAAATGTCCGGCACAGAAAACTTTGCGAATAAACAGAGATGTTTGTAAAGGAATAATGAAATCGAACTTAAGTTGTGGTTGATTAGAAAAATAAATACAAGTATCGAGTAAAAGAAAATTTTAAAAACGAATATTTTGTAAATGTAAATGTTCTGAGGGAAATTAATGTGGGTATATCAAAAAAATTTCGAGGTCACACAAAAACCTAAACAACCTGATGGTATTGAAACAATCCCTTTCAAAAAGTTTGCTGTAAATATGAATTCTCATGTACGAATTCATTGTGTATTAGGCTTTATACTGACCAAACTGTTTTTTTTTTTTTTGAGTAGGCTGATGTCGTACTGTTAGGTTTTTTTATCAAGTTCTTTTATGGCGGCACACTTTTTTTAGAGTGTAACTTTTATAGTAAATAGAGGGAACGTAGTGTTAAATAATATACTTTGTTCTCGACTTTCTCCCGATTTTTGAGACTTTTAATGTTTGAGGGCGGAACTCAACGGACAGTCCACCGAGTGGGATTCGAACCCACAATCGTCCCTTTTGCATTTGATCTCTCATTATATATATATATTTTTTTTAATATAATATGCTGGTATAAAATGTTATTTAATAAAATATATATGTGTAGATTTTATAAAAATGTACATTAAAAAAAATATACAAAATTTAATTATATAACATTTTATTAACTCTACCTTACAATATGGTTTGTTTCCATTCTCCAGTAAATTTCATCTTATTAAAGGTAGGATAAACAAAAACTAAAAGTAAGTAGAATATGCCACTAAAACAAAAACCATCTTAAGCACTCCATATCTTTCCACGGAATCCTATAATATTTTTATACAGTTTTAATAATCTAACCGGCCATAGTCTGTATGTACATCTAGCACGTCAGCAGACGAGCGAACTTGATTACTTCCCGTGTTGACACCCTTTAATCCGACATATAGTGACGCAATTTCATTGCATTCACGCTATACTTTGTGGATGATTTTTTAATTATGTCCGATATTGTGTCAAAGCGCGATAATTATAGTCCAATAGTGATGTACAATTTTTTGTACATCACTATTGGACTATAATTATAATTATTAGTTCTATGTAGGACGATGTAGATTTGTTGACGTTATTTTTTTTTTGCTTCACAGGAAAATAGTGTTAAGATACTCCGTTCCCATTGTATTGTGTGTTGAGTGGTCAAGCGCAACGCCTCGTCTTGTGACTATAGCATGTTACGAAAATATTAAATATTTCATTCCCTCGAGTGAAAATCAAACCCAACACCGCCGCGTTTACAGTCACATAAAATATTATGGAGAGTCTCAAATTGCACTATAGTTAATAAATAAAAAAATAATAACTTAATGAATAAAGCTTATTCAAAGTGAAAGGATGAGCGGGTGAATAAACTAAAAATCCTCTTGTAGAATTAAAAATATTTTCTATTGTAAAGTGTTTTTGACTTAAATGTTTCATAGAAACGCTTATTCATTTATATTATATGGCTGCCAAAAAAGAGTTAATAAATGATAATAAAAGGTAATGGATTAAATGCCTTTTACGGTAGAAATATTTGATTAATATGGATTAATGCTTGGTTGTTGGTCGTCATCAATCAGCCTGCCCTCATCGTGTTCACCACTCTACCTAACCAGATGACGTCCAACACTAAGCTCGCGAATGAAATTTTTATATAACTTTAATTTTACAAACCCTAGTCTCGCCTAATGTCCTGCATATAGCAGGGTTAACAGAGGAAACCTAGTGTCATGCGGGGAAATGAAAGTAATTCACCCCAAGTGGGATCGAACCCACTGACCATTAATGTTAATTTAAATGAAATTAGTGGTAAATTTTCGAAACATTGAGAAGAAATGTTAGAAATTAGCGTAATTAAACAGTATTTAAGTAAATCCTTCTAGGATATCGTGAAAAATACCTAACAACAAGTAAATAGGTAACGTCGAGATGCTTGGTGGAGCCCACATTGCGGTGAATATAAAAATAATTTTAATGTAATGTATCCACTCGTGCATTAAGTTTACTGGAAAGTGGATACATCTCGTTTTTTTTTTTAATATTACAAAGTCGACTGTACAAGCGTATTATTATTGTAATGAAGTGCTACTTAGGTAGCTTTCCGTTTTAATTTATTACTATTTAAGCTTGCTTAAACGTTTTATGAGAATTGTAATAATTTTGTAGATTGTTTTATTATTTTAAGAGATTTGATTTTGTGGCCGTCGTCGTTATAATACTATATTAAAATATCTAAAATTATCTTTGATTAAGCACTTCCTATTTTTAAATTTGAGTAATCTTCGAATTTTTTTATACCTATGAAAGACCTTTTGATGCCATTATATGTGTAATATGACATCGTTCAAATGACAGCCTTAGATTCTCTGGGTGAAAGCGAGCTGAGCGCATCTGAAGTTATTAAAGAACAATCAAAATGTGCAAAATACTAATTTTATTAAAGAATATTTATAGCAATATAAAGTCAAACTTCAATATTTGAATCTAGAATTTCTTTTTACTACAGACTAACTACTACAAATAGGATTATCAGTCCTTCACGGTTTTTTCAGTCTTTAGTATTTTGACAAGGCAATTTCTTTCTCTTACAAGGCAAAGAATACCCTTTTCAGCTGTCTTACTGCAACTGTGGCTTGAAGAGAATAAAAAGCATCTCAATTATAAGCTTTTATCATTCTATCTTATTGTTAAAGTCCAAAGGCCCTTCGTGATGCTGTACGCTGTACGGTTCCATCCGCGTGAGTAACATTTAATTTCTCGCTCAGGTGGACAAAGCGCTGTGTTGAGTTCCGTCACTCAACACGCAATCTTTTCTTCACTTCTAAACTCTTATCATTAGGTTCTCTATGTTCCCATGAAAGTGTATATGCGTGAATGCTGAATCACTATTATCGGCTTAGATATCTATCAGCTGCTGCTCCACCACCGTCCCTTCACATCTTCTTAACATACAAGATTACTGTATCTGTTAAACTCCATGTAATACTCTGAATACATTTCGTCGTTAATCCCGATTGTCATCGACACAATAAGTAATCAGTCAGCTATATAATAATTTGAGACGTTATCGAACCGAATTCGGTAAGCATCTGGACTATACGGGCGATGTTCGTGGGTTCGATTTTTTTGTGAGGAATGTATTTAAATTATAATATTTTTTATTTTCCCTTAAAAATGGGGCTTTTTTTTTAAGTTTTAAATTGTAGGTTTAATCTATCTTTTATCTGTATTTGGAGATGCGTTATGCATCTGTTCATTTAATTTCACTTAATTTTTGAGCTAACCCCACGCTTTTCTGGTTACCAGGGTGATAAAAAACATTTCAGTCCTCTGAGTGAGAATTGAACTCCCAACCGTTACTTTCACACTTTAAATTCACTGTGCCGCCACAAAGACGTCAATATATAATATTTACCTACTTAAAAATATATCTACGATTTTTTTATTCAAATAAGCGTACTGCAGCTAAGTCAATGTACGGAATTAAAGGTTGCTCGTGCGGTAAAAGCTAATTGATGTAAAGTAAATTTAAATTATATTTCATAATAGTAAATATTGACTTATTTCTAGCCCTTCACAGCAGAGTTGCTTTTGAAGCTAGATAATTTCCTGTAGTACTAATAATATTTTTAAATATAAACTTATTCAAAAATGCTTGTATTGTTTTTCGAAATTTTGAAGTATTTTTTTAATAAGAATTTAAAGATAAAAATAGCAAGATCTAAGCCATTAATAATTCAAAGTTTACGTATTATTTTGTCTCGTGGTATTGCGAGTTGAATGATCGAACTCAACGCCGCGCTATGTGTAGTTACCAGGATATTCCATTCCCCTGAGTTGGATTCGAACCAACAACCGTCGCATTTACAGTTACACGCTAGTGCTTTCGAAACGACGGCCTAATTCATCAAATTATTATATAAAAAATGAGTGGATTATAACCACTTTCCAGTTATTAAGTAACGTTATATTTATAGTACAGCAGGTACACGCATAAAATAAAATGGAGTATTAATATGAAAATTGCCCTAACCTAGAATGGCATGTCAGTCGTACCCGCCCCGCATGTACTCAGTTTGAACTATCGCGATTGTGCCATGCGTATCGACAATTTTACTTATGCAGTATACTACAGCTTTATTGTCTAGATATTAAAGTTCTAAACATTAGGTCTAGATTTTTGGCCGTAATGGATTGTTTGCGTTACGAATGCCATTCCGCTACGGCGTGCTTCGCTTGTATCACTGGATTTACGAGCTACAGTCAAACTAAAACGTGCATTTCATTATAAGCTAGTGTTCTATTTGTAGCAAAACTTAAAAGTTTTTGGTTTAATTTTAAGAAGTGTCACGTTTTTTGCTTTTAGAGTTTCTTTTAAGGGAAAAACGAATACTTTCAGTACTTCCAGTTGATCTAGAATTATGAAATTTGGCAGCTAGCATGCTTAAAACTGTACATTTTTAAATAATAATAACGTAAAAAATAATAATCTGAAAAGGGGCTTACTAAAATTGTGTTAAATGAGAATTTGTTCGAATGAGGTATCAGATAAGAGGACTTGGGCCGATTCGGGAACCCTCGGTTCCGTATATTTATACAGGTCCGTAATCGGTGTTGCGTAATTTTAATACTTCACTTAGTTCTGCGCACTTCTCCCGAGAAGTCGAAATTCTTGTTCGTAACCACCCAACCCAATATATTAAAAAAAAACCTCAAATTATGATCACATCCGTAGAAATATGTATTTATCAATATTACTCGACTTACCTTCTAGTAGAATACGATTTCATAAGTCAAACAAATTTCTCATAGTTTTCTCAACGTTTTCTTATAGTTTCTTTAGATTTTAGTTCTAAATACACTTAAATCATATTATAAAGTAAATATTCGAATCTGCTATTCGCTATTAGTGAATATAAATATTAACCAACCAACAACTGCAATGAAATAATATCCAATAAAGATAAATTCGTTTAACATTAAAATCGTTTCCTGCAAGACTAATCCAAGTTAGATCCAAGACTAATGTTCAGAAGCCGAATGTAAATTACCAAGCAATTCTACTGCAACTACGGCGCGTCTATTCGCTTTCAATTTCTAAACCGATTGTGTCTGACTTAAGCTGAACCGTAATTATGCCACTAATGGATACGAAAATTACAAACGTTGGTGAACAGCTCGAGCGGTATGAAATGGCGTGATGAGAAGGTGGCTTTCTGATAGTTTTTCGGCACGAATGTTGTTGTTTCTATGGGAATTGATGGAAAAAATTTTAACACGTGGAATTTTGAGCCTAGCCCAGAATATAGTTTTTGAATTTTTTGTAACGAATGTGAAGTTTTTTTTTATTTTAGTTCTATCCATTCATGTAAGAAAAATAATATTCAAAACTACCAAAAAATGCGTCGAGCTTATATAAGAATTCATTTATAGCATTTGACGTTATATGTCTCATTTAAATTGTAAAAAATTGAGACATTATCTATTTATACAATGAGATTTTTAAATGCGGCAGCAGCGTTGAGTTCCGCCACTCAACACGCAATGCCATGTCCTAACAAGAGTTTCCTTCTGTCTACCCCACTATGTGCGGACTACAGTGCGAAGCTGATTTATTTATTTACTTGTAATAAACACTTTAAATTTTAAATAACGTATTAAATATATTTTTATTACAACAATGTTTTATATTTCATTTCGCTTTATTCTGAAACATCAGATCAAATTCTTGTTTTCATTTGCTGCTAGAAGTAATTGAAAATATTAGCTACGACTACTTTGTCTCATTATTGTAAAAGCTTTCTGGGACGATTCTTTTAATTTCCATTTCAAATGTCAGCTTGGTTTTTATATTTTGTCGTAATTAGATTATCAATTTATTTGTTACAAGATATTTCTTATTCTTTGTAAATGTAATACTAAAACTATAATGGCCCAGTGGCAAGTATTTTATACAAACGAGAACTTTCATAATTTCATCAAGTTTGGATATTATTTTTGTTTCGCTTCACGCTGTATTCCCAACATATTAGGGTGGGCAGAAGGAACCTGGGAACCTAGTAGAGATAACACCGTTCCCTTCAAGACACTTCCGTTACCCATTTTTCGCCGGATTCTGGAGGCATTGTGTTTTGCGTCTTGGTGGAACTCAACGCCTGCTATGTCTAAACACCAGACTTAAGAAATTTGAAGTATATATATAATATACTACAATCTAATATAATATATTATATTCAACGACCGGGAATTGTAACTCACAATTAAGAGCTAATTTTAGACAAAATTATACAATCTTCAATTTCATTACAACACCACCAGATAGATACGTAAAATTATTTCATAAATTTCTCAATCAAAGTCAAACAAAAAATGTTGGTCAAAAGTAATCAAAAACAGAGGCCAATGCTTGTAATTTGTACTTCATAAACATTGTGAAGAAAAATAGAAACGCCCGAAGCTCAACCGTGTCATCCAACTTTTTAAATTAAGGAAAGCTTCATTTCGCAGTTTATAGAAATTTAAAAAAAAAATTGTGAAGAATTGGGCTCATTTGATGAATGTCAGTAATTATTGCCGCGTTAAATACATGTAAATAGCCATTTTTCGAAACATACAGTCAAATTAAGAACCTCCCGTTTTTAAAAATTTGTTTTAAATGGCGATAAAAATTACTTACGACAGTGTATTACGACTTATTTTTATTGTTTAAAACGTTTTATCTTTTTAAGGAGTCCTATTTCTGGCTTCTACTACTTATATTTATACTATTTTTTTTGTCTTTTTCCGTCAACCTCACCGTTTTAATTGGACTAATTTTATACATTTTTGTTGATTTGAAATAACTTACTCTCCAATTGTTCTATTATATAATGTTTCTTTTTAGAGCTGTAATGTTAAACAGAATTAACTTAGTTTGAAATCCCATCGTTCATTAACATTTTAAATTTAAGTAAGTAAATACCAATTTTTAGCTGCAAGATTGGAAACAAGTAAATTTCACCATCCTCAAGCCATCACAAAAACACCATAGATTTGACATAACTAGTCATGAATGAGGGACAATCTAAAACTACTCATCTCATCTGAGCTTCAGGAAGACTTCAAGTGAGATAACAAAAGCTATTATAATTGCAAGTCTCATTTCTATACAAGTCCGTAACAAATCTCCGAACAGCCTCCAAGAGACAGCTGAAAAGGGTATTCTTTGTAATCAGCGGTAAAAAATGCTACGTCAAAATTTTTCCCGCAAATGAAATATTCAAATGTGGTGAATCTCTTTTTTATCACGCCATCACGCGGCGCGGCGTGACAAAAGTTTTGCAACGAAACAAACTTTTAATTGAAATGCTTATTTGAATATTGTGATTGATATCGTTGTGAATTACGACGTACTTGTGCTTTTATAAATATATATAAATATTTTGATAGCCAATTAGCGGTAAATGACGAATGGTTGTTTGTGTTACTTAAAAGTACTTTAAATGTGTATGATCTAATTTGAAATATTAAAGAGATTGTTATTATTTTAATTTTTTTAGCTTAACACTGTATCCCGTCCATAGAATGGATAGGCAGAGGGAATCTGGTAACCTAGTTTTAAGACATTTCCGTTCATTACTTTCGGTCGAATTCTGATGAAAATAGCTTATTACCTCAGCGGGATTGAAACCCACAACCACGAAGGTCAAAGACAGATGCAGTTCCACTACGCTACAATGGCATCACAAAACCCTTTAACAACAGAAGGCAATTTTATTTTCTAGCACGTTCGTATGTCACTAGCAATATCATATATATTTCAAAATTTAAAGATTTATAGTACATTTCAAGAAAGTCTAGTTGTTTCCACTCAGAAAATGAGAAGTTTATCCCTAAACGTCATCTAATTTTGATTTATATTGTTGTTATAGACTACTCGTTGAAGATTGGTGGTGAAAAGAAAATGTATGACTGTTCATCCAATGCGATAATAGGATTCTTTAATATTATTTTTTATAGATAAAAATGGTTTTTATCCATTTTCTTCTAATTTGATAAATTTTATTAAATTAAATGTCTAATGTTGTTGTAATTTTAATGTCAAATCCGGTGTAATTGATTATATTTGTTGCCATACTTTAAGTAGGTATTATCGGTAGGTAGAAAAAGAATGTTTTTTTTTAAATGAAAAGCTAAGAGGCGGACTTAATTAAGAAATGAAAATATCAAATATTTCACTCCTTAGAGTGGGAATCGAACCACAACGTCAGTTAAATGCCTTATTCGTTATCCTAATATTTTAAAATTTTGCGATTTTTCTTTTAATTTTACATTATTCATATTTTATGTTTACTTGTATTAAAAATAATTCCTTACCTCATAAATCAAATAACTTGAACATCCCTATTTGAAAAAAAAAAGAAGTACCTACCGAAAAAGTTTTACCCTCGTTACATTTGATGGAGCGACAAACCGTATACTTTTGGATTAATTATTTACAAAATAAGTAAAATAAGTTTGTTGAACCCGGAGTTCGTCGCTAGGCCGATCCACACACGAATTGTATGATTTACACGGAATAGTTTCATAAATAAAACACTTGGATACTAAAAGGTTTTTTTATATCGTGTTCAGTTTGTTCTTACTATAAATAAATAGTAACATTAGGTGGAATACTTACATAACATTTAAAATTCCTTCGAAATTTTATTTCTTCGAGAGTGGTTCTCATAATATAACTAAGTAGTTTGTTTGACGCCATGAAGCAGCGACTTAGCGTCATGCAATGCAAAAAAAAAAAACATGCAATATATCGAAAATGGAGTAGCTATAAGGGAAAACGCGACCAGTTACTATATACAAAAAGTATATAGAAATAAATATATTATTTTAATTTGGCGCTATATCCTGCACAGAGTAGGGTAGGCAGAGGGAACCTGGGAACCTAGTGCTAAGACTAACTAACTAAGATTTTCTACTTTTCACCGAATTCTGGAGAATTGTGTGTTTAGTGGCGGAACTCAACGCCGCATTTCGCGTCGTAGATACTATATTAACAAACAACATCTCCATCCCCATCTAAAAATCCATGAAGATATTTGAACGCATGAGAATTTCAATACAACACATTAGTTTCACATTACATAATTGATACTAGACCTAGATTCCTTATAGATTTATTTCCATTGTTGTTATGTGGTTTACGTAAACGAGGTTAGCGGCCGTTCACATGCGATATACTGGTTACGGCTCACTAACATAAATATTACTAACATGTACCCCCCTTGAATACGAAATCGTTGAACTGTCGAATAACTTGCGTATGAATTCTAAGTAAATTATGTAAAGATATTTATTATAGCGTAAAAGTTTCTCACTAATAATAAATAAGTATTTTTTTATGTATTATATACTTTATTCATAATAACACGTATGAGAAGATTTTGTATAATTTGGTTGTTAAATAAAAATAAGTTTAGGTGAGTGAAGCCGAGTTTCGCTCACTAGTTAGGGTTACGTACATTTAAAGGAAAAAAATTCTTATCGGGAACGGAGTGTCCTAACACTGCGTCTGCCATCCCGTGATGTGCGAGATACAGCGTAAATCTAAATAAATAAAATTTAAAACTCATTCGCTTACATTTAAGTAGATAACTTTTTGACTGAATGCAAGTGCACACTTTATTTAAATACACTCCTTTAGTTGCTATTGCACGTCTCATCCTGCTGCACTTTTGACTTTAAACGTTTATTAAATATAAAATACTAATTTTGAAACCATTCTAGATGAATTTCAATGAGACTTCAGCTAAGAACGAGAATATAAAATTTTCCCGGGGATCGTGAAGGGTAATGGTTAGTTCGTTTTTAGTGAAATAAATAAATCAGCTTCACGCTGTATCCCGCACACAGCAGGGTAGGTACCTAGTGTAACACTCCATTTCCCAATTTCTCCCGAATTCTGGAGGCGTGATGAGTGGCAGAACTCAACGCCGCGCTTTGCCTGAGCGAATAACAAACACTTTAAAAGTGTTAAAAAATATTAAGTAAGCAATTCAAATGTATATTAAGTAAGCGACGAAACTACAAGTAGACTAACTTATTTTTCTTGGAAAAAAAAATTGTTATTAATTTTACGCAACGTGCCCGCTCGAATGTAAAAAAAAACTTACAATAAACGCACACAAGACTATTATCATTCAAATTACATACAAATATATAATATAACGACTACTAAATGTATGTTTCCATTGAAAACATATTTTAATACCGCCCTTTCATGTTGATGGATCACCTCTAACGTGTGGAGGTCATCCCTTGAATTTGCCGGTTTATAATGAAGATTAACACCGATATGAACATGTAAAGTGACATTTACAAATGATGTTAAGACACAGGCGTTCCTTTAGATTTCTTCTGAAGAATGTCGAGCTTTTTTTTGCATTATAATAGATTTTTTCTTATTTAGCGATTACGATACGAGTTATTTGTTTGTCTTTAATGCGAATGTAAAAAAGCGTGGTGATGATTTCCAACTCAACATGCAATACCTCCTGCGAATATTAGAGAGTGGAATATTTCAACATAAGGCTCCCTCTACCCTGTTTAATTGCCGATTTTTTATAAATTAAACAATCATCAGTATAACGACGCTATCGTTGCAAAAATGCGTGTAAACCTCATCGATTTCGTCACAATATAAAAATGAAAGTCGGATCGAAGAGAAAAAGTTAAATAACTTAAAATATTATTAAACCAAAGTATTTCAACTGAAGAATGAATCTGAAATGTTATAAGGATCAATTACTATAGCAACCTCAGTGAAGTGGCGCCCTCGCTCGTTTGTTAATCGCAAACATCTTAAGTTAAGTAATCCCGTTTTGTACCCATAATTGATTTGTAGAGTTCAAACAGATACTCGGTACTAAATGCTAATCTGCAAATTGAACGATCGATTACTAAGTTTTGTAAAGTACCCTCTCTGGAGTATTATTTGTATAGCAGTGTGTATTTACTTTTAATATAAAGTTTCTTATTATAATTTTGAGCTTTATATTGCGGGGTCGGTAAGGGGTAACATTTTTTTAAGACATTTCAGTTTAAAATTTGGAGATATAAGTTGTTTTTTTACATGTTACCAGAGAGGGGAAATGAAAATAATTCAGCCTACTACCGAGTATGAATAAAAAACTGAGCTTGTAGCGAACTGCGGCACGACGGCGAACAGTTTTTTGTTTTATTTATATATTATGTCAATTTAGAAATATTTTTTTTTTGCAAAATTGAAAGTGTCCACAACACATTGTGGACACAATTAAATAATTTCCCCAAATAAATCATTCCAGATATTGTTTTAGTCTAGCTAAGTAAAAGGGTAAAAGCTTACAAAAAACATCATTTGTGATAAACTAGCAGTAATGAATATTATTTTTTGCGAACTTTTATGCCCAGTTTAAGTTTGTAACAAGAAATATTGTATTTGTATAAAATATATACTGCTATGTGTGATAAATGGTCTATTTTTTGTTACTATTAGGATCTTACCTCTCTTATATGTTATGTGTATATTTGTAGTACTGTACATTTGTGCACGTTGTTTATTTTACATAGACAATATTGTCAAATATATCAGAGATAGTCGTGCTGCAGGGGCACAAACGCAACGGCTGTGAGTCCGATTCCTTCAAATCATTTCCATTCAGGGGAATGAAATATTAAATACTTTCATTTACTCCTCACATAAGTTATACGTACACTTTTGTGTATACACAATGTAACCAAAATATAGCATTGTAAAATATAATTTAATAAGAGCAACCATGGGGTTTCTTGCCATTCTTCTCCATTGTGAGATATACACGTTTGTGAGCAGGACACAAGATATACATCTTAACACTTGGTTTTCAGTTTCTCTATATCTACCCTGCTATTTCCACTTCATTCGGTCGGGACGAATTTTGGAAAAGCTTTTGCCATCACGTCACAGTGGGCCAGCGTTTGTATGTACACGTTTAGATTTGCGATTTTATATTCTACCCCTGATTGATGAAACACGGTGTTAAGATCATTCTGACGTTAAATGTCAGGTATCACCTGACATTTAACGTCAGAAAACTTTTGGGGGGAGAAAAGGAAATGGACACTCTGTTCACCAATTTCCTTTTGACCGTACATCAGCTTTTTCTATATCACCTTGCGGGTATAATATTTCATAAACCTTTTTTGGTAAAAAACAAGCCATTATAATAGGTATAGATATAATATATTTATACAACAAAAATAAACATAACAAAGTATTATGTGTCCCACGTCATATCGGTACAACACCCTTTTATGGTAAACAAGTAGTGTTGATCTTATCTTTTCCCATAGTTTATCGATGAAAAAAAAGTAAATATTAGAATTATTTCGGAAAATAAAAAATATTTTATAATAAGTATTTAAGAAATGGTTGTAAGTTCTATTCCCGCTTGGAGAAATATTTTCTATTTACAGTGCGTTCTTTGTGGTGGGACCCCACAAATACACCACGATATAGATCAATCGTTAGTCTAATGTATATGCAATAAATATACCGTATAGTGAAAAAAAGAATGTAACTTCACTCTGTTATATGTTGGGTATCTGGCTAATTAAGACCAGAGGGAATTTTGTGTTAAGATACTCCGTTTCGCCTATTGGCCGATTTTCGATACATTGTGTGTTTAGTGGTGGAAGAGCAATAACGTCTAGAGCAAAGAAATAAAAACAGATCATTCCCAGAAGTGGAAAAAGAACCTACAACCGTCGCGTCTACAGTGAGAAACTGTGCTACTGCGCCACAGCGCCTCAAAACAATTTTTACGAAAATATTAGCTCTACACATCACTAAACATTTTCCTCCATGTTACGGGATTTACGATAGATCTCGTCGCGGGTGCAATACGTCTGATATTGCATTTCCCATGGCGAGTGGCGACAGATTGCTGGCAACGGCTCCGTTTTGGTTCTGACGTGAAAATTATCATAATTTTATAAATTGTCGAATAAGATATTTACTGTTTTTTATATTTCTATTTGTAAATAGCTAAGAATTGTAATATACATAACACATAATATATTTAAATTGGCCGAAGTAAACTTGGCGTCCACCGCGAAAGAGAAATGAGCGGATAACGACTCCTCTTAAATAAAATATATTTACATTTCCACCAACAAAGAGTTTTATATTTTGTAATTTCTTCACACCGCTCCCTGGAACTAAGCGGGACATTTCAATTCTTTCCACTCGCTCATACCTTTTAATTGGCAAGATTAAGACTATTAATTAGTGGAAATATAAGTATGCAATTTACAGTAGCGAGTTCAACGTAGTCCTTAATGGACCCGATCCGTTCACTAGAAACCTCTTAATTCAGATCCGGCCTTCCTCTATAAGTGGATAACAAAAAAATCTGATTTTTCGTTCAAATTTATGGTTTCTGAGATTAACACGTTCAACCAAAGAAACATAAATATCAGGAAATAAAATATATAATTCAAAAAATTAAACAATCATTCATTGCAAAATTACAAAATTTACTTAGGTATTATCCGAATTTCTGTGTATCGATTTATATACATATAAAATTAGTACATGTATTCGTTCATGTGGAATTCGGATAAAATGTGGTCTGTTTGGACGCAGTCAGGCGTCACCTTTCCAGTGCTAAGAGAATTTTGTTATTGGAAAATCGTTTTACAAAACCCTGGTTTATACCTGACATATGTATATAGTATATGTAGATATGTATGTGTAACGACATATGTATAATTACTATAATATTACTAACAATTGAATCTCAGCAATGAAAGATATTTAATGTGATAAAGATAACACAATTCAATTAGAAGTCGAACTTTTAGTGTATAGTTTTTTTAACTTTACGTTTCTTATGAACTTTTGTGTTAAGACACTACGTTCTCCGTAAATATGATTAGATTCTCAAGCACAATCGCGCTTACAGTCAGGCGCTGTCACACAGCGCTGAGACGGTTCAAAAATATCGATTCCACATTATAGGTAGTACTTATTTTTAGATAATTTTACTCGAATGGCATTTAAACAGGCAACCTAAATAAGCCTCATATGCCATGTAGCGCTAGATTAATTTTCTCGAAGACTTTGCATTATAAATTGAGTAATTTTGGGACTTTGTAGCGGACGGCACAGCACTTGACTGTAAACGCAACGGGTATAGGTTCAGTTACCATGCCATTTCTCTTTCTGATTACAAAACAAAGCAAGTTGTTGTGTTCTGCTATTCAACACGCAATGTCTTGATATTGAGATAATTGAGATTATCTTAATCTAGAAAAACAGTGAAAACCTGTTGTGTTCAACAGGTTCCCACTGTCTATGATACGAGTTTCAACGTGAATCTAAATAAAAACTTGATACCTAACGATACAAATAACACGAGTAAAACTTACATGTTTCTTTGAAAAATACGAGTTACAGGAAATAAGCCGGAAGGAATGTTGATACATCGCTATGAGTTACAATGTTTACAATATCAATAGGAAAAAATATACTATAATCCGATTACTGAGAAAGTAAATTCGTTAATGTCTTATTTATAAGCAAGTGTATACGATACGATTGAATCCTATAAAATACACAAAACTAAAATATTTTAATTTCACTCTGTATCCCGTCATAGACGGGTAGGTAGATAGGTAGAGACCACCTGTATATTCTTGCAAATACATTAAAATTGAACACACAACTATCGTTTGTACTTTCAAAAGAAATACTTTGTTTATTTTCAAAATAAATTAATACTATTCAATAAAGTAATATAAAAAATCCAGTAATATATAATAAATTCAAAGAAAAAAAACTATTACAAAAATATTCAATAGAAATTACTGATCAATATATATAGATTATATTAGCCTTATTAATCATTATTTTCATGCAGAGAGACATTAAGAATATAACTGAACGCCGAAATTTGTTTACCAGAGCAAGGAAATTAAAATAATTTAAATATAATCTTTTCCCCGAGCGGAAATCGAACCTTCAATTATCACTTCTACAGCTAAGCCAGCTGTTATACCATTTAGCAAATATTAAACAGATAAATTATAGGCACTTGTAAATTTAATGTTTATTAAGTTCTTCAAAAATTGAGAATAAACCGGCAATTATAGAATATTTCCCTGTTTATTATATATTATAATTTAAGGAGCTTTCGGGACTTGAAATTGACTAGTTTATTAAAAAGCTTCTTATTAAATTGAAAAATATTATTTCTGGTTGATTATATTGTGTTGTACATAAATTTTCAAATCATTTAAATATAACAAAATTAGATTTGTCTGTATACACGTAAGTATATCAGATTTTAAAAAAGAGAATAATTAGTGTAAGATGTAGTTATTTGTTGTCTTGTATAACATAGTTTTACATAATTAAACATAACGTTTACATATGTATAATTTCTTGATACTTATTAAGACTAGGCCACTGCGCCACGAGAGCTTTGTAAGGTATATCCAACTGTCCAAATAAGTATTATAAAAATTAAATCGGCTTCACGCTGTATCACCCATTACAGGGTAGGCAGAGAGAACCTCGTGTTAACACACTCCGTTCCCCGCGTTCTGCCGGATTCTGGAGGCATTGCGTGTTGAGTGACAGATCTTAACGATACAATATGCATCAGATAAGATAAGTATTAGACTTATTGAGATTATTCCATTACTTTACATGTTTATTTTAATTTCAGTTGTATCACTTAAATCTTTAACAAACAAAGAAAAACAAAATAATCGACACTGCGCCTCGCACTGAAATCATCGAGAATGTCACATTTGTCTCTAAAGATGCGGACTACAAATTAATTTAATAGCATCATTAGTACATGTTATGCATATATCTGCCAACAAATGGCACAATCTCATCTCGCTAAGTGTCAGTGTTTATTGCAGTTTGCATAAATACTGCCAAAAAGAGTTGACACCAACATTTTATATATTACGTTAACGTCACTTGGCCGGGCGCCCGGAGTCGTGGAATAAGTAAGAAAATATGACTTTAAAATTTTTATATACTCAGATGAGTTCTTTATTTTTGGTATTTTTGTGGGTCTTTCAGGGAAATAAAGGCCTGTCTTTCAGGGAAATAAAATTAAATTTGTACATTGTGATTATATTTTTGTCGGGTGGATGGAGCATCGAACGATCGATATAGCTGATTTTAGAGAAGAATTTACATTACTGATAATGACAAGGCAAGTTTACACAACGTTAAGTATTTAAGAAAACAAAAATTAATAAACACATTTAAAAAAAAATAGTCCCCCTCCTTTAAGATTACGGCCCTCTCTTATTCTATTGTCCCATTTTTTTCCTAACTGTTCGTGTAATATTCTTGGAAACAGAGAATTTAATCATAGCACACAGATAATATGTTACTTCATAAAGCAGACGACCCGCTTAACGAGTCTTAGGTACACCGATATCACATATTATATTATTTCACCAAGCTTCACCGTAACCTAAATTCTGACCTTGCATCCAACTCACGTTCAAAACTTACTTTGGTTTTAATTAAGATAATATACATGATACCTAAGTAATTGAAATTTCAAATTTAACCATACAATTTGCTCTAGTTTGTTTAAGCCTGATTGCCTGACGCTAGTTTGTTATTTTAATACAGGTTTAGTTTGATTTTAATCGTATTTGAATATTTATAGGTAAGGGTTCTGTTGCTTTTACACTGTTTCTAGTGTTTATGTGTTCATCAGCTTTCAAGGGCTAGTTATTAATCATTGTAGAGTTTTCTTTTATTTTATTTCAGGAAATAAAATATAAAAAATCTAGTGTTAAGATAGTAGTGACGCAATTAAGTATCACGTTTTATTTAATGCATCATCTAAATTATCACCAGATCGGGAAATTAAAGAATAAAACAGGCTTTCAAATAAAAAATATCCCCCCCCCCCCCTCCTCCCTATCGAACATGCAATCGTTCTAAAACGAATAAAGATGCACAATTATAATAATATTTTTATGAATGGCAGAATTAAATGACGCATACAATCTTATTATCACAGTAGGAAATTGTGAAATAATTCATTCCCCCAACTGTGAATGGAACCCACGACCGACTCGCTTATAAAGCTTAGTGTGACACTTTCTGATATATATATTCATTTTAATAAAACTTTCGCCTTCAATAAAATTCTAATCGCCGCACGTATTTTTCTATTATATTCAGTTCATTGAATGCATAACAATAATTGGTATTCGCTTATAATATGTGCCTTGTCTGAGTCCTTGGGCGCGTGTACAGAATAAAAAATATAATTCAATTGCTAGAAAATTGGTGCCTATAATAAATATAAGGAGGATTTCATGTTATATTAAATACAAAAACATATTTTTTGGCGTCACGATGTATCCCGCTCATAGCATGGTAGGAAAAAGGAACCTAGTGTTAACACACTCCTTTACGATATGGCATGTTGAGAGGTAGAACTATACGTTGCGCTTTACATTTACACCAAAGGGAAATAATGAAAATATTTAATTTTTGCTTAAGTGGGAAAACCCACAACTTGTGGCTTTTCGTGAACTTTACATACTTGTGCCCCTGCGTCACAACTAGCCTCAAATAGTCAAGACATAATATTTACAAAATATTTAATTTTTTGGACGGAACAGTACAAAGTATAAAAATAATTAGAAATTACATATATACTAGACTACTCAATTTTCGAACCTTGGATTTCATCCAAAAATATTTCTTTACATTTCAAATAATTAAAAATATAATCGCCGTGTTCATGGCTATATCATATACAGTCGACTCTCTGAATGATGAAAATCTCTTTACATTTCGAACTATATCAATACATTTTTAAGCACTTGGTAATTGGAACAATAATATCATGACAAAACGACGCGTTAATTTAAACCTATAGGCGTCAATTTGTAATTGCAGAGAGAAAGGGAGAGAAACTTTACAGCGTTTGCTGAGCTAAGTACTTAGTACATATAATTGGGACAAGTTCATACTTGTATTGCTTTCTGACTCTCAATTTGATCAATCATTTATAATCTGTTATTACTCGAATAAATCGAAAGATATTTCAAACATTCGATAATTTGTAATATTTTAAAGTTCACCTATACTAATGAGAGTTGACTGTAATATAACTATGTTATATGAAATGAATGAATATTTATACTTCAACATAACATAACCTAACATGATATTTTTACGAATAACTAGAGAATAGATCAAAACTGAATTAGAATGGCTACAACATTTTTATTTAAAAAGTAATAAAAAACAATTAAAATGTGTTATTTACACACACACATATATATATGTTTTTATCATATTTTTGGGATGCAAGGGAATTTAAGTAAACCATCTGACTGTAAGCTCCATAGAAATAAAAACGAATATTTTGTGATGTCAGTTACAGACATCGAGTGACAGCTGAAAGGATTGTTATGGACGCGATTGTTAACGGTTTAAATCAACATTTCGAATAGATACCCACTGTGTTCCACTGATTCCATCTATAGGATGTTATTGTATTTTTTTACCTGCGGTTTATATTTATATATAAACATAAATATAGACACGTTTTGATTGAATTCTAAAAGTAAGCTTCCGTTTCGAGATATATTCTGTTTTAGTGTGATTTTCAATATTTTAGTTGTCTTTGTTCAATGTTTTTTTTATTATTAATACAAAAAAGACCTTCGTGACGTAGATACAGCCTCTGATTAAACACAATGTTTGAGGTTTCGATTCCCCTGTGTATCTGTGTGTTACAAGAGAAAAAAAGAAACAAGTATATTTAAATCATTTTTGTTTACCATCTCTAGTGGACATTCAGGTGGCATTGAGTCCCGCCACTTAACACGACATCTTGAAATAGCTTAGTAGTCATATTTAACAACTACATATATCAAGTAGTCCAACTTCTGTCTATATTATTTAGTAAAAAAATATATTAATTGCATTAATCAACTTCAATATTGCAAATTAATTATAATTTTAATATGATATTCGAAAATATTCCCGTTAAATGAATACGACACAACACAGTGAAAATAACAATCATGCATGAAATATGAGAAATGTCATACGAAATGATATACGAAATTCTGCTTCAATCGATGAGAAATTGTAAATTTTAAATTATTTCATTCACATATTATACGTCTCTTTATTACTTTATATTTGAATGCTGGTCTATTGAAAGATATAAGTGAATAGACTTTTACAAATATCAAAAAAAAATTGAGGCCAGTATTTTTATGGCAATTAATAATTTTAAATTAAAAAAAAAGAAGCCCTAACCCGTGAACCAACAACCATGTCAGTCAGTAAAATTATTATATAACAAAAGATATTTACAAATCTTTTTATTTCTAATAACTGAAATAATTTATTATATTTGAATTCAGAATTTTAATTTCCGGCCGTTCATCACATTTAGTGATTACTGTTGCTCGTTCCAGCTTAATTTGGCTTATTGTTGGACTCTTAATAAAAGTTAAAGCAACGTCTTATATAATGGACGTATTATATTTACAACTATTATATTATATATATTGAAAGTGGGCGTGGCACGGCGGTTGTGAACGCAAGGTTTGTGGGTTCGATACTCAATCGGGAGAACGTTAATTTAAATGTTATTTAAATTTTTACAAAGTTGATTTCCTCTACTCAACATGCAATGTCTTCAAACGGAGAATGGGTAACGGAGTGTCTCAGATTCCCTCTGTCTATCCTGTTAAACATGAAAAGAAATGAAGCCGCAAAAATAGTATATAGTAGCCGCCGTATGTTTCTCATTCATTCGTTATGGTTTGTCAGTTGTACGCTTTTGCACTTTACGTATTTAGTTAAATTGGCAGAGCAAAAATATATTCTATATTGTTAAGACACTACGAACTTCTGGTGATGAAGAAGGAACCTCGTCACCAGAGCGAACAAATGAAAATATAAAATATTTGATTCACCAGAGTCCCTGACCCACGATATCCTGTCAAAAAGTCAAATATCAATTGGTCCATATTACAATTACTTAATTGAATCTATTATTATTGTTCATATATAACTGACAGGTATACAAAAGCCAATAAGGTCAATGTACTACTGGATAGTTAATTAATATATTCCCACTAGCTACATCGATTTATCGACTATCCAGAAACCGATTGTACTATTTTTACGTATATTTCACTTTTTTTTGATGATGAAAATTAAAATTATCCCAATCCCAGACGTCATCTATAAAGTTCCTCTTTTTCTTCTTCTTCTTCTTAGTCGTAACGCTAAGTCACGTTTTTGGTTTTCGTTAATCGTGTCACAGTTTCACGCCATTTCTTTCTGTTGGTCCAGTGCACTCATGCAATTTACCGCCCACAGCTGATTTTACTTGATCGGTCCATCGCATGGGCGATGTACCTCTTGGTCAGAGTAGATGGTACCAACCATCTACTCTGCCTTGCACTGCGAACCTATAAGGTTCTTGATTATGTTCCATATTAATATCGGCGTTACATTGTCATATTGTAGTACTACTATTGCATTAATAGTTATTTCAGTATATTTTAATAGCATTACATACATACATACCAAATCATGTTTTTTTTCACCGCACCGACTTTCCCTAAATTTTACGAGAAGGATTTTCTCCCGAATGAAATATAACACACTAGAAGCGCGTCTTTGTCTCCAATATTCATCACTGTCACGTCACCTCGAATCAACTTTCACAAAAACAAGTCCACTCAAAGTGTGCTAACTAATCTTTACAAATTTATAAAATTATTTTCATTATGAAATATTATGATTATTTGTAACATTTTTTTAGATATTTTTTTTTCATAAAACTGTTTCTTTAGGAATTTCATTATTTTTGTAATGTTTCATATTATTATGGATTTTCTTTTTCAAGATAATTAAGGACAACAAAATATTATTTCTTGTTCATGGTCACTTGATAATGGACAAATGGACAAATAATTTTCGTAGCTATGCACTTTATCCCACACATAGTACTTTGGCAAAAGGAACCTGGAAACGTAGTGTTAAGATACTCCGTTCATATTCAGTTCCCACTTTTCGCTGAATACAGGAGAAATCGCGTGTTGAGAGGTGGATTTCAACGCCATGTTTTGCGTCGTTAACAGAGCGAATAAATCCACATGTTAAAATACAATTTCTTCGAGTCAGACTCGAACCCACAACCTATCCTTTTTACAGTTGCACAAGCTTGTGCCCATTTGCCACGACTGGCCTCAAAGATATATCCACATATATTGTGGTATATTGTATAAATAACAATCTTATCTGTCCGTGTCGCGCTCCATCTCGTACGTTACGTACAGTATTGATTACATTCGCTCTCCCTAGAATTATCTCGTATTACTCAAATTGGTTTAAAGTCCAGACTAAGCAAACTTAGGCAAATGGATTTGAATTAATGTCAAACGATGTATAACATTACATATACAGAATATCGGCATAGACGAAGTTTACCTTTGATATATTTCTACATAAATGAATTTAATACTAAATCACTGAAGGTATATTATATTTACATATGTACAATCTACATATGTAAATATATATTTATTATTCAATTCAAAAGAGACCTTTGTGATGCAGTGAAATAGTGTCTGTGTGTGGATTCGTTTCGGCGGCGTTGAGATCCGCCAATCAACACGCAATGCCTCCAGATTTAAAGATAGTTGTGACCGGAAGTGTCTTAAATTCTGAAGTAAATTAACCCATATTTTAAATTACGACCCCGATCTAAAGAAATAAAAGATAAAAAAAAAACAACGAAATCTAAACTGAAAACAATTCCTATTAAGAAACTTCAAGAGCACTAGATAGGTTTTCCTGAGAACTACTAAGGTACCATCAAACAAAGTTCGCTTCACCCAGACAGGGCTGTAACAACTTCACTTGACTCTTTGCAGGTGATTCATTGCACTTACCGGTGTTTTTCTAACTAAAGTTCACTATCTACTGTATTTACTACGTACTTATTGCAGGTGGCTGCTAACTATCGATCAAGATTTACCGAATTTATTTTGTGCTCTGTTCGAAATAGCCTTGGCTTTGGCAAACTAAAATTTATATTATCTAACTTTGTAAATATATTTGTTTTGTAGAGTTCAGATACTTGTATATGATTTTGAATTTTAGAAGTGCTTTAAAGCATCATTAATAATTTTATGAAAATTATTCAATAAACATTAAAAATATATATTTTGTCCATTGCATAAGCACTTAAGTGCACAATTGAGTTTAAATACAATGTGTTACGCATCCCAAAATTATTGTAAAAGAAAAAGTTTACCAAAAAAAATAATTGAAAATTCTTCAAACTTGACAAATCAATCCAAATACCGATACTTATTTTGGAAAATTTTAAATATCTCATTGAATTGTAATAAAAAATAATTCTAATAAATACGTTATTTAATTAGGTCTAATGGATATACTGAACGGAAACGGAAGCCTTTGCGACGTGTTTCCGCTCCAAATATCTTGGGAATTCCAGTGACCCTGTGTAGTTTTTTGTGAAAAAATATATATTTATTTTTCTTATTTAAAGAATGAACTATTATTTATTGATTTATTGGTGATTGTCTCTTCCTCGAATAATCTTAAAAATATACATAAATATGTATATAAATATTTATATCTATAATAACTTAATGTATGTCTACCTAAGTAAACAAACGGGCCAAGTGCGAGTCGGAAATGTGTACTGAGGGTTACGTACCAATTTTAGAATTGTAGATCAACGAGAAATAAATTATATACTTATAAAAGTTGACATACTTAAGTTTGCGGAGTATTTGATATTAATTTCAGCTTTATATCTACACGTGACCTCGAAATAAGTCGTCTTGACAGACGAACAGATGGAAAATATAATAATTCTATAAGTTTTAACTTTTGAGATACGCAATCCTAGAAAGAAATATTTAACTAATGACTTTATTATGACATATAGTTTTATAATGGGAAATCCATACAGCACTCTAAGTACATATGTAGCATAAGAACTTAATGTTTGTACGCGAGTTGTGGGACCGTGGACTAATTAATTAAGATCGACTGAGTTTCTTCGAAATTTCCACTCCCAAGGGTGTCGTATGACAAACTTCTGTGCCGTGTGTCAATTGAATTATTATCAAATATTAAGGAAAGTGTTTTTGTTTGAAAATTAAAATCCGTTATTATACAGTATTAGCATATTTCATTAAGATTTTCATGTTTTCGCTCTGTTGTTGAGGCAAACCACGGCTTTGAGTTCTGTCATTCAAAACGGAAGCCTCCAGAATACGGCGGAAAATGGGGAACGGAATTTCTAGAAACATTGAACACTAGGTTCCTTCTGCGTTCCCTTCATCTTCGTGGGTTACAACTAAAAAAATCGTGATATTTTTTAATAGCAACGTAATAAAAACACAGTTATTTTTTTATTTTTTACTTCATATTATTAAATGTTGCGATGTAAGTAGACCCTTGTGTAGAATGATGAAAAATGGCACGAATCTTATATAAAAAAAACATATAAATAAGATTCAAAGTATATTCAGAACGGAATGGCTTTGATGAAGTATTAATTATACGAAATATTTACTTAACTTTTGCAAAGACTATTGAGGGAATCTTGGGAAATACGTCTTTGAAATATTTGTAATGTTATATACATTTATTGTATTCATATAACAAGTACATGTTATAATAGAAACAAAAATAGAGGCCGTCATAGCGCAGTGGCAGTTGCACTGTAAACCTGACGGTTTTGGTTCGATCCCCACTGGGGGGAATAAGCTTTCATTTCTTTGAGTTTGAACCCATTTTGAACGCGCCAATTAGATTGATGGGCACTTCTACAAATATATTAATTGATTTAATATTGTTTTAAATTATGCGCGAAGGCCATGAAGAATTCTTTACTAAATACTATATATTTTTTTATTTATCCATATATGTGTATTATACAATGTACATATTTATTATAATACATTTTTCATATAATTATTTATTTATACACCAACTGTAATATTGATCTATAGATAAAAATCACCCAAAAAACTTTAATTTTCTATTAACTGTATGTAAGTGAAATTGATTTTATTTTAAATTTATGCATTTAAAACAAAATCAAATTTCTGTTCTATCTCGCAATATAAACGTACATTTATTTACATTTAGTGATGTAATTTGTTTAAAGTTAATTTATAGTGTTGTTATTAACATGTAGATTAGAGTGCCGATGCAGGCGGTAATGAGCCTCCATCAAAAGCTTCGAATAGCGTTTCATTAACAGCTTAAAATATATTCGGTAAGGCTTGGTGTTTGTTACAAGCGATACTTCTTAAAATTTATGTGACATTTTTCATGATCAAATCAGCATCATTTGATGGCAAAGCGCGGCGGTAAGTTCCTTCATTCGGAGACAGTGCAGTCGATACCATTGCGTTATCATGCGATGAGTAAATCTAATACAGATGTGAACTCCTCTGCCACCCGGCATCCACTATGAATCCTAAGTAATTTATTAATTCTAGGTAATTTCTCTCCATTAATTACATCGATATATCATTGAGTGCCTCAATTTCGGGAAAAAGTGGTGAACAAAGTAACAATAGTTTCTCACTGAGTTCTCCAGAAAAATCGAAAGTTAAAAATGTATGTCCAAAAAAGTGCACCCGTTTTTGCACATAATTTTGTCTGCCCATTATTTTAAAACTGGGCTAGATATGAAATAAAAGGAGACTTCTAGAAACTAAAAATCCGATTATTTTTTCCCCGCTTAGCAGCAGAATAGAGTTAACACTCAACTTTCTACTCTATTTTCGAGATATTGCGTATTGCGTAAAGAACTGAACGCCGTGGCTTATCTACTAGAATTTTCGCGGCCCTTATCCCACCACGTGAGACTAGCTGTGGTGTAGGGACACAAAGTGTGTCTGCAAGAGCGAAAGGTTGAGGGTCCGATTCCCTTCCGAGGACATGAAATATTTTCATGTCTTCGCTCTGGCATCAAAAAAAAGCACGGCGTTGATTTCCACCATTCAACACGCATTGTCTCCATTCGGGATAAAATAAGGAACGGAGAGTCTTAACACTAAATTATTTCGGTCTTCCATTCGTTCCCTGCTGTGTGCAGGAAACAGCGTGACACTAAAAAAATATATATAAAAAATATATATTATTTACTCCATCCATTCATACAAGATATTATTCTAAAAGCACATAACTGCTTCCAATTCCATCAACGACACGCGACCATCAGCCTGTAAATTAACTGTACAGCGGCGCACGCTGGAGGCGAGTGATGAATACTTCATTACCACGGAAATAGGGCGAAGGTTGCTTTTTAGACGGTTTTTGTTGGCGTTTTATTTATTTGATGCACTCAAAGAGTCAATACAATTAAAAGGAAATATAAATACTGATATTATTGGAAACTTGCGTAACCTAAAGCATAACTTATGTAACTTTCATTATTTTGTATTACATTTACATATTTTCAAACAAAAAGATATGAATTAGACTATTAATAAACTTTTCCCTTATTAATGATTTTTTTTAATTTGAAAAACCCTACTACAAAAATAGATCAATAGAATCTTAGATTTCTGACATTTATTGAGTTACCTTTTCACACGGAACTTACTCGTATATCCAAATATTTCGACTGTACCTACCAAACGCTCTTACACGAAGGGTGTTCGATTGCGAGGGAATATTTTGAATTTCCTTAAGAAAATTTTACGCATAAATGAATATTCATCTTTAGTGAAGCGTGGGACTAACATAGTTTGGCGGGTTCACGTTTCATTTCATATAAAAACGCTTCTTTATTCGTCACGTCCCTCTCTCTAACCTTTATAATATATAATATTATGTAGAATTTATATACAATTTACATAATAGGTTATTTGCATTCCAATTTTTATCTTAATGTAAGTCGAGGCGTAAGGGCACAAGTGTGTGTGGTAGTTTAAAGTTAAGACAGAAGTTTATAAATTTAATTATAAATAATTGAAATGGCATTTTTTTTCTCGCATTATATATATTACATACGAAATAGATAAGTTCTTCTTATTAAAGTCATTGTGCATTGGACGGAGGTACTCAATGCCTCAAATTAACTTATCAATATTTAAAAAAAATTCTATACATTTTTTCAACTGAAAATAGAAACGTAAATACATATTTCACTTCTTCGAGTGGGGATCGAACCCACAACCGTCGCGTTACGGTTACACCCTTATGCCGCTATGCCACGGCCTCGTGAAAAAATAATTGACTTCATAATATAATTAATTTTATCAATAATTTATTTTTAATAATTATTTATTTATATTTACAAATTACATGTTTCTTAAGCGAGATGGTTATGGGTTCCACTCCGAATCGATGTAATGAATTATATTCTTGCTACAATGTCGCAAAAATTAGGCGATGCTATGGAAAGTAAGCAAATACTAGGCTCCCTACGCCCACGCATGTGAAACTAAAAGAGGAAAAAAATATGTTATAAAAATATATTAAAAACTTATACAATACATTGAAGAATGCATGAAAATTTATGAAATATTGGATATGCTGAATTATCCAAAGTCGTGGATGTCAAACGAGGGTGGAATAAAGCACAGGTATTCGTAATAAAGGAATTGAGTGCTCACATTTTATTCAGATTTTCACCCATACATATAAAATACGACGGATTCATACTATTCTTTTTTAATTTATTATATTATGCTGCTTTGAATTTTTAGCTGAAATGCTTTTGAAATTTCACATAAAAAAATTAAAAATAAAATAAAATACATCAGTTTGTATCCCGCAGACAGCGGGATAGGCAAAGGGAGTCTAATGTTAAGATAATCTATTCCTCATTTGCCACCGGATCCTGAAGAAATTGATTGTGGAATGGCGTAATTTAACGCCGCGCTTTTTCTCTACAATGGAGCGAAGAAATGGCAATATAATTTAAAATTCTACTCTTCTTTTGTTACTTTAATTAACATCTGAAATGGCATATATACAAATATACACGCATCGTCTATTGTCATAGCAGGAACAATATCCCTGCCTTCCTATTTGGTAGACAGGGCACTTACACAATTACTTATTAAATTATACATATATAAATCTGTGAGTGGAAAGTAACCGACTACCATAATTTGTAATCAGATATTTCCTAAAGTAAATAATAAAATATTTTTCGTTAAAATGTCACAACGCAAATACAACTTAACCCCAGTAAAGTCTAGCTTAATAAACTTTACTTAAAGAAAAAATATAAGCACAAGCTTTTAAAAAGTCAAAAGTTTCAACTCTAAAGCAAGAGCAGACTATTTATAAAAGCTAGATAGACTAAACAAAACAAGGGTTTCCGAGCTAATTGTGACTGACAGCTTTACAAAGAACTCGAGGGCTATGTGTGCTGAGGGAAATATTGTACCAATAAAAGAGACGTGAGACCGTCACGTCGCAGTGCTGTTAACGCGAAGTTTATGGGTTCGATTCCCACTCAGGAGAAAAATTATTTGATTTTTCATATCTTCGCTCTAACAACAAGACTAGGAGCGGCGTTGAATTCTGTGACGAATTTTCGAGACACAAAATGTCTCATTAGATTCCTTCTGCCTAACCCTTGCAACGTGAAACTATTTTGTATTTATACATGGTACTAGGTGAAATCGTACAAAAGCACAACACTATATATAATAATTATTATAGTGTCCACTTAGATACTCTTAGTGGACACCGTAATAGACACTGTACGTAAATGACGAAAGAAAAAAAACATAAATAACTCAATAACCAAATATTTGACGTTATTTATACGACAGCTCTTAAAACAAAACACATCTTATTCAATTTTACAAAAACACTGACAATAATATCATTTTTCTTTCAATACAGCTGCGCACACACTTGCGACTTTTTTCCAATTTTAAAAAGAACAAATCTTGAGCAGTTAAGAGGGATTGTGTACGGAACTCAACGCGTTTTGCCTCGACAGTTAAGAAATGAAAATATTAAATACTATATTTCCTCGAGAGGAAATCAAATTCCACATCCTGTCGCGTGTACACTCACACGCTTTTGCCCCTGTACCATGACTGGCCCTGACATTTTGAATATTACATAATAGTTTTCCTGAATGGTAATAGAACCCACAATCGCTAACAGTCGGTCGCTGTCCTGTGCCACTATGGTATTTTCATAAGGCTTTTCATAAAGGCGTAATTTCAAAAATATTCTACTATTAACATTCGAAAGTGTGTAAACACAGCCACTTGTCACTTGCCAGCATTTCGAAATGGAATGAGAGGTACTTATTTAGAGCACCACAAATGTCAGATATCAACCTAAATTGCCTTTTAACATATTTTCAGCCCACGAATGAACGAATGTATTATATTATATCGATATAATATAATATAAGCCTTTTTTAAATAAATATTGTGCGGATAATGTATTGTTATACTTTTCTGTATGATTTAACGATATGAGCGCATTAAGTAACAGCGCACAATTTGTGAAGGTTTATTTTTTTTTTTTGGAATTATATCATGAATGAAAAATTGACATTTCGTTCTGTATCTAGTTTTATCTATAAATATTGACACACAATTTTCAAGACATTTTGTGTTGAATGGCAGAATTAAACGCCGCGCTCTCTTGTTAACAGACCAAAGGAATGATAATAATTCATTGATTTGATTGGAGAGCGGAAGTGTGCATGCGGTACGGAGTGTCATAATACTAATTTTCGTGGTTACCTTCCTTTCGTGGTTTCTTTTCTGCCTACCCTGGCATGTGCGATGCGGTGCGAAGCTAAAAAAATAGTGAATTTCCAAATTTTCCAAAGAGTGGAGTGTCGTAATTCAGGAACGTCTTCATCTTAGAAATACTTTTATGTTAATATAAAGAAATAGTGGTTCTTAATGTAATGGACCATGTCCTGCCACCGTAACTCTTATTTACAAAGTATGCTTACTAACGGCAGATTTTTGTTATTCAATTTATCGAAATTAATTATTCTTGGCGCAGCGGCGTAAGTGGGTTCGATCCTCACTCGATGTAATTAAATATTTATGTTAATGTATATTTTCATTTCCTCGCTCCGGTTTCGAACCAAAACGCGGTGTTGAGTTCCACCGCTCAACACGCAATCTCTGGTTCGGTTTAATAAGGAAATAGGAGATAAAATAAATAATTTAAAGAGGAAAAATCCACCTGTCCATTACGTTATAATAAAAACATACTTAAATGAAATATCTTAATTTGTAGCGTCACAGGTGTCGCGTTAATAAAATCTTTTGATCAAACCCATTAGACAAACTGGAGCCGCTATAAGATCCTGAATAATTTCATTAAATAATTCAATTTTACAAATGAATATTCACCAAGCTATATTTAATTTCTAAGTGACAAAATTGAATTTACTTAGCGGCGGCATTGAATTGATTTGTTGGACTTATAATTGTTTTTAACCAATTCTTAGACTGTTCATAATTATTATAAAATGAAATATTTTAAGGACAGTCATAGCGCAGGAGCACAGGTATGTGATGTTGTGGGTTTGATTCCCATTCGAGGAAATGAAATATTTCATATTTTCAAGAATTGATGAACCTACAACCAGTTGTTTACCGTAATACACTTGTTCTGCGACTGCCTTCAATCTCTCTCTCTCTTACTCTCTCTCTCTCTCTCTGTGGCATTGTCAAATATAATACATTAGCAGGTAAATTTAGTACTTAAGTAATTTCAAGGAAGACGTAGATTTAGTCATTTCCCATATTTTACTTTTCGTATAATATAAAAACATAGTTATTAAATTATATGTTATTTTAATCAGAAAATTCGATAAGCTTGCGATGGGTGTACCTAAAGCGCTAAAGGCATCGCCTCTGGCCGTCCAGGCTAACGTGATCATCGAAATTGCTACAGTACTTAGATTACGTATAGTTAGAGGAATTAAAGAATTTTTATTATATGAACAAATATTATGGAATAATAGGAATAGTAATAAATATATTTTTATATGAAAATTTGAGGCCGTCGGCTTCGGTGTAAATCACGGTTATACCTAGCTCTGTAAGCTGCTGTATGAAAAAATAAAACATAAAAGAAAACTGTAAGCCAACTGCAGTAGTAAAATAATTATTAACTTCGATAATAAGAGGGAAACAAAATCTGAGAGTTGTGAATTTCTTGGGTTTGAGACAAATAATCAAAAATCTTTACTATAAACTTGTTTGGTATCTATACTTTTTTGCCATGTGTTTTCTTCAGCTTTTTTTTTTAAATATACCTTATATAAATTATATTGAGATCTGAATTTTAGCATTACTAGTAAGTTTGACCCTTTATATACGAAAAATGAATTATTTTCGTCTCCATGACCCTGTAGCCAAACCACGGCTTAGAATTTCGTTAATCAACCCGGAGACACGAGGTCTCTCTGTCTCTCTCTCTCTCTGGCCCTACTATACGCCGTACACAGCTTAAAATTGAAAAATAATGTCCGTCACTCACGCCCACCTTAAATAATTTCTTCCGATCTGATACTTCCTAATTATTCCTGACATTCTAAATCATAAATAATTCAATGAACAATAAACAAAAAATAATAAAACGACAAATACGTATAATTTTATTTTTTTGTTATTCACAAAGAAAAATCTCGACAACAGTGAACATTATTATTCATGTGAATGTATTTTTGTATATTTATACGAAATTGTTCAAAAGAACACACTCGTTTGAGGAGCTTTTTTGCTAGATTTGATTCTTGAACGTTTTATATTTTTTTTAAACACATTTATTTGAGCACACGCTCTCAATGAACCGTGAGCAAAGGGACATCTTATTTGAAGAGCTGAGTTATAAATATTATAAATCAATAAACGTGTTAAAAAAAAATTATGGCCCACTTCGTCATATTTACCCTAGTCTATAGATCGTGAATTATTTCATAGATAATTTAAAATAATTAATAACATTTTATTCATAAAATTAACTATTCTGCTTCTTATGCCCTTTCTTAAGCGTAATTTTAGATTACGCTTTTATTTTTCTTAGCTTTAAATAAAAATAAAAGGAATACTGCTGCACATCCATACTCTCATCATGAATTATACAGATATCTTCTATATACACAAATATAAAATTTACACTCCATATTCCTTATTTTGGTTACATATAAATAATAAAAAATATTATAATTTCTAATATGAAAATCAAATCTGTTTTAGTCCCTTGGAACCCAGTGAAATAAAAACGAAAAGTTCCATTTTCATCCAAAAAATCGTATACATTATGATAATATAGCTGTACCTGTGTATTAAAATTCATGTAAATCTGTAACCGACAAGGGTTGTATGTGGCTGATATTAAAAACGGTGAAAAAATATTTAGAAACAGAATATGTTTTCAAAATAATTATAATACCATATAGCTACGAATATCATTTGGCTGTACGTGTGCCATTCGATGCTAACTTCAGAAAAATATTATAATTTTAATATATTTTCTTTTCTGTGGTCTGTCTGGTTTCTTTTAACATTTGTTATCTATTTATTTTTCTATTACATATAGAAAACGTGTCTATGACTACTGCCACACAGCAAGCAATATCGTGAAATTAGGTGGTGAATGAAAAGCGAAGGCTTACGTGACGTGGGCCACAATTAGGCATTATAGAGTAATAAGCGTTACGATTGTGGGTTCGATTTTCACTATGAGGAATAAAATATTTTATTCTATTCCTCATAGTGAAAATTACCAAATACTAGTAATATACCACCTACATACAATTCATTGAACCAATTGAATAATATAACCGCTATCTCAAACGTTTTTCTACCCACAAAGACTATAATATTAATAAGAATATATGCACATACTGAAAATGTACTTTACACTTCTAGAGATAAGATAGGTTAGTGTATGTATGGCGGTCTGTATCCAGTCCCTGCCTTTCATCTGGTCCTTTCAACCGGAGGCTGCAATTATAGCTAACGTACCTCAGGGATGTTTATATTTCAGAGATCTCTTGCGTTGAGGAAATGAGAACTTTTTTTTAAGAACAATGATGCCTTTGCTTGTTAATTACCAGGCTCGTAGATTTAGTTATTTAGTTGTATTATAATGCTAACGAGTTTGTTTGATTGAACATGATGATCTCGGGAACTGCTGTTTTGAATTGGAATATTATTTTTGTATTGGATAGCCCATTTATCGAGAAAGGCTATATTATATTACGGCAATTGTTTCGATGTCACCTCTCGCACTTAGATTCTGTCATGGATGAAATGAATAGAGGGACACTTACACAGAAATAGTAGCCGTTACGTATATCTATTTGACCACCCTGATAAAAGCTAGTCAAAAGATATATTAATGTTTATTCTTTATTGTATGCGCTAGTTTAATATAATTATTTCTTAGCTTCACGCTTCTTTTTTCTAAAGACATGTGTGAGGCATGTGTGTTGAGTGGTGGAACCCTACGCCACGCTTTGCCTCAAGACCAGAACGAAGAAATGCAAACAATAAATTTTAATAAATACTTAATATTCCTCGAGTGGGGCTCTAACCTACAGCCAGTCACGCTTACATTCACACCCTTGTACCCCTGGGCCCCGATTGGCCTCTTTACATGCGGTCAAATGTATTTTGTACATACACTTGTATAAAATACATATATAATAAATTTAAGTCAGTATTCATATAATACATATTATATAGTGGTAAGTGACGGAACCCTTGACACCCCAAAAAATCTCACTCAACCCGCAAATTTTTTACCTTTTATACTGCAAGCCTAAGCTCTCATTTTGTCAAGGAAAATACAAAATTTTCTTCCTTACGCTTCCCGTAAAGTATATATGAAACAGTGATACGAGACATAACTTCATGAGCTTTCCTTTCTATTTATCCTGTCCTACAAAAATAAGATAGCTTTAGGAGATATTAAACACTATGCAATTTTCAGAACTTAATATTAAGAATTGTTAAAACGAATGTTGTGATCTCAGATTATAATATTACAATATAGTATAACTATTTGAGTATAAATTTAAAAAAAATTAAATAATTTGACTGGTTGTGTATTCGGTTCCCACTTGGGGGTATAATTTATTGTTTCTATATATTTATACTCCTCGCTCTTGTAACAAGACAAATCATAGCGTTGACCTCCGAAACAAGCACTTACCTAAAAATTGGGCGTAAAGTGAGGAACATAGGGTTTTAACACTAAATTCCTTTTGCTTACTTTACTATGTAAGAAAAAGCGTGAAGTGGCTTTATTTGAATTTAACAATGTGATTATCAAAATCCTAATAATTCCTTAACCAACCAAACCAATAATTTGTTCTCTTATTACAAATTCATAGTGAATTAATTTTAATAAAATAAAATTTTAAAAATTAATATTAAATACAAATTCAGATTCAAACTGAATCCCACACACAGCAGCGTGAACAGAAAGAACCTAGTGTTAAGACACTCCGTTCCGAATTATAGAGGCATTGCGTGTTGGGTGGCGAAACTCTACGCCACGCTTTGCCACCAGATCGAAAATGAATATATAAGATATGAGATAACATAAAAAGTATAAAGTGTACAAAATAAAAGATTATTACTAAATATTTCCAAATAAATATATAAAACTAAAGTTAACATCAGAAAATTTACCTTATAAATATACAAAATACACAATTAAAGTAAAGTTACAAACTTCCACTAACGTCGTTCAATGTTACCCTCGAAGTAGACTCGAACACTCTTCCCCTCACTTGAGTGATTTAAGAAGCTGTCTCGAAAAACGTTTCCTGTCTGTTCTTTTATATTTGAGTTTAACAATATTTTATACGAAATCACAATTGTGAAATGGGTGATAATTCAAAAGTGTAATTTTTTAAATACTTAGGTATATCTTTAATTCTGCATCACATATAAAAAAGTAGGCAGAGAGTTAGAACACTCCGTTTCCCTCTAACTGCCTAATTTCCGAAACATTACGTATATAGTGGTGAAAATCAAAGCTGCGTTTTTTTTATTATTAGAACGAGGAAATAAGAATACCTATAAAAATATAGATCCAAAATATTTCTTTGATACTTATTTTGATTCTTTCATTTTAGGTCTTTATCAGTATAATACACTAAGGTTAAAATATATATTATATATAGCATCGACGTAACTACTTTTCAAATTGTTTCTGATTTAACGGTAGCATTCCCGGAAATCCTAACTTAAGCGTTCGTTAGTTATATATTAAGCTTTCCCGCACATTCATGCTCCATTAGGGATAAACAAGAAACAAAGTAACTAATTGAAGAACGAAAAAAAACTTTTGTATATTAACCACCAAAAGGCTTAAGTATACATTCTGTTTACCACTTTAATTTTTATTTTCGTTGGCGTATCGATTTGTGGAACTTAACGCTGCATTTAATAAATCTAGTAAAGCCAGAATCGATGTGTTTTAAAAAATAGAAACGAGGAAATAAAACACTTTCAAATTCACAAAAAACCACAACAAAATAGCACAAAGTAAAATAATGTTAATCACCTCCGCGTTGAACTATTACTGTAAAGTGTATGTAATTAAAATAAAGTATTACTATTAAAGTTTTAAAAAGTAAATTATTTCTCCCATCGGCGTAGCGGCCAGCGTAGCGGCCAGCGTAGCGGCCAGCGTAGCGGCAAGCGTAGCGGTATTAATATGAAACTTTGTATGCAACACAATAATAAATATGAAATAGAGACCATTTGCCGTTCATTACACGAACTTTGACTATAACGTGTTATATTAAATTTACTTTACTTTGTCGTTCCTCATTTTTTGCTATCGTTTCATAGTAATGAAAATGTATCGATTTAAAAGCATAAAATTTGTTTTCAATGTATTTTTAAAAGGTTTTTAGAGTTGCTTTATTTTTAGAGATATTTATTCTTCACGGTTTATCCTATCCTAAAGAAAATATGGTGATCGAATCCACAACCGTCGCAACCCTGAATGTATTAAAAACATATAGACAGACAAACATTTTATATTTAATTTAATTCTACACACTACGCTTAGTATCAATTCCTTTGAGACAAATTATACTGAATATATATTGTATTTAATAAAGTACACTGAAATGATGCGGTGGGATATTTGGGACTAGAGGATCTATTACAGTTTAAATGGTTAGTGTAAGGGGGATATTCACAGTAAATGCATATAATATACTCGTATAAAGGCGTCCGTCCTGGCGCAGTGTAAAGAGTCTAACTATAAACGCAATGGTTGTGGGTTTGATTCCCATTCGGAGAATGAATTATTTTCCTTTATCTAAGCACTTTATTGAATTAAATATAAAGTTTTTTTATAGAAGTATTTCTAAAATATTATAGGAACCATTAAGTGCCTAATGAAATAATCATAAGAATATTATTAAAAACTTCCCGTACCATTTTCCACTTTCAATGGAAGTTCAAAGAAATTATATGTTGTTTATTGGAACTATTAATTGTGTGTGTGGAGGATTTATTAATAACTGACTATAACAGTACTGGCAATAAATTTTTGATTCCTTAGGTGTATCTAATTTTATATAATATTTTTTTTAATATCTTAATTTTACCTCAATTCGAATATATTATTCCCTATCAAGAAAACAATTTCTATATTATTGTAGCATTTTTCATATTGTTATTTTACTATATACTGAACATATTCAAGAGTGGATTTCAACTTGCTTTTATTCACTACTATAAAGCGACAATTTTGATGTCATGCCACAAGTGCACTTTGAATTATAGAGGGTACTCTGCCAAAAATTTTATATTATTATATGTTTTCCAACAATACATTTCATTATATTATTTTATTTTATTTTGGCATCTCCACATTTGTTTATGCTATTTCATTTTATATTTAACAAATTAAAGCTAAAATTATTTAATGACTTTAATTACGTAGTTGACTTAAAGTCGGGGGTAAGTCTTAACAATAGGTTCCCTTTATCACTTTATTAGAAAAATAATCCAAGAAAAATCCATTTGCCGCAGCGAACAGAATATATGATACATACCAATAAAGTTCATAATTAAATATACAGGCCTTTGCACTCATTTTGTAGAAAATGAAGTACAACAATTATAAGTTTTTAAAAGTTCCTATCTGTTAAATGAATACGATTTTTTGTTTTTCGGATTGTTTTCTTTATTTGTACTGCCAGTTCTCACTTCTTGCCAAATTTTATAAATGTAGGTCAACTGGAAATGCCCTACAGGTTTGATTACGCGGCGAATAAAGTTGGTAAACGTACACGTATGAGTTCATATTGTATAAAGTCAAGTACAAATATAAAATTTTAATAGTTTTTATATGTTATATAATTCTTTTTTACCCTGAAGTATGGGACCCTATAACACAATAGCTGTTTAATAGCTAATAAATTTTATTTCGTGTTTTTTCTAACAGATCGTATGATCTAGTGAATATGTTTTTCAATTTGAATTTACTGCAATCGCTTTATTAATGAGATTAAAAAACATATTAACGTTTATTTTTAAATAAGATTTTCATTAAATATATTATAACAACGCTATACGCTAAACAAAATCTATTCTGACATCTGTAATTCTGATCATTTCCACAAATTGAACATTTTTAATGGTTCAATCTGAAAGGTGAAAATAATAATACAAAAAAAAATACAATATACGTTAGCAAAATTTAAACTGAAACTGCATTGTGATCGTCCGTGAAAGGTTTTATAATGGATTGGTCAACAAAAACACGATGTTCTGAACAAAAAATATTTTATTGAGAAACTTTTTTCATTTTCAAAGTTTTAATATGATTTTATGGTTATGGGGGGGAAATATGGACCTTAAAAATAACTTAAGATGTATTGTTAATGATGATATATATTATAGGATATTTTAAATATAGAACATTTTATGAATATAAATAGACATTATGGCGCAGTAGACAGTTTCACAGTTTAAAAAAAGCTAATTCTATTCGTTTGCAAACCAAACAAATAATAAAGTTATCGTTTTAAAGTAAAATGTGCTTTGTAAAGTATGACTTAAATACGCACACTACCGCTTAGTTGTATTTTTGTCGTATTCTGTGTATGTGTGCATCACATGAAATACAGGTATTCCATGAGATTCAGATAAAAATCGTGAACCGAAAAAAAATCATTCGTCTAAACTGTTGAGGTATCTTGATTTATTTCTTTTGTAACAAAATATATACATACATATATTTTGTTATCAACACAACAATAGTAGGTTACAAATGAATAATATTTACAAAATTGTTGATAAGGAAGCACATCATATAAGGGACGGATCAGCTTAGTACAGGTGAAAAGGATGTGGGGAGGGGGAGGGCCCAGGCCAGGGGACCCGTCGCCCAGACCACGGTATGGTCAGACTTACCTCAGCCGTTAGGTATTTCCTCTGCCCATCTGCCCATGCGTACGGAGTCCCAGGTAAAAGCTTCAAGAGTGCTATAATAAGAATATAAAAATATTTTAGTGTGCCGGAATCCTCTTTTTTCCATGGGGCTTTTTCCCATGATGATAATGATATGTGATTTTTTAATGCCCCAGTATGCTTTTCCTGGAAATGTGTGGAAAAAAAGATTGTATTTAAAATTCAATATTTTTTCTATAAAAAAGATGTCATACAGTTGTCATACTTATTATACAACTCTTATTGTGAAAATAAAAAAAAATGTATTTGTTATTATCAAAGGCATCGTGAAAATACTTACAAATTAAAACTGAATTGACTTCAAACAAATATAATTGGCTACTATTAAACTGTGAGACTATCTACTGCGCTATAATGTCTATTTATTGTTATAAAATGTTCTATATTTAGAAGATCCTGTAATATATGATATGGCAGTAGCTACTTCCTACGTGATCTGTCATCTACATGCTGACGTTCCTTTTGTTTTGTACATTTAAACGGATCGTACACGTTCATATTATATCATGGATATGAATTTTTAATGTACTACATGTATATTTTGAAAAATTTTAATATACTTCAATTTTAAGTAAATATATGTAAAATGTAATGCTTTTACTAGATAGATTTTTGTAAAATATATATTATTATTTGTTTATTTCCACGCTTTATCCAGCACAAAGTAGGTTAGGCAGAGCCAAGTCGGGCGTTTGTCAGTCTAGAATGTTTTTGGTTGATAAAAAAATATTACTCACTCTGGAGTTGATGGAAGAAATACGTGTGATGTTTAAAGAACACGCGATAATTTTGGGATTCATTTCTCTCTCAAATGAAATGATTACTTTAAAATTAATGTAATTATTCGTAGCTGTCTAACTTAGACCACGATAAGCCATATTTACAAATAAGCGCCTGAAACACAAAAATTGCTATGTCACATTTACTCTAAGTCTTATTAATATTTTTCAAAATAGAAATAGTAAAAAACTTAATCAAAAAATAACAAAATTGAATCCACAAAAGAATTTCAATTATTAATATAATAAGTAGCAACATAAATCGCTTATACTCGCACTTCGATTTAGTGAGGGTATCAATTTATGGGTAACCCACCCCAAGTTATGCGGGTAGATCTAATTTAACTTATTGCGTTATATTGTAAGAGATGGTCGGTTGATTTGTGTTACGCTTATAGAAATATTAGTGATAAGTTAGAAATTATTGTGTTATATATTATATTAAAATAGGCATTTTTTTTTTATTTACGTTAGGAGAAGACAGAGGAAAGATAACGTTAAGTCACACATTCTCGTTCCCTTAATATACAAGAGTTCAACACCATGCTATATATTTTTTGAAATATTTACATTCTTGTCGTGTGAATCGAATTTATAACTATTGATTGAAAATCGTATATAACCACACTTTTTCATATCAACCTCAATTATGTGACAAGAATCGGTAAAGTAACAAAATAAAAAAAAGTAATCCACCCTCTGCAAAATACCACTCCATAGCTGTATTCTCCCTTCACTTCCTTACTTTACCTCACCTTTATTGGTATCTTAGAATCCCCCAGAGGTGGAAGTTGTGTGTTTGAAAAATGACCACGAAAAATTACTCTCTGGTAATATTTAACATGATGATGTATGGAAAAATAAAATTACTATTTTATGTATTTTATTTCAATTTTGAATATACATATTAAGAGATACTATATAAGTTAGAGAATATAAGATATTACTATTAAACTAAATGTCACACTGTCACATTGAATATTTAATTTCCCCGATTCGGATTCACACCCACGACCGTCGAGCTTACTCTTGAGTTACAGGTTCATCTCCTGCGTCACGATGGCCTCTAATAAATATAATTTCAAGTCACTTTACCCACAGCATGTTTTACACTCATACGACGTCAGTAGACAGTAGCCACAAAGTAATTCCTCACACGTTGCACGATCACGAACCGTAAATAAAATGTGGACTCGCCACTTAGCCGCTGTTCCACCCTATTAAGCAACATTCCTGAATTTAACCCAAAATACATAGTTTCAGATGAAAATGGGTGAAGGTGAGCGTTAGAAAATATAATGTTCTGTACTTTTCCGGTGGGACCCGGGTAGTTTGTGTTGTAATAAGAACTTATAAGTATTTCAGGAATAGATGTCAAAATTCATTCCTTATGTAAGGTTTATTTTATCATGTTATTATATATAGAGGTTAAATATAAAATGATTTGTCATCGAGTTTTGTAAATGAAGAAGAAGAGTCTCAGACTGGGACAGTGTTTGACTACGACTGTTATATTTATCATGCCTATCCTGATATTTGCGGGATACATGAAGTTAAAAATGTGTGAAGCTAAAAAAAATGTACATAGATATGGCAATTGTTAATTAATTTCGACCTTTCTTCATTATTTATTCTTCTGTCGTACACGGATACCATCGTCATGGTGCAATGAACAAACAAGGAAAACCAATATTGCCTTCGTATAGATAGATATAGATCGTTCTAGTTTTATTATTCGCCCCCAAATGCATTTCAACGGTTACGCCTCCCCGAACGCTATTTGAGAATGCAATCTTTTAGGGAATTTTTCTGTTTACTTATAAAATGTATATTTCAAAAGATACTGAATGTAAGACAAATTTTGTTAGGATTTTATTTAAAATTTCTGAATTAGAATCTGTTTTTATTATTAGCTATTAATTTATTTTCCAGAGTCAATTATATAAGTAATATTATATGAAAAATATATTATTTTAAAGCACAAATATACTCAATAAACATAAGTATATATCTGTTCTAAAGTGTTTTGTCAAATCTCGGTATTGTCTTTGTCAAACAACAAGGTTTTATTTTAAAATCAATCTAAATAACAGCTTAATTAGTAAATTTTGAATACAATATTGGCAACGAATGACGGTGACGTAATTTATTACAAGGGGATATTAGATTTTCAACATTTTGTTAGAAAATTTACTTTATGAGTATATTTATAATGAATTTAAAGTTACTTACGTTATTTTAAGTGAAAAAGTTCAAGAGATATTTACATTGCCTGTCCGTTAATAAATAAAATATTAATTTTAAATCGGGAATGTATAATTTTTATACGATTGTTTATAGTGTTTGCTTATTTTCGCGCCAATATATTTTCAAATATAAACATACAAATAAAAATATAACACACAAATATTAATAAATACACATTTACATTTACATAGATTCAATATCATATAATACTTTTTTCATAAAAATTTAGAGGTATAAACTTTGCAAGTCGGAAAACTACATAGTACTCTGAGGTCATACATCATACTTGTTGTAGCTACATTCTTAGAAATAGTACGCTATATTTAACTGCAATGTGAAAATATTTTATTTTTTAATTATTATTTTTTTAATTTTATTTGTTATTATATCTATTTTGTAGTTTTATTTCATTATCAGATATTTCTCTAACAGGATCTAGAGCAGTCAATGTATTAAGTCACTCCATCCCCATTAAGATACTTCTGTTCCTCACTTTTTATCGAATTCAGATAGTACTGCGCATTAAGTGGGGGACCTTAACGCTGCAAAAATAATAATTTAGTAATATTAGTTGCTTAGCGCAAAAAATCTTCTTTTAAATTTCTCAGTAAACAGATAATCCTGGCAAAGACAAAGAATATTTCTTTGAAATCAGTTAGAAAATGACATAAGAGTATTTTAATTCCATTTTAAATTGAAATTTCTATTCAATATTTTCATAGTATGATTCTGATGCCTTCGTCAAGATAACTAGAAACACATTTATTTATCGACAAAGACTTTTAATAAAACATGTCATACGCAACAGAAATGCTATTTACAAATGGTAAAGTCTCACTGTACTACGATGGCCTCAGATCAGATATTTTAAAAAAGTCTTCAATTTCCATAGAATAATTGCTCTTATTATATTATATTTTTAGACCATTTCAGTCCAACTGAAATAAAATTCTAAGTTACGGTGGTAAGCTCTTCATGTTATTTAAGACGTTTATTCTCTCTTGGTCGAATGTTTAGGAGCATTTGGCACTTAATACATTTTTCACGTCCACTGATAGAATATTTGAAACACCGCCAAGTGGTTTTCTTATTCATATTGCAAGATTGGTTGAATGTATGATACATGGATTTTAAAAATCAGAATGATATCTAACAAAATACGATGCCAACTTTCATTTAGTTTTCAACGATGTTAAGATGGAAAAATTATTTGGAAATCTTATATGTTACGGTAAGCAAATATAATTTTTATACTTCCCCTTTCCGCCCGCGGGTTTCTACGCTTCATTTTTTTTTTATCTGTGATTTTAGGATAATAAGTTTTGATATTTTGATATGGTAAAAAGCTATGTAGAATCTCAAAAAGTCTGTAATATTTTTTTCCCAACTAAGTGTTTAAATTACAAATTATGTCTCTCTGTGAAATCGGCTACATAATCTTTTAATCTCTTTTTCATTCACTAAAGGGTTGGTTGGTAAATTCCAACATTTTATAGAGCTCAGTCACGACACAAAAACATATTTATAAATTATTATTACAGTTATTTGTGTAAATATATTTATCATTATTTAGGCTGTGTAGATCTTTGCATATATTAGTACCATTAGATATACCCAAGTTCTGAAATAGTCATATAAAATTGAAATAATATGGCAATATGTAGTCACGTCGTAATATCGATTAATGCAAAAGAATAATTAGAAATTTGTAGGTCGTTGAAATATTATACAATGACTCTACGATTTGTACCATTTGGATTGTTCTCATTGGCGTTTTGAAACAAAAGCCGTTTATGTTACTGTAATGACCTCTATATAATGACCTATTTAGAGCTTTCTTAATATACAAAATATGCAGGAGTGATAATATGTTGGCAGTGTATATCATTTTGCATTTTTAGGGTTCCGTTACCGTACTTCAAAAGGAAAAACCTGAACTAGAAATATCACTTTATTTATTGATAAGTTGACGTGAAAAATATAATTAATATCAAATTTGGCATGAAGTGAGAACTTACTAACTTATGATATTTTACAGATATTTAAAAATAATCAGCTTCACGCTGTATCCCGCACACATCAGGATAAGCAAAGGGAACCCAGTGTTAAGACACTCCGTTCCCGACTTTCTACCGAATACTGGAGGCATCGCGTGTAGAGTGGCAGAACCCAACGATACGCTTTGCCTCGAAACCAGAGTGAAGAAATGAAAATATAAATTTAAATAAATATTTCATGTCCTCAAGTATTTAATTGATCGAATCCACAACCAAGTTGGTTTTACATTCACTTAACTTATATTTGTAGTTCATTTCATATGAAATGAGATCATTCTCAAAGCACGACGTTGAGTTTCGGCACTCGACACGCAATTCCTACAGGAATCGACGGAAAGTTGTAAACGGAGAGTCTAAACACAAGGCTTCCTTTGAAAAACAAATTATTTTTTACTTAAAAATGAAACTCAGGTCGAAGAACGACAGTGAACAGATATAACACATAGAATGTAATATATTTAAGACATATACACATATAATATACTGGAAGCACCATAACGTTCACATTTACATACAAATAAAAATTGTATCGAAAAACTGTTAAATGCTGTTTTTTATTACTCGCTTATCTCACTATTCGTTTTTATGAGTAACTGACGTCAAATAAAAAAGTTATAAATGTCGTCTCGATTAAAAACCGACGAATTTGATGGTTGTTTTTACACTGTAATAGATTTTTGTAACATCTTTCATGTTTATGTCGATGTCTTAGTAATTTCCGTTTTGTGATCTTAAGAAAAGTATGGGCTTTTATTTTAAGGTTATTTTTTGGAGGTTGTGTTGGTCAAATACTGTGTATAAGTTCTTGAAAAAAAATAAAGTAATTGATATAATAATAGTTCAGCTTCACGCTATATTCCGTATATAGCAAGGTTGGCAGAGAGAACCTACTATTAAGAGATAAGTAAGTCGCTAATATTAAATTATTTCGTGACGTCAATTTTGCTACTTACACCAATATCTGAACTTTGAGGAACGGACTACAAAGCATCTTAACACTAGGTCCCCTACCGATCTTGCTGTACGGAAAAAAGCTCGATGTTGTGTCCAGGTGTAGTCTAGGAGTACATGCAATATTTTGTTATTTCTGAGCTTATTAAGAGCATAAGCTTGCAAACTTAAGCTTGTCAATATTTCATTACTTGTACTTCCCGTTGACCCCCAAACATTAAATTGGCAGGAAACCACTTTGGACGGTTTTTAAATTTTTTTTTTGAGAAGAGCATGGAATGTTTAGTACTTATAATATACAACATATGATATGTTTTATTATTATTTCAATAATTTTGTTAGACCATGACCCACACGATCGTTTTTTATGAAGTTGATGTTTATTACACGTTCCCCCGATCTATTTCTCTAAAGAGTTAAGTAATATATATATAAGCTTATATTATATATTATTTAAGTTTATAAAGAAAATTTTCTTATTCCTATATTTGATCGAAAATACAACATTTTCTACTGAAAGGTAAAGCTTATAAATCATAGTGTGTTAGATTTTAAGCCCCTTGGGCACCGTTCGCGTCGAAAAGTCTGAAAATTGACATTATTGTTCAATAGTTTGGGGTTCTCGGATATTTTATTTGTATTGTTGATTTAGATTTGGCATGTGTGTGAATTTGTATTATAAAGTCATGTATTTTTTTAGGTTGCATCTCTTATATAGCTGAGGAGGCTGAGGAGATTTTGTGTAAAATACTCTGTTCTATGGTTTCCACCTAATTTTCTAGATTAAAGATTAAGACCCTAAAGAAGTCATTCGCTGACGGTTATTAGTTCGATTTAACATTTTGATCCACTCGAATTAGAGAAAAATATTTTTAGAACACGTTTAAAATTTTACGTGACGAGACTCAAACCAGCGACTCTTGAAAACTATTAAGATGAACTTGGATTGTTTCTAACATTTTTCACAATATTCATGTAAATTGAGTTCCACTAATTACTCAATTTAAGAAATAGCAATCGCAAAACGTAGATTCTTATGAAATTTCATAAACGATACAATTTCATGAACAAAAGCAGTGTGATTTAACACAATTTGGCTAATTTCAGGCCTGCGGCACTTCTTTGTTGACGAAATTCAGCCAGTTGATTTAATTGCTCTAACTATTAAAGAATCGTTTATTATTGTATAATTTCTAGTTAATTATCATTGTGAGCCTGTGGTGAAAATGAAAAAAATACAACCAATTGCTTATTTAATTTATATCATGTTTATAAATAATACTTTTTTTTCAGCTTCATACTGTCTTCCGCATGGAGCAGAGGGAACCTAGTGTTAAAATACTGCCCCCACTTTGTTGACATTTTCTCCGCCGTGCCTTATCTCCACTATATTAAATATTTCATTTTCTGGAGTGGAATCCAACCCGCAACCTGCCGCGCTTACGTGCCCATGTGCTCCTGTGCCACGATTGGCTAGATTCGTTAAACGAAAATTGGGTAGAAAGTGAAGAACAGAGTGTCTTTACACTTGTTATCCTCTGATATATTGTTGGTAATCAAGTATTACTATTAATTTCATGAGCTTTTCTTTATCTCTTGAGTGAGAATCGAACCCATCGTATCGAAAATATTAGAATAAAAACGTAATATTCCTAAAGATAGTTTGAAGCCATATTAAATTTGTACGAGAATCATATTTTTTGTCTACTCCTATCCAAGTATAACAGTGTTTTAAACCAATTTTGGAATATCGCCAAAAATAAAACTATATATCCATATTCATATGACACTTCCACGATATCCATCCACCGATTTAACATGAAATCTACGTATTCGTATGCATGTTGTATGTCCATCGCAAATAATGGCGCTTCAAAATTTCATATATCTAAGTGTGTATCTTTCTTTTGTTTTTGTTTTATTTATCTTTACGTTTTCGTACTTACTTCCGTTTTGTTTGAGAATGAACAATCAAAAGAGGATAAGGATTTTGCGATATATCCTTTGGAGAAAATAACTTCCGGTTTTCTGAATATGTATATCTGCTCTATAGATATATATGTGGTGTATACGTATGACATAGGTACCTTCTTTCTCTCTAGGTATATAAATTCTTCTCGATAAATACAAGTGAGAAGACTAGTCATAACTTATACCTAATTTACTTCACAAGTAAGCCGGCATATATCTAAATATGTTTTCAGCTTCACTGTATGCAGAGACACTATAGGTAACTTATTGTTGAGACATTCCATTCTTAGTTTTCCTTTCGAATTCGAGAGATACCGTGTTAAGAAAAAAATCTAATCTTAAATATTTCATAAGAAATATCATTAAATAAAGATATGGAAATTGGCCACTAAGCCAGCCCACATAATATAAACCATGTTTCACCCAAAAATAGGCTGATATCAGCCGCACATAAACATATATATTAACACGGGTATATTTGACCTTATCGACATACTTAGCCGAATTAACTTAGAGGCCGGCCTTTCTTCATTTCGCCCGGTATTGGCTTAATAGGGTTGCAGATTCTGTTTTCCTTCAAGAAAATATTTTACTTTATTAGGAACGAAGAATTGTTCATAGTAGCAGATGATGGTTCACATATGCAATTAATATTTTGTTATACTCTTTATTCATATAAAAAAATTTGACGTCAATAAAGATTAGAAAAAGCGAGAATCCTTATTACCATTTTAAGGGTTTTTTTTTTGTGAATTGAAAGTTTGTTTTTTTGAAATTGTTTTTTTTAGCTTCACGCTGTTTCCCGTACATAGCAGGTTAAGCAGATAGAACCAAAAAATCACTAGGTTTTTCGAACGGAACGGAATGTCTTTATTAGTATAAAGACATTCCGTTCCGATTAGGTCTACGTAAGTAACGTCTGTTCATCAAACTTCTACTCCCTACTTTCCGAAGCATACCGTGTTGAGTTGCACAACTCAACGCCACGCTTTGCCTCGTTACACGAGCGAGGAAATTAATATATTTAACTATTTTATTCCTCTTAGTTTACTTAGTGGGAATCAAACCTACAACTTCTCCACACAGTCGCGCTATGGTGTCTCTGCATCATGACGATCATTTTCAATCATATAAATATAGACTATTAAATCAATAAATACAAAAATATTTTTAATTATATCAAAGAAGTTCTTGAAAATAACAATACAATACATATTAAAAAAACACAACCCTAGAGTCTAACGAGGCGCCTAATAAAATAGAAGAACGGGGGGAGTGAAAAAAGTAATCAATTCACTCATCTCTATACAAACAGCTGGCCATTTCCTATATTTACGAGGGTTCGGATTCCTGGGGCGCTATATCCATCTGAGATTGAGACAGATCGCGATGATGGAGACATCTTATGATTGACACGGCGGTGGAACAGTCATCTAAGGAAACACGACGGTTATGGATTCAATGAGAAAAAGTTTTCAATATTTTTTAGAAAACTTGTAAAAATTAAATATAACGGAATTTGAACCTGCACCTCGAAATTATAAGAGAGACGCGGGTTTCAATTGTTTCCAAAAAAGTTTTTTTCTTTGTTTTGTCCGGATAGCACCATTAAAATGTGAAAAATACTTGTCAATGATGCACAGATTGATCTTCTGGCTGCCGGGATACTACTTTGCAGCGTGAGTGGGGCTGTGCCCGGGAGTTCTGACGCATGTGTAGACTCAAAACCCTTTAACTCTTCACTTTCTAAGTTGTTATGTAACCAAATTTAAAATATTATTACAGAACACTGATGTATTTTTAAACATTTTCTTTGTCACTTTGTGTTTCTCTAAAGTAAACTAACAAAATTATCACAATAATATTTCTTGATATTTTCTTTCTGTTACTCGTGAACCAAGATCTTGGGCAAAGATGAAAAAATATCTTTTATATTTCATTAAAGTGGAAAATAGAGAACTGAACTTGATACTAAGAGCCTACACACCCTACCATTCGCAAATAGCAAACTCTCACGAACGAATCTAATTCATACTAATGTAACTATTCTTTTTTCAACAAAATTAAAGGTGACTCTTAAAGTTCTGCGACATTGTGTTTCTGTCATAAAAGCTATTTGTATAAAAATTATATTATGAGTTTATTATTTTTTTCTTTTACACTTACCTGTTTTCTTTAAATTATTATTATTGATCTTATTGAGTTTTTCTTTTCTATATTTAAAGGCTTTATTTTTCATCTTAATTCTTTTTCAATGAACACATATTTATGGCATTTTTTCTAGTTTCTCAACATACGGAAAATCAAATTAAGTAGTAATTAAAAAATATAACCTTAATTAATTTAAACCGGTTAAAAATATTGCAGTCACGTTATTAAATGTACACTTCAAAGGTGGATACAAAAGTTTTTCCCACAAGCAGGTCACCTAAAAAATATAGAAAATTTACCACACATTTTTACGTCCTGGGTCTGATATTTTACGCAATGCAAAAATACTATAGAAAAATTATACGCAGTATTAAAATAGTAGTTGATATTTTTAATACGTTTTAGACCGCGAAATGGATTATTTTTATTTATTAAAAAACTGTGTTTATTTACGTAATTAGTTCAGAGAACTTAATTATTAATTTCTTCCCTTTTCAGTTTAATAGGTCAATAAGTCTTTTTAGGCTGTTTAAAAATAAACTACAATACTTGATTAAAATTAATAATATTCATTCATCTCTTAAAATAATTTAAAAATAAAACTTTAAATTTTGATGAAAGGAAAGAAATCAAATCGAAGTAGCTACACTGAATTGTTGATGCTATCTATAAAATTGACTTTGTACTAGTGAGTACATTCGTAAATAGAATAAATAGACAGTATCGAAAGAAATCGCATGATTCCGCGAAAGTATTTGAGCAAAATCAGACTTGCTTTAGTTTTTCCATTACAAGTTGAGCACGCTACATGGGGATTACACTGCAATATTGTCATTATTCGGAACTCGATAAGAACAAAAGTGGCATAACCTGAAAATTTATTTTTTAGTACATTTAGTATTTCTAGTTACATAAATAAGTATACAATAAACATACAATGTTTGTTGTATATATATAAAAAAAAATAAAAAGATTTAATCATAGCGGGATTTGAACCCGTGCCTTGTGGGAAACCATCCCAGCGCTATAACTGATACTTAGTGATCGTTTCACTAGAGAGAATGGAATTATTTAAATATTTTTAACATTCTTAAAATATAATTCCACACTTAGGAAAGAAAAATATTTATAAAGGAAACAAATATAAAAAAATACAAAAATAAAAACATTAAACTTTCAAGAAAGTTTTCGTTGCAATGCAGTAACGCGAATTAAAGACTAATCTGACGACACCAAATGCTTTGGACGTGTGACTAATTCCCGTCCACTAAAACAAATCACATCAACAAAACAATCTGATCACGGACAATGCTAGACGTCTATAAAATATACTGAGAGTTTACAGCTGAATGTCTTGACATAGTTTTTTTCCTCGTCACACATTACTCTAGAAATATATAAAGAAAACACACATATATATATAGTATTTTTTTTTAAACAGGACCATATTTTGGTTAGGCCATATGCTCTGCTAGTTTCGAAAGTGCTATATTAAAATGTATTGTTAAAACTTGTGTCGCAGCTTGTAGTTCCAATTATATGTTGTATTTCGAAATCGTTGTTCAGAATGGGCACATTATATGTGAAAATTTTAAACATACATATTTTATACTTTAATTTGCGTTGATATAATACGGGCGTAATTGGCAAGTATCTAATTATAAACAAATATCATATTATAATTTTGGTGTAAATTTTCTATTTGAACAAATATTATTACTTTAATTAAATAGTTAAAAAAATACGTACAATAAAATACTAATACTTAGACTTATACTAAAACTTATATAAGACAATAGTCTTGAATTTACACTCAATTTTGTAGAAAAAAATATTACAAAGAGTGTTTTTGCAAGATTGCTAAAAAAATAGGAATTTTTACATATTTGTTATGTGTACGGAACGCCCGCATCTAACTGCTGTCAAATTAGCGCCGAAAAAAATGTCTTCACAATTATGAATGGTTTTAGCAAAATGTTACAAATCAAGTTTTAAACTTTAATTTCAATTATTTAACCAGACTGACACTGAATATACGCGATTAATCCAGTTAAATATATTAGTTTCATATGAAATAAGTATTAAGTCCAGATCTCCAAAAGAAAAGTAGAAAGTATAGGTTGTTAAGTTTAACACTATACTAACAGTTATAGAAAATGCGTAAACACACAAAAAAAAAAACAAAAAGCCTCCACATAATTTTACGCATCGCGTCACTCAAATTAATTGGCAATAACCTAGTACATTTTATCCTCCGACCCCATACATCAAACGCCAACAAGTAAACCAATAACTAATTAATTGATTCACGTCTATCAAAAACTTGACAAAGTTAATATCTTACGCTCCTAATAGGTGCTACGTTTTATGTTGACGCCTGAATTAAATTATATACTTGTACGTACGATGTTGTAATGTCACCATGGGTTTTTTTTTCTTTTATGGAATAAAATATATTTATTTTAATATTTTTAGGGTTCCTTTCCTCAAAAGGTAAGAGCAGAACTCTGTCTTCGTCTGTCAAGGCCATTTTTCTCGAGATTGTGTGGAGGTATCGAGCAGAAAGTAATAACAAATATTTAGGTCTAAGATTCTTTGAATCACAGAAAAGTCTACCTAATGTAATCTAAAAAATTTAATGCTTGTACATTTATTCATGGTTTTATTTTTTTATGCTGAAAAATTTGATAAGATAATCGTCTTTAACACTTAACAAACTCAGACGACGTAATGCCGGATAAGTTCAACATGATTGATATCAAGACACTGTTGACAAAACAAGATTATATTGCAACGAGGGATTTACATCATCTTGTAAGTTAGTGTATCAATTTTGACTACGTGTTTATAGGAAAAGTGTATCTAGAATATATACGTACGTAATACGTACGCACATAGCAGGGTAAGCAAGAGGACCCTGGGTACCTAATGTTAAGTCACTCTATTCCAATTTAAATAATTCTATTTCCCAATAGCAATAATAGCATAAAATTTTCCTTATTTACCCTATCACACAAAAACTAGATGACTGAAAGTTAAACGAGACTTCCACCAATTTTGAAACTATATATTTTCCTGAAATTTGGAACGTAACAAAAAAACTTTTAACAAAATAAACTGTTATATTTTTAAAAAAATCGTAAAAATGGTAACACCACTTTATTTTTACTTGGATATCTGATAGAAAAGGCCTAATTGGGAACACCGCTCGCTCCGCAATCAAAGTCACTCACACCATATTCGGTGAAAGCGTTGACATCGTGAATGGGGGGAGTGGGAGGGGGGTAGGTTTAGTGATAATGGGAAAATACATTTACATAGCTTAGGCTTTTTACGCTAAAGCAACATAACATTTAATGTGAAAAGGATATAATTATGGCGTCGCTTTTATAAATTGCGACGTTTTTAGGTCAAATATTAGTTTTGTTAGTAAGTGTAGTCGTGTTAAATTACTGCTCGGATAAATATGTTTATTTAAATTATATTCATGTAGGATAGTTGAAAGTTTTGAGACCGGTCGTGGCGCAGAAGCACAAAATGTGCTGCAAAATCGACTGGTTGTGGGTTCGATCGCCACTCGAGGAAAGAAAATAATTATTTATGTTTTCATTTTTTCGCTCTGGTGAAGTCAACCGTCAGAGATCCCGGCTTAGAATAGGATCACCCTGGTCCTGCCGGTGTCGTAAGAGGCGACTAAAGTACGTGTGGTAGAGTCACGTCGCCAGTAATGGCAACACCCATGGGCAGACTCGACCGGACTATTACCAACCCCGGCATTTAAAACCGGCGTGCAGTAGTGGCTCTTGCCACTGCGTTTCGCATTTCGCCCAACATCCTCCACCTTAAAGGCCAGCAACGCACCTGTAGTTCCTCTGGTGTTACACGGGGTCGTGGGTGGCGGTGGTCACCATTACCATCAGGTGACCCGAACACTCGTTTGCCTTGTCCTCTCCCATAAAAAAAAAGAAGAAAATGCAATTTGGAATAGTTGTTCTATGAAAAAATAAATGATATTGTATAAACAAAAAATTATTATTAATGACATAATAATATTTTATAATCTTGCTTAGCGATTAAAGCTTATTCCGTACGACACAAACTAAAGTGTACACAGATAAGCTTATATTAAAATAGACAAGTGTACTTTAAGAACTCGCTTTAGCTTCACTTAGTATATTAAATTTTTAAGAAAAGAAATATTTTAAGTGTAGTTGCATAATACACGTATATGTGAATTTTATATTTTAAAGAACTAGGTAATATAAATTTAATTAATTTATTTTATAATTTCTCGCTGTATCTCGTAAAATGTTGGATAAATAAAGATAACCTAGTATTAACATTACATTATCCACATTACATCAATATTTGAGACATTGTATACTAAGTGGTAGTTTCTTGTCACAGGAGAAAATTGAAAATAATTCGTTGCCCTGAATAGGAAAAATAGACTTACTCAATGAATTTTGGTTTCAACTACACTTTTATTCAACGGCATATGAAAAATATATAATCTATCTAAAACTTGATTGTCGCGAATTCAAATCTTAAATGAGTTAGGCTTACTATTAGCACTGAGTATTAGTTACATATCGTTCAAGTACAAAGACGTAGATACATATGCTGTTTTTTTTTTAAATTTCTAAACTCATTTTAGGAATCCATAATAAATATTATATATAAATTTGATAAGAAAAGTCAGATAAACTAAATATATAAATAATAAAGTAAGGAGAAAAAAAGATGATTAAATTATTAACAAGAACAATTTGTTATACTAAAGAGCTAACACTATCTAATAAAAGCATCTTCCTACATTATTTCAAAATAATTCTCTTTTATAAAACTAGACCTTCAACCAGCCGTTACGTTTACATTAAAACGATACAACTACAAATAATTATCAATCTAATTTCAACTTTTTAACAGCATAATAAGGTTTGTTTTTCTTAAATATTTGCTATTGGTGTATAAGAAATATTTGCAACAAAATAAGAGCTCAGTAGGTAATGAAAGACGGACCGCATGCGGCGTGGCAAATTACTTTCAGACGACACACTGCATTAGGGCGTACGCTTTGTTACATTATCCACCACAATTACTCTATGAAATGAATAATAGTTGTTGGAGACAGAAAAATTATCTTGTTTAGATTATTTTTTAAAGGCGGATGCCATGATGCTTCACGCGGTATCCTACATACACATAGAGTATTTTTGATACACTGTATGTGTCAAAAATATTTACTCAATGACGGGCTTTGCCTTGTTAACTGAGCGAAAAAATAATATATATATATATAAAATATTTCCATTTTTTGAATCAGAATCGAATCTATAATTGTCGCTTTTACAGTGACACATTTGTGCCAACTCGCCACGACGGCCTGTATATTATAATACAACTAAATCACACCTTTATTATCATATTACGATTTCTTATCTTTATATAATAGTTATGTATATATATATATATATATATATATATATATATATATATATATTGACGTACATACATTCATTTGCCAAAATTTCGTAGTATTTAGCGAGTGTTTCGTTACGAAACACTTAAGGGCAATTAATCCACTAATTGCTGTTTTGGTTTTATGTTAAGAAAAGGACGTAAATAAGTCTTGCCTATACAAACGTTTTTGTTGTTATTTAAACAATTCAATGTTTTCGTTAATCTTAAATCAAGTAATTAATAATAAAGATACTTAGGTACTTAAAAATATACTTTTTTAGTGTTTTAGTTTTCTATTCTACTATGCTACGATAGCCAAAATGTTTTATTTAAAACTTGAAATATTCTATAATATTAAATATCCCACAAATTTTTCTTTATTAAAATATATATCATATACAAACATATATATCGAAGTTCGATATAATATTGTTATAATATATTAAATTAGTTTATATTTTGTTCTATCATATTCTTAGAATTTTGATGAACTACAAATTGAATCGTCTGACATGCAAATAACTTAGTATGAACTTAGAAAGTTGTCGAATAGTTTTGATAGCGTTAAACTATCTTTTTAACTCTGTAAATGCATTGTCTATACAATATTGTATTAAAATGTGTGTCATATCTAAATAAGAAATAGATTTAAAATTATCGTTTTATAATTATAGATACTATGTATTTTCAAAAATTATATTTCTACCTTCCTAGGTATATTTTTTTATTAAAGTACAGGTCTAGTTGCACTGTAATGACAGTCTCGCCTATCAACCTACTCTAGCATCTGGTACAAAAGTTAGGCATAAAAAGCGAACACTGCGCCGGACAGCACTCGATAACGTCCATATTGAAGTAATTTATCGCCGGACTTGATTACCAGAGCGTGGGAAAAATCAATTAAAAGTGTATACGAGATTTATTATGTCGAAGCTGAAGCGATGGTGATTTTTTATAGAATTTAGCTATCATGTTTAAATTGTTCTATTACAAATAAATGTATATTAAGTGAAACACAATATGCATAAAAATAGGAATTTACGTGCATATAACATATGTAACTGACTAATCCACTAGTATAACAAGTATATTATGTACGTATAGATGCCGTCGTGGCCCAGGCGTACTGTCTATAAACGCTGGCGTGTTCTGGTGTCGAAGCAGCGCACAGCGCCAAGTTCCTCCACTCAACACCGAAACCTCAAGAGTTCAGGAGAAAGTGTGGCACGGAAGTGTCTTAAAGGAGAACGGAATTTCTTAACATCTGGTTCCCATGTTTTCTTTACCCTACTATATTCAGGAAGCATTGGAATTGAAAAAATGTCAAAATATTTGTGTATAAAGTAACATACAATAAAAAAAAAACCGAAACAAGAAGGCATTCTTTATACAAAATATCTCATTCTCACGTCGACGAATACAAAGTGAGCTATCAGCAGCGAGTAGATTTGAATGAAACCGTTTTGGACGCAAATCAAAAAGTTTTGCCCCTACTCATAGAATACGAAATATTTTTATCGAAAATGCGAATATAGATTTTAAAGGTTTGTTTTCAAATGAAAATAATAAATCTTTATAATATATATTTGTTAAGAGAATTAGACGTCAGTTGTGGCGCAGGGCACAAAGTATTACGGTAAAACCGACTGGCTGTGGGTTCAATCCCCACTGAAGGATATGAAATATTTATTTTACTCTGGTGTCGAGGCAAAGTGCGGCGTTCAGTTCCGCCACTCAACACGCAATACCAACAGAAAAAGAAAAAGCGTAAAGTTGTTTTTTTTTCTGTTATTCAAGTAATATAACACACGTGTCGAAGTTCAAAATATCATATAATTTGTTCTCAAGTCTCTTCACGTCGGTAAACTTAATTGTTCTTTTGTAACTTAGTTGACGATATCGTTTCAGGAGTACGGCATTTAGCAGCTAACTTGAGTTGAAAATTAAATGTCTTAAAACACGGTTTATCCTATTAAATTTAAACCACAAAACCTTTACATCTTTGTTAATTGAATCGCGTTAAAATTATCTAGTAAAAATATATAAATTAAACTAAGACTTTTTAATTTTGATTTTATTTGTCAGCGATGTAAATTTAAACGAAATAAAATGAAGTTTACAAAGTTAAACTAAGAAACCCTCGTTATAAGCAAAGTGTATTGAAATTGGTTCCGAATTGATACTTGTATATGAAACATCATTGGAACTGTTGTCGTTCTAACAGAGCGCGCCCCGAGGCGGCACTTGGAACTTTTAATGCCTTAATTGTAAATAATTTAAACTTCCCCATGTTTTAAGCTCGGAAGAGAGCAATTCACCTTCTTAATCTGTCAAAATTCATTAGAAAATATTCTGAGATTTAGTATTATTATTATTATATATAATAGGTAAGAGCGGAATTCTTATAGGATCATTTTGTTGTCCATCTGTCTGTCAAGAATATTTATGTCGATATTGCATGGAAGAATCACGCTGAAATTAAAATCAAATATTCGAGTCTATAGTTCTTCAAATCACAGAAAAAATCAAGCTAAGAATCTTATCTTTGGATTACATTGACTAAGAACAAAACAAACAATGCAATCAAAAGATACCCGCATTTGTGCATCAATTTTGCTGCATTTTGTGTGAAACTCGCAGCTTTATCAAAACCTTTAGAGTACTTTCCATGGACCTGCAGTTCTGAGATAAGTTACAAAGTGATAAGTTACAATACAACAATATATGAAAAAAACCTAAAACGGCAAGGATTTGGACCGCTTAGGCTTAGGTTCAAAACCCGCTACGTTCAAACGTGTTTACGTTTTCTAAAACAATACTTTTCTTACCTAAATATCCATAACACTTTTAAAAAGTTAAGGAAAATATAATGAATGAAAAAAAATGAAACTTAATACCAAAACCTTGTCGCCGCATAGTTTCTTTTTAATCTATCCTCTTTAAAAGTGTTTTTTTTTTCAAAGAAAACCATAAATATTTCTATCATTAATAAAATTGTCTCACTCTAGAAACGACAAAAAAACTAAACTTCACGAGTATTCGCTATTGGCTTACTGCAGAGAGCTGCCTCTCGGTAAGATCTATGTAATTTACTTAATTCCTTGGCAATGCAACTTTCGAATACGTGGCTGAAATACTTTTAGAATTTCATCCACGCATTTAAACATATAATATATTAGTACAGTATGATAACATGTCTTTTATTTGATCATAATTTATTTTTATAATCTGTTGATTCATCTGAATTCATCGCTCTCACGTGAAGGCAACGTGCAGCGTTGAGTTCCGCAACTAAAATTACAGAAATGAAACTAAGAAAATACTACAGGGACAACCAAGGCAACAAACTGTCAAAATTGAGAAAATATCAAGTCAGACAAATGACAAAAGAAATAAACTACATTGAACTATTTTTCATATAAATAATTTATGACTAGCTTATGCAGGTATCGATACAACTATTAGGCGCGTATTTATAAATTGATCTCAAATCGAATCTAAGATCGATCTTGAGATCAATCTTAGATTGAGATTGAAAGACTTGAAAGCCGTTTATAAATGGAACTTCGAATGGTTAAGTTATTTGTTACTTTTAAGACTTTTCTAAATTAATCTTTTAAATCTTTTTATTTTTATTATATTATTATTTATTGCAAATCATAATTTTGATCTTGACCTCTGAATTATTAGCATATTTCCCCACACGCAAAAGCATTACGGCGAGGTTACCCTTTATTACTTAAAGAACTAAGTTTTACGAGACCTTTGGATATGAAAACATGGGTACGCTTTTCGTTTAAGAGGGTAATTATTTGAACTTCTTTAAGTAAGGCGCAGTCATATAATATGTTTATGATTATTTAGATAATTTGCCCACATGGCATATAAATGTTTATATTTTACTTTTTTATGTTTATTTTTTTTTATATAGATTTTTTATGCTTCCCTGCAGTTGAGTGAATGAATTATTTTCGTTTCCTCGCTCTGGTATCAAGACAAAAAGCGAAGTTGAGCTCCGCTACTCAATCAAAGAAATTATTGTTAATTTAAATATAATTATGCGACAAAAATATCGTTTTGGACACGTTATAATATATTCAATTTTTAGGATTCTCTAATCTTTAGGCGTGACATTACGAAAGAAAGATTTTAGGGTGAAAACATAATGCTATGATATGCTATAAATTATTTTCATTTCTTTGCTCTGATAACGAGGCCTTTTGCCTCGTTGCTGCGTTGATTTCCGCCACTATATATGCAATACCTCCAGAATTCTGCACCTTTTAGAAATATACTTTTCTGGCTTCACCTGTATCCCGTATATAGCAGGTTAGACCGCAGGAACGGAGGTCACCAAGTATTAAGATACTCTGTTATTTCCGGACGCGTGGCATGTTGAGTGGCTAATATCAACGCCACGGTGGACCTCAATACCAAAATAAGAAAATCGGAAAAATAAATAACACCCTGCTGTGTGCGGGATACAGTGTGAAGCTGAAAAAAAAAAGTAAAGCTAAATTGAAAGCATTTATTAATAATATTGAACTTTGGCCGTTAAAATCCTAAACTTTCGAAGTAACTGAATACTAAATGGGCCTTCGCTACAATTCCTTAAGTCATTTTAGTTTGATTTATGTACTGAATCCTGTTAATCAAATATGCAAATGCGTGTAATTGTATAACGTGAGGTCGATTACGACGATTCGTCATACTAACGTAATTAAACGCACTAAATTTCAAAGTTAGTTTAATCATTTTAAATATTTCATATCGAGTTACTTTTGTAACATAAAAAAATAACGAATGGACAATGTGTAACCAGCTGTATTCAACATCAGCATATTTAATTGGACGAAATAGAACATTTTATTTACATTATTTATGTTTATATGTTGAAGTAAGCACCGCACAAGCGTTTTTAGCCACCCAATATTCACAACACAACACGATATTGTAAATACAGCGAGAAAAAATTGATTTCCTCTATTAGAAATCGAGTCAAAAACCGTCGCTCTCCCGGTCATCTGCTGTTCCGCTGTACCACGAGGATTTTATTATATTATAATCATAATATATGTAGTATACTCTCGTACTGTAATTGAACGCCTGACGCAAATCCCTTGTAGATTGCTTTTAATGGCTCAAATACTTATCTCGAGTGTTATCGCTTGTCGCGCGTCGGTCTTAGATGACATAGATACGACATCTTAGGAATATCTTTTACATTCAATCTTACATTTGCAAATTTTTAGATAGATCTTGTATAGATTTTTTTTTATTGTGTTCCTTCTCTCCTCTCCTCCTCTAAATAAGTCCTCTGTTACATGAGGGATACAGCGTGAAGCCGAAGCTGATTTTGAAAACAAAATTTATAAATAAATATTCAGTTAAAATCGAATCTGAAAACCGTTAATAAATTGTAGCAAACGTTATCGCCGTTAATATTTTGAAACTGGACAAATATGAGATAAAATTTCAGTAATCCCAAGCTGATAAGCCTGATTTACTATTTACACGCCGAAAAACCAAATCGTGCGAGCCTTACCAAACCGCACATTTAAGTTGAAAATCATTAATTCGAGAGTCAACACACAGTTTCGTACATGGAACGTATAATTTTATGTAGTGTTGCCACTTTTAAGTTTTAATTAATACACTTTTTAGCTTCACGCTGTATCCCGCATATAGCGTGGTAGGAGGAGGGTACCTGGGAACTTAGTATTATTACACTGGGTTCCCAAATTCATACATTAGAATTTCCGACTTTTTGGGTTTTTATCATAAATTTTCCCATTTTCTAACTAAAGAGTGTATTTAAGTACAAAATTCCCTACGCACGCTTGACAGCGGGGGGTAAGATGGTAACTGCGTGACGAGACCGTTACGAAAAGTGTGATCTGATAAGACGAACGAAAGTTAGTAACAGGGATAAGAAAGAGAGATCCGAGCACACATACATGCGACTATGGATTGCAAAAGTGTTATAATATATTAAGAGTCTAAAAGTTTTCTAAACGACAAAAAAGTATATATAATATAATATAAAAATATAATAAGTATAAAAATATACATATATAAGCTGTACGTGACTGTCATTTATATAAGTGACAAAACATAAGATATAGCTCTTGTTCTCACCCAAACCTCCAGACATAATAAAATATTTAACAATCACCGCAGCGGCGTAAACGTTTTATCCCCTTGGGTACCGCATTGCGGGCTCGTCATAAGCAGTAAGATATTATATAAAAAATACTTCGATCACTTATATATAGAATGACACGAATACAAAACTGTATACTATTATTAAAGTAAGTGTAAATATTATTTATAGCAGTACAGATTTAATAGTAAATTTTATGAGAATCAGCTTCACGCTGTATGCCATATGCTGTATGCATGTTATCACACAGCACAGGGTACTTATTGCTATGACATCCCGTTCCCAATTTTTCCGCCAAATTCTGGAGGCATTACTTATTGAGTAACGGAACTCAATGCTGCGCTTTGCCTCGAAACCAGAGCGAAGAAATAAAAATTTCATTTCCTCGAGTGGGGATCGAACCCACGAACAGACGCGTTTACAGTCACACTTTTTGCCCCTGCACCACGACTGGCCTCACATATATTATACAAACAGATGAGATGAATACATTAGATTTATTGTAAATTGAAATAACCGAAATTAATTAAACAATTAATGAAAACGTATAAATCTATTTGAGACCTACAAATATTATATTACAATGTGATTAGACTCAATCAGCATGCGCCTTGCTGGGAAATGGAAATTATTAAAATTAATGACTGATATATTGTAAAGCTTATGGAGGATTAAATTTTAATATACCCATATATACATAATCGATTATCTAAAATATTTTTTTTAAATGAATCTGTTTAACCGGATTAATAAAGTGGTGGTAGACTGAGGTGAGATTTGTCTGTCAGTTCACATAATTATTACATTAAACTACCGCCATTTGGAGAGGATCATTCTAGGAATATACCTGATTTCCTTAGCGAGAATGTGGGTCTAATGTAATGGTTGAGCTTATCTGCAGTATGCTTATCTGCAAAACACTTAAATGTCTTGACACTAAGTGGCTCAACCTGCCATATGCGTGAACTGAAAATATAAAAAAAGAAACTGTCTTGGTATTATCATCACTATATTAGCACATGATGGTCGTAGATTCAGTTCGAAGTCTTAAGATAACCTTGCATGTAATCCAATCTTTTTAAAATGCCTTCATAATTTTTTCAAAGGAGTTTTTTTTTTTCAAATAAAATTCAAATTTTATTTTACCCGCCCTCAAAAAATTAAATATTTTAAATTCAATCTTGATTTCAGGGGTTTGTATTCTTTATTTATATTATTGTATTATTTAATAACATAGTGGACATATCTTCTTATCAATAAAAATCTTACAGTTTTCTTATTAAAAAGGTATAACCACTAAATTAATTCTAAATTCTCCATAAATTTAATTTATACCTTTTTTTTTAAAATGCATACATTTTTTAAAGAATTATTCATACCACTGTCAGAATAAATGAAAGAAAACCCCACTTTATATGCACAATACTTTATATCCATTAAATGAAAAGGGATCCCGAGAATTTAAAAGGCCCCGTGAAGTGAGTCTTTTTTTATGGGTCCGATTTCTACTCTTGTTTTACAGGATTTTTTTTTATTTTCTCGCTCTGGTAACAAAACGATGCGCGGCGTTGAGTTTGACCCAACACACAATATTTCGATAATTTGGCAGAAAGTGGAAAATGAGTGTCTTCTTTAATCCTTACGTATAATAATTATATTATAAACACATAAAAAATAAATCATATTACAAGAATTTAAATCTATTATGAACTGAGTTACCCAAGCATCATCGCTAGCAATATTAACATGAAATCTATGCGTTTCGAAACTTGAGAAGTTTCCGCGCGATGGTAAAATACCATAAATCGGGGGTGTGTGAATGAGATCGGGCAAGTTTTGACATATTTAGCGAAGGAAGTACTCGCTTTCCGATCAGCTTACTTCGTCCATAGAGCTAAGAACCGGCTTGTAAGAAATGGCATTCTAAGAGGGAAAGACACCTCGTAATTCATTTTCCGTTTATTTTACAGACATTTTATATAGAGTGGCATAATCCGATATTGCGCATTTTATTGTAAACGCACAGTATGAGTTTCGATATTTACTTAGGAAAATTTGTTAGTTTCATTTCCTCGTTCCGTTAATAAGACAAAGAGCGGTGTTAATTTTCGCCATCTAACACGCAGAGTTTCAAATTTGCCCGAAACGGAGTAAAGCAGTGTCTTCACACTAGTTTTCTCTACCTTCTTCTACTTTATATCCCATATAGCAGGTTACTGATGTGTTGGGTACAAAGTGAAGCTAATAGACATATTCCCCGGATGGAATCAGATACTTCCGGGTCTTTTAACATTTACAGGCATGAACTGAAAATAAAAGTTAACTTACTATCAAAATCCACTTTACAACGTTCCACATAATTTAGTAATACCGTTTAGAGCCCACAGATTTTTTAAAACAAAAAATATACCGTAGTAACTCTGAATTAAAACCAATTAAAATTTCCTCAATAGATTTATTCGTTCAAAAATTTCGGAAAGTACCTAATGGTTTAAGCTTTTCAGTCTGCGAACTATAAACAAATGGAAAAATAAAAAATAATTAAAAAGCCGTCGGAGTTTTTAAAAAAAAATCTTATAATTTGAAAATCAAATTATTTATGGATATACCTTTTAAGACAGATTTAAACATACCGCATACATTTTAAAATGTTTTACTTATTGGATAAATTCGTAGGTAAGTATATTTCGTAATCGGCTTTTCACGATTTTTATATAAAAAAAATAAGTCTATCGATTCCATTAAATGAAAGTATTCAAAATTTCGGAAACTTATATTAATATAATAATATACTAATAATAACATATATTAATAATAATATACAGAGAATATGAACAAGAGGTTTTTTTAAGCAAATTGCATTTTTTTTTCATATTAATATATGGATACGTAAATTAATAATAATAAATGTTTACACTTCTAATACATTCCTATCTCTATATTACATACTCAAATTCAGTAAGATATTGCCGGCGTATATTATTAGAGTTCCACTCAAGTTTGTATGGTGGAAATTTTGAATTTCTAATAAGTTAAACATACCTTTCTGATTTATACTCGTAGCTTTGTAAGACTGGACATATCTTGAAATTTTGAAATGATTTCAATCTCAAATTCAAGTGGTAAACGAAGGTCCACATCAATTTAGTGAAATTGACTTGGACACATGGTTCAGAAACTACTGTGTATATTTAGCTTATTTTGCCAGATAAAACATAATTCTAATAAAAATAAATACATAATAAATAAATTAATATTTATATAAGTTTTTAAATATATTGCACAGAGCAAATGTAATAAGGAAAACTGTGTTAATAGAAACGTGATTGTATCTCATTATTAGACAGGAAGTGAAGTAATGCTGACACATTATATATTAATTCGTATTATTAATTAGGTATTGATTTATTCATAAAGAAGAATTGAGGCCGTCGTGGCGCAGTGGTCAAGGGTGCCGCCCGTAAACGCGACGGTTGTGGGTTAGATTCCCACTCGAAGAAGTGAAATATTTCTTTACATTTATATTTGCTCTGGTATCGAGGCAAAGCGCGGCGTTGAGTTCTACCACTCAACATGCAATGCCTCCAGAATTCGACAGAAATTGGGGAACGGAGTGTCTTAACACCAAGGTTCCCTCTGCATACCCTGCTGTGTACGGGGTACAGTGTGAAGCTAAAAAAATAATTAATTAAGAACATTACCCAGCAATTTTTTACGTGAAATATATTATAAAACGTAAAATATCGTTCTTCTCTTTCTATTACATATTTCCGGAAATCTTGTTTTATAAATAATAAGTTAATTCGTAATATATGAAACTTGATTTCAAATACTCAGTTATTAGAAACTATTGTCGAACCCTTTTAATCCATGCCATTGAAAGCAACGGCTAGTTGTCGATGCAATTAGCCGGCCGATTGCGGTCGCTCTAATCTTTACTGCGTCATTTCAAATTCATGTTACATTTCTATTTGGTAGGGTTTTAATTAAAATGTATTATTATCTAAATCTTATAGCCTGCTCTATTGTTATTCATTAGATTCTGCAGACGATATATAACTTGTCTTAATAATAAAGAAAATAAAATATCCGTCATGAGGCAGCGGCACAGCATCTAACTATACGAGACGGTTGTGGATTCGGTTCTCAATCGGGGTAATAAGTAATTTTCATTCTCACGCTCTGGTAAGGACAGCGCATCGTTATTTTCTCCACTCAATACTACATTGGCCGTGCGGTCCCGGCTTAGAATAGGATCACCCTGGTACTGTCGGTGTCGTAAGAGGCGAATAAAGTACGTGTGGTAGAGTCGCGTCGCCAGTAATGGCAACACGCATGGGCAGACTCGACCGGATTAATACCACCCCCGGCATTTAAAACCGGCGTGAAGTAGTGGCTTTTGCCACTGCGTTACGCATTAGGTAATGCCGGTCCCCGGCGCCCAACATCCTCCATCTTAAAGGCTGGCAACGCACCTGTGGCTCCTCTGGTGTTACATGGGGTCGTGGGCGGCGGTGATCACTTACCATCAGGTGACCCGAACGCTCGTTTGCCTTGTCCTCTCCCATAAAAAAAAATCCACTCCACGAATGAAATTTAAAAAAAAAGTTATTAGATTAGCACTCGATTCCCTCTGCGATCCTGTTGCACGCTGGAACTGTGTTTTTATTAAAACACCTGTAAATAGTTATTTATATTATAAAGAAGATATGTTTTCTATAATTTATTCCAAATTTAATTACATTTGTGTTTTTTTTCCTTAATAAAAAATTAAGTCACTATTTCTATAGTGATGCAATAAATCAATAACTTATCATGACGTCAAATTATTAAAAACCTGTAAGCCTCTGTCCGCCTGTCCGCTTTATAAGTATAAAAGTCAATCTCTTTTCGCTAAAATCGAAGGTTAGTGACCCAAAAAAAAAGACATATATATGTACATAAATAATGTCAGAAAAATAAGTTTAATTTTCATCACACCGCCGCGACATCGGCCTTCTATAGCAACTAGGATAGTTTCTCTCGTTTCACGCACCGGTACACAATAATTGCCTAGTTTTATATATGAAATTTTAACAGTTTACGTGTTTTTTGTTATATTACCTATAATTTTCTACAATTTAATTTTAACATTTTATATATCAATAGAGAGAGGTTTTATCACTTTATGTACTAGCTTAAAATAGCATTTTTGTGGGTACGATTTCCATAAACCGAATGTTGAAAACGGACGCTTAAATATCAGCACATGCCGTGTCGATATTTAAGCAGAAAGTCGAGAAGAGTGTCTTAACACCACTATTGCCAACTACTTTCCTATATCCCGGATACGCCTTAACAATTAATATGTCGGAAGCCTACCCTACTAAAAGTGGTTGTGTGAAATGCGATTATGGAATTAAAAAATTTATTAAAAGGACACTTGCAATAATTAAAGTAAGGTTAAATTGATTGTAATTTATGTAAATTGTTTTTTTCCTCCTTGCAGCTTGTTAATAAATGTATTTATAATTTTTTTTTCACGGAACAAGCCGCCATCGTTGTGTAAATGCAGAAATCATCATTGATTGATGCATTGATGAATGATCAAGAAACAGCGTCATAATCAATTTCAATTAAATATATGGTCTGTTTGTGTAAATAAAATATTAACTTCGGGTTATCTCCCGTATTAAGAAACTACCCATTTTTCACCCAATTTTCGAGACATTGCGTGTCGAATGGCGATACTCAACGCCAAGCTTTGTCTTATTACGAGAGCATGAAAAAATTATATTCTACCGAGTGGAAATCGAACCTACGAGCGTAACTTTTACATTCGGTCAGTCTCCAAAGACAAAAAAAATACATAGAACTGTCAGTCAAAACTCACATTTATTCTTACCAAATACGTAATTTTACAGTTCAATATCATTACAGTGAACTTTTCTCACATCGAAGACATCTGTTAAAATTTATTCAATCCCCCATTATTTATCTTAAAATATTCAACTATTTATATAACAAATCGGAATTGTAGAACGAGGATTTGCGCTGGTTAGCTCCGACGGCTATTGCTTCGTACCAGCAAAATAAACTAGCTGAGCTCAGCCAGATTACTGACATGCCATTTTGAATATTTATTGTGCTAAGATTAATAAATATAGTATTTTTATGGAAATACAAAAAATAAAAAAGAGACCAGTCATGGTGCAAAGGTACAAGCGTAGACCAGTAAACGCGAAAAATAATAACTAAATAATAACAAAATAATCTGTTATATTTTCTGAAAAAAAAAACAACATCTTAAAAGAAAAATAAAACAATTCTATTTCAATATAGTAGAAGAATAAATGAAGATTGCCTGTTCATCGCTCAGGATTTACGCCCGGTTAGCATTACACGCCTAATTCTTTGGATTAACTCGGATGTTACACTGGATTTTTACACCCTCAAACAAAATAAGATTAATACGTTTTTATGTAGAGAGCAAAACAATTGTTAATTGAAAATATTTTATTTATGTCGACATAGCGTCTAAATGTAGGCGACGGTTGAGGATTCTATTTGCACTCGGAAAAGGTTTACTTGTCACTTTCATTTCCACGCTCTGGGAATAAGACCTAACCCGGCGTTAGTTCTATCTATCAACATCCTATAGACTGAGATACCAGAGCTCCCAGACCTACGTCATTATAGCAAAACTGAAATTTTGAAGATTAATAATACTAATACGTCGAATATAAAAATATATTAACGCTTTGACATGAAATACAATTTCTTTTTTACTATAAAAATATTAAAATAAATATTCTTTAAGTCAAACCCCAAAGTTTTTTAATTTTTTTTTAACTTCACGCTTTATCTCACACACAGCAGGGTGAAGGGCCGCGCACCTATATTAAGACTCTTCGTTCACCTCAATACATTTTCGGTCTGAAACATTAAATATTTCATTCCCTCCAGTGGGAATCGAACACTCAACCTCTCGTGCCCTTGTGCCACGACTGATCTGGCCATCAAAACTAGAGTAAGGATGACAGAAGCATAAACTGTATTGACAAATATAGTATCAAAACAAAAACCAAATAACAACAGCCCTCTTCAATTGTTCATTAACAATCGAACATAAATCACACACCTGTTATGTCGACGATACATATTTTACGATATGATTTTTTTAAAAATTCCCGTAAAATAATAAAAGTTGTACAACTTTTCATTTTTGAGTACTATTATATTGATATCCATACTGTTGGATACGTTTTTTCATATATTATATAATATATTTTATTACATTTATTGTTTTATCCTTTCACACTAGTGCTTGTATTCACAATATATTGTTTAGAAATATCAAGTACTCTATGCAATATAATATATACATACAATTTTTTTAATTTTGTATATTTCCTTTCATAGTAGCAATTAGACTAACAAGCTTGGAATACCTTTTAAATTAAAAATATCAAAGATTTTCATATGAATATAAATTTTATATTAAATGACTATATATTATAGTTTAATTTACTAAAGCGTTTTCCAAACACCTTTCAGCACACTATCGGACGTAATACACGAACTGCTCCGCCCAAGTTGCGAACTCGGTCTGTAACTTTAGTTAGTGTATTCGTGGTCTCCGATTCGAACTGTGTCGATATTCCTTACTCCATTTGCTTGCGAACTGTTCCAATATCTATTTCAATTCAATTACGTTGGATTAATACTGAATTATGGTTTACTTGGTGCATAAAATAGAATCGAGTTCTCGTCGAGGCGGTCGTGACATAGCCGCTTAGTATTTGACTGTAAACGCGACTAGCCCAAAATCCCAGAGCCGCCAGACCTACGTCATTTTAGCAAGGAATTTTAGAGAAGAAAAAATTTTAGATGAAATTTTGAGGACTATTAGTCTAATATGTAAACAACCGTCTTAGAACGTTTGTCAAGAGTGAAAGCTCTCGTAAAGGGTCTGGTAGTAATAAATATACAATATTTACATTATTCTTAAAAACATATTTAAAAATGAGCGTCTCTACTTTCACGTAGCTAAACGTGTACTATAAGTTGGCGCTATCTCTGGAAAAAAATTTAAGACGTTCTATATACCTCAAGAACGTAAAAAACACATTGATCCAACCAATTTACCTAATTAATCGCAAAATAAAACCCACATTATGGTATTGCTATCATTGTCCAGTTTCCATCTACTATCTGAGTACCTGTTTCTGAAATAACAAGCTTGGATCTCTCATTGTACTAAGCTGTATGAGCAAAAACCGTTAAAGTGCGAGTTGGTCTTTTACATCGAATGTGCCATACCAATTTCATTGTAATAGGTTAACAGAAATTAAAAGTTATAAAAGTCGAAAATCTTAATTTTACGGGTGTATGAGCTAATATTATTAATTTGTTACACTTTTTTGTAATGTACTTATAATTTTCCATATTTTTGGATGTGTGTCCTCAATTTTGTACTTAGTTCTTATGAAATTTCATAATTGTATGTCTATAGAGAGGGCCCACTTGCTGTGATTACGCCGCATAAACTTCTATATTTTAATTGCATTGACTTAGAAGCTTATTTTTTTACTCCATGGAACTAGAGACCTGAATAGTTTTAGCTTCATACCACGCAATCTTAAAACAAACATACAGACAGACACAGACAGACATACAGAACGATGGATAGAAAATTCCTATAAAAGTTTTTTTTTCCTTGACGATACGGAACCCTAAAAACGACAATTAATCACCGTTGGAAAACGCAACGCGGTAAAACTGGCCATTCGTTCCGACCTAGTGAGTGATAAAATTTTACAATAGTCTTCTATTCAAATTTTCAGCGCTCACACCGACCTATTTCGCCGTCATTAAAGATATTGTCATCATATTTCCTGCGTATACGGCCGTGGCTGTTCGGTGTAAATGTGCAACGTATTTCTGCGTTACTAATAAATGAGTGGCTTAAAATTTTGTATTATATTTTAACGATTTTTAGTATTGTTCATTTTTTTTTTAAATAAAAATACAACTATTTTTATATGTTGATTTTATTTATGTACTAGCGGCATGCTTGTGGCTTCGTACGCTTGAATTAACAATTTTTAATTTATTATTATTTACGTGTACTTTGAGAAAATGTAAAGCACTAAATCAATTGTAATTTTATTGTTTTAATATATTTTCTTAATTTATTTTAGTTCGCAAAAAATGTTGTATTTAAGATAATAATGTTTAGTTATTTCATATCCATCTTGGATTTAGATAGGACTCACGCTCGATAAAGTTACACTTTTCCTACGTATATCAATCATATCCTCGCGAGAATTCCGTAATAAAAAGTAGCCTATATATTTATCATAACCTTTTCTATCTTCCAATAAAAAGTCATAAATAAAAATTGATTCAATAGCCCGGATAAGCAAAAGGCTATAAAATACAACGATAAAATCGTTTGTGTGCTTTTTAGTATAATGCTTTAAAGCACAGACACACACAGATATTTATTTTTAAATCACAGACAGACACTTTAATTTTGTTTATCTATATAAAAGTAATAGGTGGAATACATTCTACTGGATCTGGAGTACTATTCTGCTGCTGGGAAACTAGGTTCCCTCTGCCTACCCTGCTGTTAATATACGTTAGGCACACTAGTGTTAAAACACTCCGTTCAGCACCTTTTTTCACAGCCGAATTCTAGAGACATTGCGTGTTGAATGGTCAGAACTCAATGCAGCGCTTTGCCTCGACACCAGAGAGAAGAAATGAAAATATAAATTAAAATAAATATTTCACTTTCTCGAGTGGGGAACGAATCCCCAACCGTTGTTACAGTCACAGCGATGGCTTCAAAACTTTCTAGCAATTGTAAAAGCGAATGAATAGTATAATTGCCGTTAAAACTATTCTGTAGATATTTCTTAAATTAAAAGCTTGGGGTGTTGAGATTTTGTAATGTATTTCAAAAATGTAAATCACCTCGATTTATACTCAATGTAGACTGGCGAAATCTTAGTATTAATAGATCTCGTTTCCCATTTTTCCCAACGCTAAAGCTTAATTTTAAGATATTACGTATTGCTTGGTAGAACCCATGGCAGCGCTTCATCATCTCATCTCGTCTCATCACTCCCCCGAATGGCAATCGAATCCAAAACTATCGCGTACTCAATCAGAGTCACACACGCCAACCGGTTCATATAAAACACAAATTCACAAATACATATTATAAACACCAAGTGTAAACATGTCTACATCTAAACATGTCCACAGCAAACAGCTTGTATTCGTAATTCCAGCTGAATATTCATCCAGTCGTTCGGATACAACGTCAGGGGGTTATTTGTTACTAGGATTAGGATAAATTTTGCTGTCTCAAATCAGCGTGTATGTAAATGTATATACGTGAGTGATGCTTCTTGTCACAATAATATTAATTTCTAAGGAAATTAATGCATGCATGGTTTTAATGGCAATAGTGTAATTATTGTAATTAATAAGGCCAGTCGTGGCGCAGGGGTACAGGCGTGCAGCTGTAACGCGATGGGTTGTGGATTCGATTCCTACTCGACGTAATGAAATATTTAATATTTTAAATAAAACTCCACTCACGCGTAGGTGGACGTGGCGTTACCTGCGATCTGTCATATAATGACTGATTGTCTTAAGCCTACGCCCCTAAACATGATTAACATATAAAATAACTATTATTACCACACAAAATAATAAGCAATTACAAAAAAATCATACTCATTTCGATGTATTCTCAGGGATATAGCACGTGACCTACATAGTCCCTCGCGTAGCGTTACTTACAGATGATGGTAGGAGCTCGGCATTACACGTTTGAACGGCTTCCTATAATATAAATGTAAGTTGAACCACTGAAGTGTACTAGAAATATCGAGTTAAGTTACTTTGTATCCCACACTAAGCAAAGGATATAGCTTAAGTCAATACTCAACGCCGCGTTGTCCTGTTACCAGAGCGGGAAAACGAAAGTAATCAATTCTCTCGAATGAAAATCGAACCCTCTACTTATTTGTATTCTCCTTATTTGTATTCTTGTATACTTCTTAGTTTTCTTTAAGTTAATGTACATGTGCAGTGGTCATACAAGCCAATTCGGGGTTAAGACCGCGAAGAATAATTATATGAGAGAGGAGACTGTTGAAAACCTACTGGTACCCATAAAAACTTTGAAATATCAAACCCACCACACCAGAAGACAGCAAGCTTCTATCCATATATAAACATCCAGTGCAGTACTCGAGGCAATTACGAAATCGTTGGCGACCACGAACAACTGCAGCGTTCTAAAACGAGTCTCCAAAAATCTATAATACTAAATATACGTGATTATTCCGGTTAACGAGTGACTTTTAAAATTTGCAGAAATTGATTAAAAAAATATATATCATGAAATACTCGTGTGATATTTTACAAAATATATACCGTTTTTCATGCAAAATCCTTTCATACATAAATGAAAACTTTTAATTACCTGCCTCTTATTACTGTACTTGTATCATTATGCCAAGTTCGTAGCAAATCGATGTACCTATATTCACACTGTGATCTCAATTGCTTTCTACAATATTTTGAAGTATGTATTTCATAATTCATAAATTTAAAATTATTATTACTATAAAACATCGTGGTACAATATTCGTGTGATTTATACATTTGTTTTCTAAATTTGGAATGTAATCCATTGAGTCAGACATTGACCCAGTGCGCCACAACGGCAAATATTGTTTTAGAGGTATATTTTGCTGAAATATTTATAAAGCGGATTATAAATAACGACACGGTGTTTCTCTTAAAAAAATATATTAATAGTATAAAGAAAGAGAAGTAAAAACGTAAACATTATACTCAACAATGTTTGTTAATTCCCCAGATACTTTAATATGGACAAGTTATAGTCGTTAAAATGATATATCACGTCGTATTACGGGAGAGGACCACATATGTGTATATGGATTGTCTATATTTTTATTTTAGTGTAAACTAACTTTCTTTTTTTTTCAGCTTCATTCTGTATCCTGGACACAGCAGGGTAGGCAGAGGGAACCTCGGTGTTAAGACACTCCGTTCCCCACTTTCTGCCGAATTCTGGAGGCGTTGCGTGTTGAGTGGCAGAACTCAACGCCGCGCTGTGCCTCGACACCAGAGCGAAGAAAAATGGAAATATAAACGTAAAGAAATATTTCACTTCCTCGAGTGGGAATCGAACCCACAACCGTCGCGTTTACGAACGGTACCCTTGTGCCACTGCGCCAGGACGGCATTAACGCTGGAACTTAAAAATATATATTATTCGATTGAATTGAAATTGTACCCACAACCATCGCGCATACAATTACATATATTGTAATAATATTCTCCAATGTGCTACTCCAGACTCAAGCCATGTTCAATTTAGTAACACACGAGGGTACTTATACAAATCGACTTTTCAAGCACAAAGAGTGAAATTGTTATATATAAAATATCATTTATGCTTACGTTATGTTAGAGATTGCTAATGTATATATATAACGTTTATACTGACATATTATAGATATATTTTTTTAACTTCACGCTGTAAACCGCACACATCAGGATAGACAGGAAGAACGTGGGAAACAAGTGTTAAGACACTCCGTCCCCATTAAGACATTTTCGTCTACCGAATTCTGGAAGCATCGTGTGTAAAAATATAAAATATTTTATTTCCTCGAGTAGAATAAATAGAGTCCTGTGAACCATGACCGATCTCAAACTCATACTGGCCAAATATGATCGCATTTCAATTAAATTTCACCACTAATTAAAATAAGTATACTCATAGTGAAAATTAAATGCAACTGGGATTAAATTACCAACGATTACCGCGATCAGCTCTTGAACATTCGAATAAATACATTTTATTAAGCTTTTATATAAATAATTAATTTAAAGGTTTTAGTATAATTAATTATATTGACGTGTTATATCTAAACCGATTCTTTTAGAATATAAACGATATAATTTGATATATAAAAAAATATCACGCCATTCCGCCTTTATTAAACAAAAATAAAACATTAATTTATCTTAATTTTTCTCAATAGAAAATCATTAGAATATATTTTTAATTACACATTCTGGCTTATTCTACTAAAAATGTAACTTTCATATTATCTTAAAAACGAGCTTCCTATAACTATTCATAAAAGCAGAATGTACACAAAAAAAATACACAGAAATACCACACTAAGCAGAAATTTTCCATTCCATTGAGAATACCACAATCTTGCTACGAAAATGAAAACTTTAATTTCTTATACGATATAAGTAAAATGAATGTCACCATTCTCGCCCACTGTATTACACATTAAAATTTAAACAAAAGTACTGGGTAAAATGCACAATATTCATGTTTTTCACTCGGTGTATGACATATTATTATTTAAGATATTTTTTATAAGTAAAATATTTGAGTATTAAAATGTAAATATTGAAACATGGTATGAATTTTTTTTATTCATTTATGACATGGAAAACAACAGCATATTATTAATTACAAACTCTTTTAATATATATCCAATAATATAATTGTTTTAATTATGTACATACATATGCAGCTTTCTTGTCCGCATAAAGCAGATGCCGGATACAACAAAAAACAAAAGGCATTTCTATAAATTATGGTTTTAAATATATAGAATATTCTTTTAGTGAAAACTCTATTATATAGTACATCATATATAAAACGAGAGATTCAGCTCACATTATAATATGCAAATCCAATTTAAATGTATATTATAACTGTTAATAAAACTATTTGGCTATTCCTGTTTCCCCTATATACTCGTAGGTATGTAAGTTATAAAACTAATTTAAATATTTGAATAATACCTTTGAAGCTTGTAATGTGTGCCAATAGACATTATAATAGAATAGAAGATATTTGAAGTTGTATCTAATGAAATTGTTAACGTTTCTATAACTTATATATTTATATTCCTAAATTATATATATATAAATAAACTTTAAATGTCTGTCTGTGATTTTAAAATAATCGTGTTTTTTCCAAGTGGATATAATTATATATAATATTTATATAATACCAAAACACAAAGAAACGATTTTTTTTCTGTCTGTCTATTTTTTAATATGTCAATTTTTGCGAGAACAATCAAATAAAATCATATAGAATTTAAATAAAAATTTATAAAGTATATAACAATTTAGATAAACCATACTAATATTTATTCGATTCATCGAATAATTATTCGATATTCCTTAAATACACTTAAATAATATTTAATAAATATTTCCCCTTCAACACTTGTTCGCTTCGTTCGCCGATGCCCCATTGCTGTAACAACAAAAAGGAATCTTGGTAAAGGACAACGATACATTTTTTTATATATTTACGATCTCTACATCACTTTCACTTACATTTTCTCCTCTATATATGTTGCATGTATACAGTACCTTACCGCACTTACTCCAAAATTGGTCATTAATACCAAGAATTCTCCAGCCTATATCGCAAGGACATGCATCTTAGCTTGTCATCTATTGTAGTTTCAAGTACGAATTGAGCTCCGATTTCCCACACAAGCATTTGGTAACGCAATTGAGGACGAAATTCTTAAATTAATTTTAATACTTTATCGAGATTGAAATTAAAAAAAAAACTTCATTCTTCACTGATAACTAACATTGAGAGACTTTAGTGTCAAGACACTCTTTAAAATTTTATTAATCATAACGAAGGTAATCGAATCTGGAACTATAATGCCATTTGGTATCTTCCAAAGTATTCTATTTAATTATCTTATACATTTTCCTTACGCATGGTAAATCAATCGAGTCAAAAAATGAACTGCTACAATAAAAAAACTAGAACTAGACTAGAAACACTTAACTAATATCTAACAGTTTAGCCTTTTGGCTTTAATGGACCGCATTTAAGATCAAATTATTTTTATTTAATTGGATTGTATAAGTAAGTAAGTAAATTAAGTTTAAGTAATTAAGTGCGACGGTAAGTCAGTGTTAAGTTGTAATGGAGTGTCTTACAGAAGTTTTCAACAATATTCTATATCCATGTGATACAAAGTGCAAAGCATAGAAAGAACAATAAAATACAAAGTTATATTTAAAGCCGCGATACGCTGCTGTAGCTGATATTTCCAATATTGTATTCCAGGTCATAAACTCGCATCTCAGACTTGTTGGAGCTCATCTTCCCTTTGTTGCTCTGTTCAAATAAAACGGTTTATTACTATCGCTTATGATGAAATCTATATGTTTGTAAATCAACAACGGACGAATGAAAATTTTTTGTTTTGGACTAGAAGTTACTTCATCTTCATCAGCTTCTATAGACATGAAGCCAGAAACCTTGAAACTTTTTATCATCATACAATCTGGATTTTTTGTCTTATAATAATAAATATAAAAAAATTACACATAACATAATAAAAAAGCTACATTGTACTTAAGCTTTCAGATGTAAACATTCAAAAAGAAGTTTTTTGAAGCTTTTATAAAAAATAAAGAATTCAAAAAGTATTTTTACACTTTAATATTTATTTTTTAGCAATATGAAGCAAATCACGCTGTCAAATAAAACAAATATTATATTGTATAATATATAATGGATGAAAATAAATACATACTTTAAAAAAAAACCTTTCAGTTCACTACAAATTACAGAAAAGTATTTTATGGCTCTTCGTAATATATTTTATGATGTGCAAGTTTCAAAGAGGGTATAGGAAAGTTGGGCAAGAAAAGATCGTCGATATAATAAAGTTAACACAAAGAGCCTTATAACTTGTGACAATGTGATAAAGACAGTGATTTTCATATATAACTACAGAGGGCTTTAGTTTCTCGAAAATATCACCTTGATGTGTTTTCTTTCATAGCAATATAAAAAGAGAATACGTGAGGACAATTCTATCCTCGTTTTTCGTCCAGTTTTCGAAAAATTGCCTATTAATAAGAGGATCTTAACGCCTCTTTATGAGTTCCAGAGAAGAAATTAAAATAATTGAACCCACAACCACTAGGATTACAAACGTCCAACGCAATCTCACTGCGCTAAATATATAAACAATATAACATTTAAATTATAACTCAAAAATATATGTCAGAAGTTCTACAAATCTCAACGGCAATCTTCCTAGCTTAATGGACTTACAAGTGTATTATAATCCTTACAATCTACATAGCGGTTGCGTATCTACAGTCCGATCAGCGAGTCGTGGCCGCCCAGGTGATAGCATGATGGCTGCGCAGATTTAATTTTAGGTTTTTTTTCTTACTTTTGTTTATTTCGTTCGCGAGTGCAAAATGCGCAAATTTCAGATATCCCAACTTCAGGCCGGCCACGACTCGGCGGCCATACTGTACTGACAACTATGCAATGTAGTATCCTTCGCAAATGCTTTTATTTTACTTTTAACAATCTTTTTATTTTAAATTGTTACGTCCTGTTTTTTATTGTGTTATTGTATAATTGTTGTAGGTTAGTAGACAAAAGTGAATAATTATCATAATTCAAAATGTGAACCAATTCATTTTTTGTAGAATACAAAATGCAAAAAAAACATGACGATACCCCGGAATGAAGAGGTTGATGACATTGGCCGAGGCGAAAGAGGTATATACAGACCGTAGCGTTTGGCTCTCCGTTCTCTCTGACTACCCCGCTAAAGCGTGAAGATAAGTTAAATTAAGTATCCTAACTGTATTTATCGCGTATAGTGAAATAGGATAAGTTTACTTTATCGTTGTCGTTAAAGTCCGCCGAATTTGATCAACCAACAGTAGGTAGTGGATTCAATAACCACTCAAAAAATTCAAAATTCAAAATCTTTTTTTCTTTATTCAAAAAGATTTGTGTAGTTTTCAGTTCTGGTGGTCTGGTCAGTGCCTTTATTTATTTATTTGACGATTCCATTGTGCCTACAAGAATTAACGAAACACTTTCCAACTAAATCCATATACCGAAAAAATAACATAAAAACTTAAAAAAACCGTCCATCATCATATCATCTTCCTTGACAGTATCAATATCAAAAGCAGACTTTCCGCATGCACTTAAAACTTCTCTCTCTTCTCCTGTTTTTATTTCATCATCGCTATCTGACGCTAAGCGTACAAACAACTTGCAAGTGTGTAACCAACTTTAACTTCAGTAACAGTGCCTAAACTTTGTTTGTGATTCGACATACGAGTAGTGCCTTAGAAAGTTAGTACCTTTAACATTTTAAGTACAGTACTTGGTAGTTTTAGACACATTGATAATGTACATTTCTTTTGATTTGGATTTAATTAGATTGTTCGATCACCACTTGGTTGAAGTCTTTAAATAATTTCTAATTTTCTACTACTACTAATACTACCTACCCTATGCGGCAAAAATTGTAAATCTGACAAGCAATTACGGAATTTCAACCTATATATACTTCATGAAAATAAGTTTTCTGTAATTAATGTCAAACTTCACGTAATAAGTGATGTCGTCTTTCTTTTTGCCCTCTCTACCTATACGTCAAAGCGACCGGTTGATAGAAAATTATTATAATTTTTTTGTTAATTTCAAAATATAATTAAGAGCAGCTAGTTTTTAAAATATAATATGAAACAATTGACTATTAAAACGGACGTAAATGTTTAGGTGGAGTGATACATCGCGACGGTTGCGAGTTCAATTCCCATTTTGAGGCAGAATTATTTTTATTCCCTCAATCTGGTAGAGAAAAAAAAGCGCATCGAACAAATGTCTCGAAAATTGAGTGGTAAATTAGCAATGGAACGCCTTAACACTAAACCTTAAATAAAATAGATTTAGCATTTCATTCTTTTTTTTTATTATTTAAAAAATATTTATTTCAAGAATCGAACCTACGCTATTCTATTATTTAATAAAAGTTTTAAAGTTTAAGCTGGCGACATGCAAGTGTGTCAAAAGTGTTTTGTGTTCGTCACTTTAGTAAATTTTTGCTTGGCACTCCGTTGTATGAAAGTTCATAAAGTTTTTATTGAAAGGCAAAGCTTGTCAAAATCCGTGACTATTAGTGAGCTTTGCAAGTTTGTTGGAGAGTGTTAAAACGTTCAAAAATTTCAAAATTCGAATATTTTTAAATCTCTTTTATTTTTGAGGCTTATTTTTAATATTTTTGAATTATATTTCTCTAAATTGTTTTTTCTGCTTTACATAGATTATTTTTAAAAAAATCTTTACTTTGTATACCGCATACAGCAGTAAAACCAAGACTACCTTCCATCCAATTTTCAAAACGTTGCAAAAACAAATTAATAAATTATATAATATTTAAAAAACGTGCACCACATTTAAAACAAGCGTGAAAGCCTACTTACGATTAAAACCTATTAACGACACGCATATAAATCTCGAGCATACATACAATCGTAAAACAAAAGGAAGTCCGTATAAAGAAATACAATAAACAAACTCAATTTCGAAGCGAATCTTAGAAAAATTTCAGAAATTAGACTCAGTTCCACTTCTCCCAACATCTGAACTGTAATAACATGGTACGATTACCGTTTTATGGACTGAACAGCGTCGGGCCAAAATCGTTATGACCTCTTTGTACTGTTCAAATTTTATATTTGACATTCTATTAAGTCTGTAGATTTTTTAAAGCTTACTTTATTTTATTAGAGAGATATAGATAGCTGTTGGAAGTTTAAACTTTAGAATGTAATCTGTAAATTTGTCTGAAACAAGGTTACTATAATTCAGCCTTTGTCGTAATTGGAAAAAAATATACTTTTTGTGAAAACATTTAAACCTTTTGACGTAACAGAATTTGAACCCTCGTCTCTTACATATCGTCCAAGAGCAAGCGCGGTATATACGTAAAAATATTAAAAATGAATATTCTGTAACAATTTAATAAAATTAACTACGTTGAAAATAAAAAGTATTATGTTTAAAATAAAAATTATGCTTATGGAAAATATTTTGAATCGTCTTATATTTATTTTGGTTTTATATATTTATTATATCGTCGTCCACCAGAAACATCATAGGTTCTGATAGTTAGCTAGTAGACACTTTAAAATTATCTTCCGTTCCTGCTGCAGATTGGCACACTCCATTAAAATTCGTGTCAGCATAGTCAGCCCTAATTTTACTTGTATGTGCTGATTCTATTCGCAATACTGGTAACTTCAGCTCTATAGTGTATGACTTTATAACGAATTCTTTCCACTGGAGAAAACCAAAGCTTTTCATTATTTCAGTTATTTTCGTATATATTTGAGTTTTATTTTTTTTACTTTTAATTTTTTTTCACGTGAAAAAAAATGGAGCAAGGTAGGCAGAGGGAATCTAGTGTTAAGACAGAGGCATTGCGTATTGAGTGGCGGAATTCAACGCCACGCTTAGCCTCGACACCAGAACGAAGAAATGATAATATTAAATATTTAATTTCCTCGAGTGGGGATCGAACCCAAAACGTCGCGTTTACTTGCCTACCCAAATATTCTTGCATAGAAAAGTAGTTCTTATTATGGAAATAGGCACCAAAACCTTTAATTGGTTTGGATGCTTTTAAAGTTTCTTACTCGTGACTCGTTATAACGTGCTAGTTTAGATAACTGCTTCAAATTTAAATGATACAAATCAAATTATGTATTAAGAAAAACTGTATGTGTGTTATGTACAGAACGATAAACCAAAAACACTTTTCTAAAGTAGCTTATTTTGTGTCAGTATTGTATACAACTGAATTTTCCGCTCAAGAAATGTACAGTATATTTTTGAGCACAAATAGACTATTGGAAATCTTTATTGAGAATAAAATGGCACGTGGGTTTGAAATAAAGTTTAAACTATAATAGTTATAAGTTACTAAAGGTTTTTCAAATCTTCTAGCCCTCGTGCGATTATAAGTGCAATAGGAATGAAATATTTTATAATTTTATATCCTCGCTCCGGCGACGAGTGATGGGGCTCTAAGTTTCACCATTTAAAATGTCTTACAGGGCTAAAGAGTGAGAGAGATTAACTTTAATGGTCTAAGCCTGAGTCCGAGTAAGACAAAGGTTGGAATAAATGGAGAAAAAAATGCAAGATCAGTGTATTTAGGACTTTATACATATTTTGGAAGTATGTCTTGTATAGACCGAAGATACCAAAATGAATGTGGAAAGGCGTACAGTTGCAAATAATAGAGTTGACCCACTGGTCATTTATTATAAATGTGACTAAGTCACTACTTAGTCACATTTATAATAAAATATCTGATAAAGAGTGGTTATAATTACTATTCTATATCCTAATGATATACACATACAGATTATACATATTATATCATCTTCGTTTTTCCTATAAACATTGTCGTCATCACAAACGCGATTAACAAACTAGAATCTATCTGTACTTATTTTTTAAGACTTATTTATTTGTTTGGCTGATCACGGTAATCTAAGGAACAACTAGTTCGAATTAGTTAGTTCCTTGTTAAAAAGATCTTTTCAAGCGCTTCGATCTAGTTAATGTTTGTACTTACTTCAAGTATTTAGAATTTGCTTCAAAATTGTACAACAAAGTAAAAACGATCTTAGTTTTTCCATTTGACCACAAACGCAAACCACAAATTATTAATTATTTAAATTCCAGTAGATTTTTACAGTAAAATTCACTTTCAATTTATCTCTCATAGGCCCGTACTATTGTGGAATTGGGTGACTCTGACTAATTGCCTCTAACAGAAGGCAATATATTTCCAAAAACTGTGTTTTTTTTTCTTCGTTAAAATTATTCGAGACTCCGCTCCCAATTTCTTATTATACACTTAATTTGTTGCATATCGTATCAAAATTTAAATTAATTCTTATAATGATAATGACAAATAAATTCGCATTTAAAAAACAATTTTATTATTAATAAATGCAAGAGAAAGTTTGTTGATTATACATAGAGTAAATTTTATTAAAAACATACGAAATGTCGTTAGAGATAAAAAATAAATTATAGTAATAATTTAATCACATTAATTTTTACTCTATGTAAAATGTTATTTGTCGTATAATATTATACATAGAGATGGCCTCAATTATTTAACTGACCATAAAGTACGTTTGCCAAATTTAGAATAATTTTCATATTTAAAGCGTAGCGGAGGTATTCTTCGTTCAAAGTTAGAACCGTTGCTTAGGGTTCCGGACTCATCACACAATGTAATGAAAATTAAATGGAGAAAGGAATATTTTAACACTAAGTTGCCTGTACCTACTCTGTTAGTCCTAACAATCAGGAATCTATAATAAAGTCATGTCAAAAAGTGACCTAAAAAAATATGTTTCAATTCACACACATTGTTCTTATCTGAATAATAAATTAAAATGTTAATTTATAGAAGTTACAGATTACATTACAACGTACTATGTACGTAATAATTCATTCTTATCGTTATTATTTAAATTACTATTACAGGTACTAAGTAGATATTAAATGTGAACTTTAAATTTGGAATTCAAAAATTTATGTATGTATTTAAAATATTTATTATTATTTTGACATATAAAAAGAAAAAGTAATTCACTAACTGACCCAGAAATAACACACAGTCAACATGTACACTCAAAATTTTGTTATAATATAATAAGTAAATGTGATCGATATAAATCGGTTTCGAGACATTGTGTTGAGCGGCGGAACTTAATGCCACAAAATATCCTCTTTCATTGTTTTACTGTAATGCCATTAAAAATTTAACAAATATCTAACAATATGTTACTATAAAAATATATTACAAGGTTGAGCTTTGAAAGCTCCCTTCAGCTATTTTCCAACAAAAATACTGTAGGATTATCATAACAACCTTAGTCATTCAGCATCGTTTCATCTATACTTGTGTAGCTCTTTGTACTAAGTTTCGTTATTATATCGATATGACTCAAAAGTATCGCGTCTTTAGTAAATTCGTATAACTTTATCTCATATAAATTGTACTTATTTTTAACCGATTTCAATAAAAGGAGAAGATTCTCAATTCGACTGTGTCTATTTTTTTTATGTTTTTTACTTCAGAACTTGATGAACCGATTTTGATGATATATTTTTTTAATATTATTAACAATTTCTCCAAGCGTTCCTGAAATAAAGGGCCTTAACAAACAGAGAGACGGACAGATGGACGGACAGACGGACAGACAGATGGACAACAGAGTGAAAGATCACTCTATTGTCCATCTATAAGAATAAAGGTTTATCTCTATTCTCTATCATATAAGAATAAAAGTTTCTTTTTTCTTTAAAAAGTTCGGAACCCCAAAAAAGGCGTGTTGTAATTCACGCTTACCTATACAAAAAGCATATTTGTCTGACTTGATACAGAAGTGTTACTGTACTACTGTACTCTTTTCATCTATTCAAAAATAAAGCTATTAGATCAACATATACTCGTACACTTTGGAAAGAACTCGTGTTACAAAACGTAAGGTAAGTGCGAAAAGCTCATTTAAATGTGAAGTTCTGCATTAAGTTTTGTTTCCTCCACATAAAATGAGGAAAGCACCTACGAACTACGTTAAAATAAAATTATGTCATTTTTTATCTTGACGTTCTTGTTCGAAGCAGGGTAGGCCAACGGCCCATAGTGTTAAGAAATTCTCCATTAAGACATTAAAGAAAAGGGGAACAGCCCTTTTCCATTGAATTCTTAAAGCATTGCGTGTTAAATGGTGGCGCTTGACCTTTTTAACATTCCGAACTCCACTCTCTCCACTCTCTCCACTAATCCACTAAAGCAACACCAAAATTATCTTTACTTTGCTTTCATAGGATTTGTAGACAAAAAGGTGTTATGCAAAAAATCTTTCTAAAATAAACAAAAATAAATAAACGAGTATGTATTATATATCTTAATAATAAACTTATTTTAACTACCGACCCCTAAAAAGCACCCTTTGAACACTTCGCTATGCAGGTTTTAAGGGTAATTCTTTTGCACTTGTAAATCCATTAAGCGAGGAAGACCGTTGGAGATTCGTTGAGCTTCTGAGTTCCATTTAAATTTAAAACGCTAGTAAAAAGTTTTACATTATATTGTTCCACATTTTAATTCATAATTTTAGTTAAGTAGAGCTTTATAATAAGTATTTTATTTTTATTTTACTTCACCCTGTATCCCGCACACAGCAACGTAGGCAGAGGGAAACTAGTGCTAAGACACTTCGTTCCGCTAAAAGAAATGATGTATTATTATAATAGGTATTCGTATTTTATTATAAATATTTAGATGAAAAATTTTTTTTAACCCTATGTAAGATTTATATACCGATATTGTTTAATAAGTAATTTAATTATAAAATATGAGTTCTATGGCAAAATTCTTCACTGCTAATGGTATGGATTGTTTCGGGGACTCCAAATTATCACGTCGTGTATAATTAATCTTGCAATAAAACTGACCATAAATCCAGGGAATTAAGATCAGGACTAGATGATGGCCAGTTTTCAGCTCTGATAGAGTCCGGAGCCATCCTTTCTGAACAAGATTGACTAAATCGAGCTTTATGATCCGGCGTCAAGTCTCGCTGAAAGTACCTTTCTTAGTTATTATTTGATACCTGGTATACTCACAATTAGTTAGGTTAGGTTAGGTTAGATTAGGTTAGGTTAGGTTAGGTTAGGTTTTTTTTTTAAGGGGTTGATTCGCACAGTTCGTTTATTTAACAATTGCTAATGCCCTCATCTTTCCGAAGTCCTCGCTAATGGATACGGGCGACCTGGGTCAAACGAGAGCACTGCTAGACTTTTAATTATTTTATAACTTTAGTGTTTTTTTTTTTTGAGACCAAAAATCATTACGGTACATTTATACCATTAATTATATTTGAGACCAGGACTTGTTTTCCAATACACCCATCTTTCCGAAGTCCTCGCTATAAGATGCGGAAAACCTGGGTCAGATGGGTGCACTACTAGAATTTTAATTATTTGCATCAACTTACTTCTTATACATAGACAGTTGAGACCATAATACTTATGTTGACTTTCACTATAATGTTTATAACATATGTGTAAGGTTGAGACACATTAGGTTAGCTTGTTGTTTGTTATTAGTTTGTTATATTAGTTATATTAGGTTATATTAGTTTGTTGACTAATTGTGAAGCTTCTTTTTATTTATACCTGAAATGATCTCATTTCGTTCGTTATTTCGTTAAAATATTGCCTAGTTGTGAAAAGATCTCACCCGTAAACCATTTTTTTCTGAATCAAATTTCGTCGAACTCGACTAGAGAAAAATTCAATATATTTTTTATTTAGCTTATTTCCACTGTATCCCGCATATGGCAGGATAACCAGAAGTGTCATGAAAACCTAGTATTAAGACAATTCGTTCTCAATCTGCATTACCAGAGCGACGAAATGGAACATTTTTTTTTTTTTTTTTTCTTGGAATGGGATTTTTATTTAAATATTTCATGGCATGAAATGGATGAATGGAACATACAACCGTCGCGGTGACAGTCGCAGGCTTGTGCTCCTGCGCCTCAACGTCCTCTATATTAAAATATATTATAATGAAAAATATTATTTCCATAATTAATTTGCACATCCGTATATGGAATTCGTACAAATCATAAACAAACTATTATGTCAAGCACTGCAGTATTAATTAGCTTTTATTGTATAATGCACTCACGTCATATTAATTGTGCCACAACTTCAATTATAGATTGTGATTTTCCACAGCTGTTTATTGTTTGGTTTATTTTATAACATTTATTTATATATGTATACATACATCTATAATATTTTGAGACCGTCGTGGTGCAGTGGACAAAGCCTGGCTGAAACGAAACGGTTGTGTCGATCCCCGTTCTAAATTAATTATTTTCATTTGCCCGCTCTGATCATTCACACTCTGGAATTTGGGTGTGTGGTGTGGTGTGGTGTAGTGGAGATGAATTATCTTTACACTAGGTTTTTAAAGTTATATTTATAACATTAATAAGGCATGTCACAGTAAGTAAGCAGAGAGAGAGAGAGTAAAAGTAAGCAGTAATACATACATTTTAACGCACACACACACAATTTCGTGTTGTATACCGTATGTGGCAGGGTAGGCAGACAGAGCCTAGTGTTAAGACACTCTGTTCCCCATTTTCCGGCGTTTTCTGGAGGCATTGCGCGTTGAGTGGCGGAACTCAATACCACGCATCTAATAAAGAATCTCCTTCAGTTTATTCGTCGGTTAACTAATTAACAAAGTCAAAGGTATAATATAATATAACTGAATAGACGATTATATTTGCGGCCAATTTGATACATTGTGTATGTAATTAAAATGTTCCGGAAGCGAATATAACCGTGATAAAGTGACGTTTGTGGGTGAACATAATTCGGTTACGAGTTTGTTACGATCATCGAACTCAGATAAAATGTTGAATACTAATTTTCGTTTTATATGTGGAAAGCTAAAATAATCGCTTTATGAGTACGTTAATAATTTCATTCAAAATGTAGATGTATTTGGTTGAATTGGATTAAAAGCTTAATTTTGTCTGTACACTGAAGGAATATTTCATATGACTTTAAGTCTCATATCTCCGCGCATTTTCGAGATTAATGGTCTTCATAGACGGTGACAACAAAGTGAACACTAAGTATCATCAAAATTACTTTAATTTTATTACACAATCACCGGTCGGTGTAAAAAAATATATTAAGCTAATCTAAGTTACTCGCTTTTCGTTGAATTAGAATACGCCAGAGAGAAGAAAATGAAATATACTATAAACGAATATTAAATTCTTCATCAGAAGTATTTACTTCTCGTATCACGGAGTGCTATCTTTATATTTTTACACATATGCATGCTATTTTTTGTTCAAACTCAATTACAAAAAACATCTAAAATTTTCTTAATTTATTTATAAAGCTAATTAATTGGTTGCAATATTGTTCATTGTCATTAAAAAATAATAGAAAATCAGACATTTATTTGGCATAATGCTTTTAATTTTAATATGTGTATTGTGCATATATATTATGTTACATAATGGCAACATGAATGGTGATAGGTATTGAAATTATGTCAAGAAAAAAAATAATTAAAAACAAAAAAAATATTAAAAAAAAACAATTGTCTTGTAATTAAAGAAAACACGTAATTGTTTTATTATCATTATTATTATGTTGTATTATATGGGTATTTTAATGAGAGAAAAAAAAGTAATGCATGCAAATCTTATTCATAGGTGTATTTAAAAAAAAATGTTAATAGCTTAATCTTTTTAGTAAGACTTTAAAAGAGAGACAAGTCGAAGCGTAATTTACTATTGTGAACAGGTCACTTGCTAAGGTGCTATTATTTTAAATCTAAATATCATTTACATGAAAACATAGGAAAATTAATAAATAAAATATACGATTAGTGATTTTGAGATTAATAATGACAACTGTATGGTGGCCAGCAGATATCACTGATATTTGTGTTCTAGAAAATGCACCATTAAAGCAATGCCTGAGTACAGTAACAGGATTCTTATCCCTTATTACTCGACTATTTGGTGGAGTTTCAGATAGTAAATTGGATACAGGCTCAGGGGCCTAGCAGGCACCTGAACCTGTACCATCTGTCCAGCTTCTTATTTTAAATTGATTATTACCGTCAATGCCACAATATTTTTTTTTTCTACATCATCGAAAATGTCACATTTAACTGGATGGACCATAAAACATCAAATACCTGATTATCAAAAATACCCTGAATATCAAGACCATGAAACTATTGCCATGGAACCACAAAAATTAAATCAGTACAATCGGACTACTTCAGACGAACATCAGCTAAAGATAATATAACAGCATCTTCGAATGAAAAGAATAATAGAAAGACACCCAGAAATAGACAAGGATCATGTAACTTTAGAGAGTATGATATTATCATGGTGGCGCGCGGTATACTTGCGAATCGTTTATCAGAAATTAAACATTGGAGTGTAAGTACCTCATGAAAATTTTGTTTCATTTTAAATAAATAATGACAAGCTTATGTCACATTCATAATGTATTTAATTGGATATTCCAAAGCAACGTGAGTGTAAAAAAATATTATTTTTCCAGTTATTACTGAATTTACTCCGTAAAGAAACAGGAAATGCGTGAAAAGTTAAAAAATAATTCATAATCTCGCTAGTGTTAAGTGCATTAATATACACAAGATTTGCGTTGCAAAAATTAAAAGAAAATCAATTAATAATTATTATTGGATACAACGCAATATCTAAAGAGGACGTGGAAACATCATGACGAAACTATTTGATATAAATGTATTTGTTTTATTACAACACCGATATTTACAATATACGAACAATGACACGTAAAAATACTTGGAAACCAATTGTTGAGCAATACAAAGATAAAGCAAAAACTACGATGCTTTAGTGTTGTCATAAAGAAAAACTATTAAAATCGATTCATAAGTGCACTCTATAGTGACTTCCCATCATTAAAATGTACTAAATTTTTTATCGCTTAAAAGTTAAATAATGATTATTTTAATATTATTATGTTAATTTATGGCCGTCGTGGTGCAGTGCAGTGACAAGGGTGCCGCCCGCAAACGCGACGGTTGTGGGTACGATTCCCACTCGCGGAAGTGAAATATTTCTTTACGTTTATATTTCCATTTTTCTTCGCTGTGGTGTCGAGGCAAAGCACGGCGTTGAGTTCTGCCACTCAACACGCAATGCCTCCAGAATTCGGCAGAAAGTGGGGAATGGAGTGTCTTAACACCGAGGTTCCCTTTCCCTACCCTGCTGTGTGCGGGATACAGCGTGAAGCTGAAAAAAAAATTATGTTACTTTATTAATTTATTTAATAAGTAGCGACCAGCTCGCGGCTTCGCCTGCTTAAATTTGTGAATTATTTGTCTGTATATGTACAGGAAATTATAATAATTGACGCTTTATTAGAAGAATTTCAATTTGTAATCACCTAAAAAATACTAATGCCTTTAAGAGAATTGGTGCACCTTATGTTAAAAAACCTGTGAAAGGCTGTGAATCTCATATATGGGGACGGCTATTATTTACCATCCTTCAGGAACTTGTAAAATAGGACCTGTGAGAGACAAAACTGCAGTTGTAGATCCAAGGTTAAAAGTTTATGGAATAAGATATTTACGTATTGTGGATGCCTCTGTTATAATGATCGCGAAAAAAGCAGCTGATTTGATCAGAGAGTGTCGGGTAAAAAATCACTAAAGTTGTAGCAAATTAATTATTATTTTAAAATAAAAGTAAAACACAGTACAGAAACGTGCTATTTAAGTTTATAGCTAAAGCCTATATACATTTTACCTCGAGAATAATAAATTTACAATTAAATTTATGTAAAAAATAACATTATCGCTATGTTGTATTTTTATTGTGTGGCGTACACATTTAAAAAAAATGGTTATTTTAAAATATTTTATTTATTTTATAGGAAATGCCAAAATTGTACAGCTTTTAAAATTAATATTTTCCAAAAATTATGTATATAAATAAAAAGCAAAATGGTATTTATTACTTAATTATTATTACTATCAAGTTTATGCGTATGTGTAATAAAAAATCATATAACCACCTTAGCAAAACAAAACAAGGGCTCCATCATTTAATACGAAATGTTGCAGACATTGAATAAATTACAAGCAAGTGTCGTAACACTATATTCTAATTTGTTTTCCACAAAACATAAACAGAAAAAAATATTATTTCAGTTTTATTTACTATTTTCTTATACAACTATACCTATCTTATAAATCAAACACACTAACTACGACTAAGCGTTAGGTGCCCAGTGACAAAATTTATAAAAGTTTTCTATAATTTTTTTTAGCATAATTGTAAATTAATTTTGTTGCGATTTTTTTATTAGAAAAAGAGAGAGAAAGAAAATTTATTCGATCAAATTTAAATAATATAATGTTAAATGTACTTTAAAAATTCTTAGTGATCATTATTCCATTTCCATTTACGACAGTAAATGCCTACCAAATACCTAAAAATGATAAAAGTAATAAATAAACTCACAATACGCTGTTTTTAACATTTCAAACATTTAATAAAAAAAAGTATATAACCTCAATATTCATTTGGTGATATTTCGTAAAATATCGTTCTATTGCGTAAACCTATAACAATTATACAAGTATTGTATTCTAGATTAAAAAAATAAATTTATATTCTATACAATAGAATAAGTTTTCGACGTTGTTTTCTTTCACTATTTATATTACCTATCTATCATTCGATTTGCGGCGCTTGCGCGAAGTACACTAGCTGCTAAGGCAATTAAGCACGACGTTGGTATAAAAAAATATAACAAATTAAAATAATATGAGATAAATCTTTTGTATAAGTAAGTGTAGTTGTGAATGTGAAAATATGTCAACTTGGAGACCTCTGGATATAAGCACTATTTGCCCCGACCAGCAGGCACCTTTGACCCAATGCTCTCCAACGGGATACGTATTTTTGTCACTTTTGACTCAATTATTTGGAGGTGTTTCATATAGTGTTCCAGAAATAAAGAAGAACCCATACAGCAATGAATGGTTGAAATCAAGTTATGTTCCACCTTTGGGAGATCCAACAATTTATTTTAACTATCCTTTAGAAACATACAAAACTAGTTACAATATTGAAACGTCGCATCCTGCACCTAAACCTAATGGGAATACTTTCTATCCATTCGATTCCAGCTCTTATTCTATAAATCCATTTACTAATAATTTCGACTTTAAGAACCATATTCCAAAGTTTTCCGAACAACAACCAGTTTTCGACTTTGATTTCTTAAAGAAAAGCTTTCAAGACAACAATTATGCAGATTCTAAGAATATACTAACAATAGCCGAAAATAAAAGAAGTAAAAGACAAGAATCTTCACGGAAGAGAAGACTAATAGAAGAATATGATTTTATTATAATTGGTGCAGGATCTGCTGGTTGCGTGTTGGCCAACAGATTGTCAGAAGTAAAGAAATGGAAGGTGAGTTTAATATTTTCAAAATATTCTTAGATATTTACAAAAAAGACGCGCGGCATCGATTTACAAGTCAATATGTAATCTTCGGAAATTAAGTGGAAAGAGGGAACGCAGTGTTTGCCTTCTCCGCGTAAAGCTAAAAAAATGAAATAATGGTATCTGATTTGAAACCTCATTTATGGTGAAATTAATAAAATCGAGACATGTCCATCTATCTTTTACAGTATTCTATTTATGGAATATAGAATATACTGATATTTATTATATAATAATCTCTATTATAACACATTTTTTTCATTATTCATAATTTTTTTTCGGGAGGTTCCCCCTCCCTCCATTACTACACGAAAAATATTTAGAAAGTATAATTTTTAAAAGAAAAATATTTTACACACAGTCCTAATTCCTTATTATAAAACTCTTATTTTATTTCTGGTTTATAAATTAGTAACTGTAGATAACAATCGAACTCTTAACCCCTCCTTCTAAGAGGTCAATGTCAAAACTTCTTTCTTTTTTGACGATTTGAATTCTGCCACTTAAGGCGTAATAATCTGAAAAGCGGAGAATAGAGTGTTATTAGATTATCTCTATTATTGAACTAGATCATACGAATATATTAGTTATTTAAATAAATATATTTGCATGAATTCAATTAATTTTTCCAATTGTGCAAACAAAAGACCGAGGTCTAAATTGTTTTTTACATGTAACGTTCGAAAGTCAAACGGCATTGTGAGAAGTATTTAAATTATGGATTCCATATTAAGATTTTTTATAATTCCTAAGATTTGGGTATGCGACTATACAAACTGTAGCTTTATTAGAAAATTCAATGTACTTTAAATTTTCAAATATTTATTATTCCCTCTGCTAACTCTGCCGTATGCAGCATACAGCGTGAAGCTGATTTGATTTTTTATTTAAATAAATTTATTCACTCTGGTAACAAGGTAAAGCTTGGCGTTGAGTCCCGACACTCAACGCGCAATGCTTCGAAATCGAATCCATCCCTCGAATAGGGAACAGAGTGTCCTTACACTTGGTTCTCTCTGCCTACCCTGCTATTATATATGCTATATATTATTATTATATATTATATTATTATATATTACATATGCTATTATATAGCGTAAAATTGAAAAAAAATTAACAATCTCGCAGACTATTTGCGTATATGATTGTTCTTATTAATTTTTATAACAAAGTTTTCGTTCGTTCTTGCTTTTACAAACACAACAACTTACACAGTGACTATGAAAGAATAACTATTCGCATTCAACAACTGCTGTAGGAACTGTTTAAATTAGTATTGCTTTAGCGAAAACTTCCGCGCGATAATATCTCGGACATAATGAGGCTAGAAGTGATTTTGTTTTTTTGATATATATTTTTTTTGGGATACATGTGTCTCTATATTTTTGGGGTTGAATATTAAATTTATATTTAAAGTTGAAATTGTTTTTTATCTTTAAGAATTGCTCGCGAGTTAAAGAGTAAGTTTTTTGTCTTTTGTAAAAAAATATATTAAATAAATAAATCAACTTCACGCTGTATCCTTCACACAGCAGGGTAGATGCAGGGCATGGCATTGCGTGATAAGTGGAGGAACTCAAAGCCGCGATTTATCTCGAAACAAGAGCAAAGAAAAATGGAAATATAAACGTAAAGAAATAGTTCACTTCCTCGAGTGGGAATCAAACTCACAACCGTCGCGTCTACGGACGACACCCTTGTGCCACTGCGCCACGACGGTCTCAATTTTCTAATTTAAAAAAGGTTTTTTCAATTGAATAAGATTAACGCATTCAACCAAACAAACTTTATACTATTAGTAAATATATCAATTGACAATTCACAAAGGCAATTCCAAGATGAACTGAAGATGACTGATATAAGCTTTAACTATAAAATGAAAGAGTCATGTCGGATCATCACGAAGTCTGACTGTAAACAAGATTGTATTGGGTTCGATTCCCTCTCGGGGAATAAATTGTTTTCATTTTATCGTTCTAGTAACTAGACAAAATGCGGCGTAGTTATCCACGAAGATAAAATTAGCATATCTTGACACTAGATTCCCACTGCCTGTCTTACGAAACTTTTTTAATAATTAATTATCTTACATTAACAAACTGCAGTATATGCAATCAATGAAAACACTTGTCCTATGAGAATTGACCTCGTGACCCTCGATCGGATAACAATCAGCTCATAGATAACGATCTATTGCCACATCCATGTAAATAGCTCCATGATAAAACTAAAACAATGACAGCGAGTCTCAAAGCGAAAAACTTTTACAATCACTTTGTTGGTAGTTCTTTGGAACTGTTTCTGTAATACTTACTTAATAGAGAATCGTTTTAGGGTATATATAATAAAAAGTGATTTTTTTTATTGTATTAAGCATAAATGTAGAGTAAATAAGACGCCTGTAGGATATGGAGCATTTGAGAAGCGGATGTAACATGATTGAGGCCGTCATGACGCAGCGGCACAGTGTCTGAGTGTAAGCGCTACGTTACACGGTTTTGAATTCGATTCCCACTACGGGGGAATGATTAATTTTCATTTCCTCGCTTTGGTACCAATAAAAAGTGAATGCTATTCGTCAGGAGTGAATAATGCTAGGCTCCCTCCGCCTACCCTGCTCCACGTGGAACTGGGTGAAGTTATTATCACTTATAAAAGATTTATTTTAAAATATCCGTAACCATTGCGTATGAATAAAATTGATGTTATCTAGTATTTCCCAGCTTTATTTAATAACATATTGGACATATTATAGAAAACCATACAAAATGTGAATGTCATAAAACTTATAAAGATTACACCGATAAAAGTTAATAATAGAGTGTGTATATTACATAATAATGACGTGTGAACGGAATGATGTACGAGAGTCCTATCTTGGATTATTAAAAAAATAATCTTCTATACTATAATAAAATATTAAAAATATTGTGTTTGTACATTGAAATATTAAAATTGAACATTTGGAAAATTTTATGAATAATAATCAAATCCAGTTATACTATAAGAAATATTGAAATCTGGAAACCGTTAATAAAAGAAATAGCTTCAAGTTGCGTCTTACATACAGCAAGTGCTAACAAAGCTAGTGTTAACAAATACCCCCTTCCCCATCAAGTCACTTCCGGTCCCCATCAAATCACTTCCCTTCCCCACTTTCCGCCGAATTCTTCAAGTTGAATTGAAGATGTGTGGCGGAACTCCACGCCACGTTTTACCTCGTTACCAAAGCAAGGCAAACTTGGCCAGCACCATTCGAGGAAGATATTATATTTAAAGCAATTATCCCGAAATCTCGAAATTGAGTAAAAAGTGGGATGAAGTGATATAGCACTCATAAAACATAATTTTGTATTATTGTGTCTAAATATGTAGGTATATCTAAAAATAGTATATAAAAATCCTTTCACCTATTCAGTATAAATCCGCTTTGAAAGTAATACTAATAATCGTCAAGTCACGACTTTACAATTTATAATATAATATTATCTTTATAATATAAAATAAATTTGAATGTATAACATAATATTACACGAGCAAAAATATTAGTGACCAATGAGTGTTAGTAGTAATTAATATCTATTCTTCAATTTCCATCCATTTTGACATTTCGCTACTCAAATTTATCAACTGGTCACTACACGTAGCCTGTTCAGAAAAGCGTGCGACTGTACACGCAACATATTATGGATTCGATTACCACTCAGTGAAATGAAATATTTTAATATTCTCATTTCTTCGCTCTGACAGCGAGGCAAGGCGCGACAGTGAGTTACGCCACTCAACACACAATGGCTCCAGAATTTATCGCAAAGGGGATAACGGAAGTATTTTTACGGGAACAGAGTGATTTGAGGTTCTTAGGTTTCTTCTGCCTACCCCGCTATGTGATGGATACAATGTGAAGCTTGAATACTAGAAACATTATAATAGAAACCAATATTTAATTCCACAAATTTAGCATGGTGGGCATAACTCTCTATTCAACTGATTGTTCAATACACGAACAACGAAATATTGCTTAGCATTTCCCAATTGTCAATGTCACTACACTGCATTATTATAAAAGGATTGCGCCCACTCGACCATAGAGCACCCAATAATAGAAGTGGCCAAAAATTTTGTCATTTCTACAAAGTAATTATTCTAGACGCAATTATGTAGACCGACAGATTGCTTGCCTAATCCAGCTGGACTAATTATGAACACGAAAACTCGTTACGAAAAAAATTCTTCTTGTTGATTGAACTATAATTTTGTATTGCATTAACCGTTAAGATCGAGTGTAAAATTTTGCATGCATATATTAAACATTAGTCCAGTCGTAGGGCACACAGAGTGACTGTTAACGATACAAATTGTAGGTTCAATTCCCAGCCGACAAACTCAAATACTTTCTTCGCTCTGGTGTCGGGGCAAAGCGCAACGTAGGGTTTCGCCACTCCACACACACACCAGACTCCCTCTGCCAGGTGCCTCTGTGCAGGTGCTGTTAAAATATCAATTATTTGCTTATTTAATTTTAACATTACACCGAGGATGTGCCCACAACTATTGGCCTTATCTAAACATAATAATTGGAAACAAAAAATAAGAAAATATAATTTTATTGTATCACAGGTTACGAGAGAAAGTTCCTTCCGGATTTAATTTTAATCGATTTAATAACAAATTTCCATCATTCTTCATACAATGTAACGCCACATTGTAAAGGTGATGAAATAAAAGGCACTAGCTACAATTTTTTATTGAAAAAAAAAACTTTGACAGCAACAAATCAGAGCAACTATTAAAAAATTGGACTATTTATAGAAGAATAAATTCTTTTATATAAAATTTAAAGTAAATCTAACAATCTTTTGATGATTCGTCACGTCGACCTACATTTCAAAAACAAAAAATGAAAAATTTCGTCCGTAAAAAACTATTATAACCAAATTACATGACTTACTTAATTTTATATAACCTTGAATAACTTTTCGGCTTAATTGTACAATAGATATGCAACAGCATGTCAAATCATCTGACCGCATTATGATTTTAATGACACATTGACACGGAATTCATTTCTTTTTCAGCTTTAAACTTTATCCTGCATACAAAAATTAAAATTATTTGTCACTCAGTTAATATATAAGACGAAATCACGGAACTTAACGCCTCACTTTGTCTCCCCAAGGTATTTTCGATATAATAATGTTTAAATGCATGTTTACATAAATGAAACGCAGTATCGATCTCTTACTCTGGTTTTAAGTAATTGAAATGACCGCTTTTAATGGGAATATTGCCTCAGCAGTCTATACTTACTTTCTATAGACGAAAAAATTGCATATATTTTTTTGTTTATAAATAATTCCGAATTATTACGAAATAAAATATAGGATTGCTTAAATTTTTTATACATTATTACCTAATATATCGTAATATATCTATTCCGTAACGCAGCGGCACACACCTGCAACACCTGTAAAAATAAACACCAGCGTTGTTATTTGCTAAACTAGGCCGTGTCTTCCTCAGCAGACGTTCAATATTAATATTAGAAGTTCGCATCAAGCCAAAACTTGCTCCGATATCTACCTCACAACTTAAGCTTCGTCGTTATTAAACACGCCCTTGGTATATTTAGTAGATTTAAGATATTTTCTTCTTTTCTCTATGATTAAAATAAATATATCTGTTAGAGAATCTACATACAGCACGGTGAACGGAGAGTAGCAAGTTCGGACACTCGAACGGAGTGTTGGGTTTTGACATATTGAACATCGTGTTGAACACCCACCAGCGCGAGAAAATAAATTCAATCATGTATTAGTGTATGTAACTTTTAATTAAGAAAAAGAAGAAAAATTATATGAATAAAAATAACTATTAAAAATTATTACTAGTGAACGTGCGACCGAATTCCACACTACCATCGCTAAAAATTCCGTAAAAAAATATAAGAAAAATTACTTATACATTTTTCTTACACATAGCAATATAAGGTTTATATTGCTGACACTGCTGACACTGCTGGCACTGACTAAATATGAAGACACTCCGTTCCTATTAAGACACTTTCGTTCCCCACTATCTGCAGGATTCTGGCGACAATGAGTATTAAGCGGCGGAGTTCAACGACGCACCTTGCCAAGATACCAGAGCGGTTATTAATTTATAGATATATTTATACATATTACAGACCTATATTTTTTCAGATACTACTCTTAGAAGCAGGTCCAGAAGAACCCGATGTAACGATGATACCAGCACTACCTACAGCGTTAGGTGGGTCAAGTATTGACTGGAATTACAGGACCCAACCGGAAAAATTAACATGTAGATCGAGTAGGGGACAAACCTGCGCATGGTTTAGGTAAATTCTTTTTATAACCTTTTTTACCTTCACGCGGTAACGCGGTACCTAGTGTTACTATAGTCGACTCTTTCTGTGTAATTGTCATGTGCGCTTTGCTTCGTCATCAAAGCGAGAAATTGAATATATTAAATATTTTATTTCCCCGAGTGGCGATCGAATTTAATTGACAATCACACGCTTAATTATTACTATAAATAATTAATTAAATATATATAGTATACGTAATAATGACAAATCACTACAAGTAAAAACTACATAAATGTTTGTAGTAATTATTAAAGTCTCACGTTACTTGTTCTTTGCACATATCGTTATGTATGGGTAATAAATATTTTTTGGTGCCTTTAGACTACGAGACAAATTCCGACATATATGTTATGTCAGACCTTATGTACTTTACAATAATTATTGGGAAAATTCACATAGGTTTGTTTTACACTTTAGTTCTTACATTTTTAAAGAATAAAGTTATGCTTATTAATATTTTTCAGTAAAACGTTTAAAAAAATATTATAGCAATAGTATTTGTGACATTTCACTTTTTGTATATAATCTTTCTCTCAGTTATAATATTTTTTATGCTTTATATTGTACCCCCGAATATTGGATTAAGATTAAGAATACGTAAGGAATTATTATGTGTTAAGTCGCGGAACTCAACACAACACTTTTCGCTAGGAACCAGAGATAAAAAGAAATAAAAATATTTTAATATAATAATGAATTCCTCTTAGTGGGAATCAAATCCTCAACAGTCGCGTTACAGTCACTCCCTTGTGTTCTCACGCCACAGCAGCCTAAATTAAATATATTTCTTAATTTAAAACATACGAAAACAAATAATCAAACCAATATTAGTAAAACTGTTCCACACGTTTTTTTCTTTTTCCAATGTTACTGAGTTATGTCAAAAAAAACCCTTTTCCAAGCCAAAGTGTATTGCGAAGGGCCCATTAAGAGAAGGTTAAGACATAAATTACGATGGCACGATTGGAACATCTCAACAGTTAGGTCGAGTAATGGCTCTTCTGAGCTCGTAAACTATCGTATACGTGAAAGGCTACATAACCGTGGCAAGGCAGATTTATAAGCCGAATATGTTCCTTGATAAAGACAACATGGATGCTGCCAAAGTTAAATTTAAATATTTTTTTATATCGTAAATAAATATAATAGAAGTGGATTTTTTTTCATTTTCCCGCTCTGGTAGACGAGACGTGGCGTAGGTTACGCCACATAGTACGCAATAATGGAAAATAGCATGGGTGTTTTGACACTAGATTCCCTAGCCTATTGTTACAAGGGAAAAAGCGTGAAGCTTATTATTATATATATTTTTTTGTTTTTCATACATCTTTACTTCTCATTTTGTTTGGAACTAAAAAATCTGGTAAATTCCATGTTTTTAACTCTTATTCTGGTAATAAAGTAATATATATGTTGTTTAGAGGTAAGACAATGGGGGGCTCCAGTGCAATCAATTATATGGTCTACATAAGAGGCAATAGACGTGACTACGACTTCTGGGCTGAATTAGGCAATCAAGGTTGGAGCTACTCAGAGGTAATTTTGATTGTATACAATGAAATAGACATGTGAACAGATATATATACATAGCTTAGGTCTAATTCATATTTATATACTTTCAGGTTTTACCTTATTTCAAGAAAGCTGAAAATAATAAAGACATTGAATCTCATGACAAATATTTTCACGCGATTGGAGGACCGTTGAATGTAGAGCGTTTCAAGTATGTTGATGCTACCACACTAATGTTGACAGAAGCCTTTAGAGAAAAAGGCCTCCCTATAAAAGATTTAAATAGAGATGATAATATCGGTACTGATATAGCACAATCGACATCCAAAGATGGGAGAAGATTTTCAACAAATGTTGCTTATATAAAACCTATCAGAAATAAAAGACCCAACCTTCGAATTGAGGTAGAAGCCCACGTTACAAAATTGATTATTGATCCTCATACCAAAACAGCACAAGGCGTGACGTATTTAAAAAACGGCGTACAGTATAATGTGTATGCTAAAAAAGAAGTAATACTAAGTAGTGGGACAATAAACTCTCCGAAAATTCTTATGCTTTCCGGTATAGGACCCAAACAGCATCTAGAGAGTTTAAATATTCCCGTCATAGCAGATCTAAGCGTTGGCCATAATTTACAAGATCATGTGACAACTGACTCATTCATTATAAGTTTATCTAATAAAACATCAACTCTAGTCTCTGGACAACAGTTACTTGATGAACTTCGCAATTATAAGCAACAATATCCTAAAAAGACTGGTCCACTATCATCCACTTGTACTCTTAACACTATCGCTTTCATCAGGACAAAATATGAGCAGGAACATGTACCAGATATACAATTACATTTTGACGGTAGAAACGTTAAAGACTTTTTTGCAGATCCAACAACATATATAGCAACTAGTATATTTCCACTGTCATTTTACGACGGCATCGCCGCCAGGCCTCTCTTGTTAACTCCCAAAAGTAGGGGTGTGATTTTATTAAATCAAACACATCCAGTGTTTGGACCACCGTTGATTTATCCATCATTTTTCACGGTCAAAGAAGATATGGACATTTTAGTAGAAGGCATGCGTTACGCTGTATCGTTGGAAGAAACGGAGGCATTTAAATTAAGCGGTGCTAAATTTGTTAGAAAACTTTTACCGGGATGTACTCAATATATTTGGGGAACTTATGATTACTTTGCTTGTCTACTTATACACTACACAAGCACTATTTACCATCCCGTGGGAACTTGTAAAATGGGTCCCGAGTGGGACGAAGAAGCTGTTGTCGATCCACGATTGAGAGTCTACGGTATTAAAAAGTTAAGAGTAATCGACGCCTCGATAATGCCGCAAATAGTGAGAGGCAATACAAATGCACCCACCATCATGATCGCTGAAAAAGCGTCAGATATGATTAAACAAGACCATTTATAAATATAGTTTTATAATAATTGTAATAAGTATTTATTAGTAGAAAAATTGTAAATAAAAATAAACTAACAAATTAATATTTAAGTTTATCGCGAATTATTTTGTTCTTAAACAAAAATTTTTAACAAATCAAAATTCATCTAATAAGTAATTTTCTATGAAGTTTATTGATTATTAGATATTTTCTCTTAATAGCTTAACGCTATATTACGCATATACCAGGGTAGACAGAGATAACTTAGGAACCTAGTGCTGAAGCACTCTGTTTGTTAAGCCTATTTGTTAAGACATTGCGTGTTGATTGGTGAACTCAACATGTTTCATTTCTCCTACTAGGAATCGAATCCACAGCTACCGCGTTTACAGTCGCACGCTTGTGACCCTGCACCACGACGGACTCTTCTATTGCACAAATAATATAATATTGATTGTACGTACATATATATCTGTATTGTATATATATACATATATGTATGTTGTAATTATGACTTAGTAGCTTTATTTTTTTTTACTTTCGTTATCGTCTTTTATTTTTTTTTATGTTTTGCCAATTATTATCATGTTTGATCATGAAAAAAGTTTTCTATATATTATATAGATATAAAATAAAATTGTCGACATAAAAAGCATTTTTGTTTTATTACTACTACTTACTAGTCACTGATAATTTCACTTGTTTGTAATTACCATAATTCGAAAAGAATCAATATATATAAATGTTACAAAGATAAAACAGCAAACTCATAAAAAAATATTAAATATACATAAAAATTATATAGTGCATTAAATATATATATTATCTGGATCAATTTTACAATTGTTATTTTATGTTTTAATATGTTTGTAGATGCGCCATCTATTACATATGACAGTAATAAATAGTCTTAGATCATTGTCATTATCACAATAGATATCCTAGATCTCAATAGCTTTATTAGTATAACCTAGCGGTAACAGATGTCAGCACTTATATATTTATAGGTAACTCAACTGAACGAAACTTATCTACTAAATCTTATGTAATAAACGTTGTAAGAATATACATACAAAGTTAACGACTATTAAAGGCTATTAAATGTAAAATTTATTTTAGTCCTTTAAATGTATCGGCTCCGGTGACCCTAAACACTACGTTCATTTTTGAACAGAATTATTCAATGAAAACTCTCATCACGTGGTATTGGTGAGAGGTAAGACAGGCAGACTTGGTAGGGATTAAACGTGAAGCTAAAAATTGTGGTATTAGTATAGGAAAGCCTTTAAAAATAACTTATATTAAAGCTTGTAATAGCCCATTGATCATCATCATCTATTTAGTCTAATCATCATCTTAAAAATATGTCACGTATTTTTAAAATGATATGTGTGTCATAATATTCGCTCTACCGGCTTAATCGCTTATTCAAATATTATGGTCAAAACATACAATTTTTTACATAAATTGTAGCCTATGTACATTGTTTTAAGTGTCATCTAAATTCATTCAGCATTTTTTGCTTAAAAGTCTATCAAAAATCTATACTTATAAACTTTCATATTCATAACATTACTAGAAAGTATTGATTTAATATAAAAATTGCCTCTTTTTATATAAGAAACCAATAATTTAAAAAAATATATATATAAAGACTGACTATACAACACAACAACAATGACTTACTTTAATTTCTCAATGTAATAAGTTTCCGTTCTTAAGTAAAAAAGCCATATTTCAAACTAAAAGTCAATATATGACTCAATTATAACAACTCTTTTTGATTTTCCTTTCACTCAATAAATAATACAATAAATACAATCAAAATATGTCATTAAAGATAGAAATAGAAAAAAAAATGTACTTCACCCGGTCATCTTGCGAAGTTTTCTATGAAAAGTAACATTAATGTTTCGGTCGTTTAAATACTCTGCCACTCGATTCAGCAAGTCCTCGATGGAAAGACAGGTTTTAAAACGGTGTAATACATTAATTTTGTCAACTAGAAAAATTTTAACTTTTATCTGTTATTATATAGGTAATTTTCATAATTATATTTTGAATTTTCGAGTTCAGTGCCAACATGAATTGGGTGCCATCGAATATCAGTAGCATATGTGCGGAGCAGTTGTCACCTTTGACACAGTGTTCTTCCACAGGACTATTGTATTTAGCATTAATCACTAAGCTTTTTAGTGGCGTAACGTACAGTGTACCAAAAAAGAAAGTTAATTCAAGAAAAAATAATTATTCAACAAATCAAGATCTTCTAGGAGATAAGAAGTTGAATATAAAAAACTACAAGAGCGATTATCCACGATCAAAATTATTAAAATATGATAGTGAAAGACCTAAACGTGTTTATAATAACAATTTCGATAATACATTCAAGGATGTTAAGTTCAATTATGAAAATCCATTTTTAAATTCAAACGATTTGGAAAAATCTGCGACTAAACCCAAAACTAAAAAATTAAAAAAGCAAGACAAGTCTAATGCAAGATCAACAACGAAACAAGAATATGATTTTATCGTGGTTGGTGCTGGATCTGCTGGCTGTGTGGTTGCCAGTCGGCTATCAGAAATAAAAAAGTGGAAGGTAAGACAGTAACATCACTATATCCAAAAAACACTATTTTTTTAGCTTCACGCTGTACCCCGTAAGATAGCAGGTTAGGAAGATGGAACCTGGAAACCTAGTGTTAAGACACTCCATTCTCCATTAAAGCACTTCCACTTTCATATAAATATCAGTATAATGTTCAATCCTAAATCATAATAAACTAAAGTAATATATAAAAAATATATTATTATTAATGATATATATGATAGTACTCGAATAAACTTTAGAGGAAAGTTTCGCCTAGCTAATAGGTAAGGAGTTCAAAGGTTCTCGCCGGACACACGTGGGAAAGTTATACTGGCTTCTATTGGATTGTTTTTAATCATGTTGATTTTCATCCGAAATATAAAAGTGACGTACCTAAACCCTTACATTAAGGAAGTTATTTATTATATATTTATTATCTAGCGGGTACCCATTTTAGCTTTACACTTTGTCACTATATTAATTATTATTGTGCCTAATAACAAAGGCGATGTACATATATATATATATATATATATATATATATATATATGATTTCAAGATGTAAATCTCTTTAAATAATAACAAGTAGCAGATATCTAAATAAGTATGATATTATTAGCAAAACAAATCTTATTGAACAATCAATTATCAAGATATTTTGTGAAGATCTTGACATAATAGTTTTTTTTATAACTTTTTATTACAATAAACAAAATTCGATGACTGCTCACGTCACGGTCTAGATGCAATCTGTTTCAAATGCTTAAAACACCGAAAAATAACGGTTGACCGATGGTTTTTTTTTCTTTAGCACTACTTACCAAGTCAAGGCAGATCATTTTACTTTTATTTTTCGTATTTTGGTTTTTTCAAACATAATATGACACACTTACTTTATCTAATGTGCAGAATATGGGCGGATTATACAGATTGGGTATTTAGTATGTCTTTAGTTTTTTTTTCTTTCTATGCTCTCTATCTTTCTCTCTTCTTTGCTATTAAAGTATGTCAAAATAAAATTATCTAAATTGTAATTTTGCTGTGTCAAATTCAAGCATATAACTACTTTTTAGGCATTGTGTGTTGAGTGGCGCAACCTAACGCTTTGCCGCATAATCAAAGCGTCGAATCAAATAAATTTTAATTTGATTTTGATTGAAATGAAAATAGTATAATATTTCATTTCCTCGAGCAGGAATCAAATCCACAACCTGTCGCGATAATAGTCGCATGCTTGTGCCCTTGATTACGACTGGCCTCCGAACAATATTTATTTCTAAAATTTACACAATGGTTTTAAACATTGAAGTCATTTGATCTCTTTACTTCTACCACAAAGTTTGCAAGATATATATATAACAAAAAACAGTTACACAAGTTTTTCGATGAAAAGAATCAATATTTCATCCATATATATTTATGAATAATATTTAACCCAATATTTTGAAATAAGTAATGCTCTATTTACTTATTTAGTTGTAAACGTTTGCCACTTATTGTATCATTTCCATTCAATTTTACATTATTATTAAAAAGATGGATCGATGGATGATGAAATATGAGTGAATTTCGGTATCTTAATGATTAATAAATTCTATTATAATACCGAAGTCTTCGTGGGACAACACTTACAGTCACGCAGTACTGGAATCTAAGCGTGACGGACGTCACGCGGGACGGTTTAGACCCCCCCACACTACATGGGGGAATAATTATTGTCGTATACTCACTCTGATAACAAGACAAAGCGTAGTATTGAGTTCCACAATTATGACTTATGAAATAGCATTTTGCCTGATAATTTTAAGTTTTAGTTTCTTAGTTGCAAGTTTATTTTCAATACTGGTCTGTTAATATTCGCTATAGTTTCTCAATGGATAGCAGAACTTTGCGAGATACAGCAGAAACTTGTCCTGATTGGAATACAACAAACTTGTTAAGAAACTTTTTATAAACTCTAGATGCCTCTTGAATTTTTATTTCATCACTAAAAGAAGATAAAGTTCTATTTTAACAATATTATATAAAATAATAGGAAATAAAAACTGATAAGATATTTATAACGTAACATATTTTAGAAACATGGAACATATTCCGGTACATACACTGTATCTAAAGAAATTAAAAGAAAAAATATTAAAAATCCATCTTAACAAATTTAGGTTCTCCTTCTAGAAGCTGGTCCAGAAGAGCCAGATATAACTACGGTACCATCCCTAGCATTGTCATTAGGAAGGTCTTCAATAGATTGGGGCTTTACAACTCAACCAGAAGCTCTTACTTGTCGTTCTGTTAGAGGACAGCAGTGTCCTTGGATAAGGTAAAATAATTTATTTTAAAAGAAACATGTATTGCTTTAGACTTCATTTAATGTACTAAATTATTTTTATTGTTAAATTTGTTTTTATTGTTGAATCAAAAAAAATATTATAAAAAATCTATTTATTTAATCTATAATATTATTTAATCTATAATATTTTTCCTTTAAATATTATTAGTGGTCGAACAATGGGAGGTTCCAGTTCAGTCAATTATATGGTATATATGAGAGGAAACAGGCGCGATTACGATAACTGGGCAGAATTAGGCAACGAAGGATGGAGCTATGAGGAGGTAGAGTTATTGTAAATATGTTTATTAACAAAATCATTGTTAATTTACAATTAGTCTAATGTATGCTTAATTTTTTTTAAACTAAAAAATTCTATCAAAATCATAACGAAGTTCCAGGTTATATGATTTAAAGGATTAATAAATAAAGGAAAACATAAAATAATATTTAACCATTTATTTTAATATCGTTAATTCGTAAGTAAATATTTTCTGTATTATGCCTACAACATTTTTCTTATGTAAAATTATTTTTTTATGATTATATTTCAGGTATTGCCATATTTTAAAAAATCTGAGAATAATCGAGATGCTGAGTCTAACGATACTTATTTTCATTCTGTTGGTGGACCGCTCACTGTTGAAAGATTTCCTTATACAGATATAAATACTATTCTGCTGGTTGAAGCTTTTAACGAAAAAGGTTTGCCAATAACAGATTTAACAAAAGATGATAACTTTGGTACAGACATTGGCTTGTCTACTTCAGAAAACGGCAAGAGAATGTCTACAAACGTTGCCTTCATAAAACCAATAAGGAAATATCGTAAAAATATTGATATAATAACTAATGCGCTTGTTACAAAAATTTTAATAAATTCAAAGACGAAAGTGGCAAGAGGTGTTGCATATGAAATAAACGGAATCCGTTATCGAGTGTTTGCAAAAAAAGAGGTGATAATCAGCGGTGGAGCACTAAATACTCCAAAACTTCTTATGTTGTCTGGAATAGGCCCTAAAGAGTGTCTAGATAGCTTCAACATACCTGTGTTAAATAATTTAAAAGTAGGTCAAAATTTACAAGATCACGTAACAACCAACGCTCTTATTATATCTCTTACAAATGCCACATCAACTTCAGTTAGTAGCTCAAGAATGTTAGATGAAATTCGTAAATATAAAATGCAGTATCCTCACAATACGGGACCATTGGCCTCTACCAGTATTCTAAATAGTATAGCATTTATAAAAACCAAATATGCTTATGAAGACGTACCTGATATACAGTTTCATTTTGATGGTAGGAATGTTAGAGAATTTTATTCTGATCCTGCTGCATATTTGGCAACTAGCGTGCTACCTTTCGCGTTTTACGACGGCATTGCAGCGAGACCACTTCTCCTTGTACCAAAAAGTAAAGGGTATTTAATCTTAAACCAAACTGACCCAATTTATGGTCAGCCTCTAATATATTCAAGATTTTTCACCGTTCAAGAAGACGTAGACATTTTAGTTGAAGGTATGCGTTACGTGGTAGGCTTGGAAAACACAAAAGCATTTAAAGCTATCGGGGCAACATTTGTGAGAAAACCAGTCCCTGGTTGTACTCAACATGTTTGGGGAACATATGAATATTTTGCATGTTTACTAACTGAATATACAACGACGATATATCATCCAGTGGGAACGTGTAAGATGGGACCTTCTTGGGACGAAGATGCTGTAGTTGATCCAAGATTAAGAGTTTACGGTATAAAAAATCTTAGAGTGGTCGACGGCTCTATAATGCCAGTTATAGTACGGGGCAATACAAACGCCCCTATAATTATGATTGCCGAGAAAGCTGCGGATATGATCAAAGAAGACTGGTCATGATAGACGTTTTAATGACAAAAATATATATATATTTGTATCAGCCAAAATTGACTTGTGCCTATTTATCAGACTTCCTTTACAAATTTACTTCCAATAGACGTGTCGTGATAATATAAAATATTAAACCTGTTTCAAATATATTTTGGGAAAACTATTTAAAACTAGCGGATTTCGAGCTAACAAGGGCTTTTATTCCTAAAGATGTTTATGATACATATATCATACATTACAAAACAAAAGGACTCAAATGGGAAATATATGAGAGTTTTGAATATTTGGAATCCCACATCTATTGTGAGTAAAACAGGAAAGTTTCGAACAAAGACCAACGGAATAATTTCCACGGCTGAGTCATCTAAGAACACGCTTGTGGCCATTAACGCTTACACCAAAAAATTAAAATATCTAATATAACGATAGTAATGTGTCATTTAAAATAGTAATGTTAATAATTTTGGTTTTTTTTTTATTTTGTACGAAATGAAATCAGTTATTAATGATTGAGATTACATTTAATTTCAATCGCAATTTATACATTTTTGTGTTTTCATCAAACAGATTTTATATTTAATTTTATATTTTTTTACTGTTTTTAAATTTAATTTAATTAAAGTTAATTTTAGCGTTAGTTAATTTAAACGTTAGTTTTTAAATAATATATACGTAAATATATTAAAACAAATAATAAGTCTTTTTTATTGAAAATCGCGTATTCCTTTGCCACAACTAAGACCCATCTGCTGTTGCTACACTCCCATTATCTGCCTTCATAAACCGCTGAGATGCAAACATTCTAGGCTAAGACTTTGTCCTTTATACCAAATGTTTACATCTCTTTTCAATCAGACTTATGTAAAAGGGACGGAAAATCATCGACAAGCCTATGTAAACAGATCCATAAAATTTATACTCTCTTTAAAGTTTGCCAAACTGCATTAAATACAGTGTGGAAGCATTTAAGATAAGGTCAACTTACTAAGAACTTTGACTATTTCAATAATAATTAGATAGTTTTAAACAGCGGTGGCGGTAGTTAATAAATGTTATCTTCATTCATTTTAAGCTTTTAGCGGTGTAACCTCATTATATAGCAATTTATTCTCCAGTTGGCGCTAATTTGTGAACTTAAAAAATGATTAACAATCACACGATAATTTTTTTTTTAAAAGGTATAATATTTTTAATATAACTGTAATAATAGCTGCGTTGTATAGCTGCTGTATAGCTGTATAGCTGCGTTGAGTTCTGCCACTCAACACGCAATGCCTCCAGAAATCGGCAGAAAGTGGGGAACGGAGTGTCTTAACACCGATTTTCCCTCTGCCTACCCTGCTGTGTATGTATGTATGTATGTCACACTTAAAGCGCCCCTTAATCCATATATTTTTATGGAGCAACATCGAAATACACATGTTTTTACTTATTTTTGTTTATAGCAGATATGTGGAGACATTTTAACAAATTTCCCATATGACCCGATCCATACGATTTTCTCTTGCAAAAAGTGCTCAACGTGGCTAAAGGTATTTCACTTCGGAAATACATCACATTATTCCTAATTCTGATTACACTAGTAAGTAAGTTCACGCTGCATCCCGCACACAGCAGGGTAAGCAGAGAGAATATTAAGATACTCTGCCCTCACTTTCCGCCGAATTCTTGAGGCACACTCAAGAATTCGGCGGAATGTGAGGAACGGAGTGTCTTAACACTAGGTTGCTCTGTTATTGCGAATCGTGTGAAGGTGAAATAAATCTAACAATCGAAAATATACAGATACACTCAAAATAAATTGACCATTAATCCAGTGTTAGGCTGTTTACGACGTTTGAAATTAACTAATATTTCAATATAATAAAATTTTCTTGATTAAGTTCAATTAAGACATTTCAATTATAAGCATTTTGAAGTTAAGTTTACATTAATATTAATTTAAAAGATAATTGAAATTGTTAGAATAATGAACTTACTAATATATTCTAAAACGAAGTCACAAAATATTTATATTAAAAATAAAGTTACTTTGCAGCTTCGCAATGTAGGAGCGGTGGTAATGGATACGATTCCCACTCGGAAGAATCATTTTCACTATCCACTCTAGTAACACGGCAAAGCACGGCATTGAGTTCCGCCACTCAATTCTCAATGTCTTGAAAATTAGGAGATGCCGAACTGCTGCTGATGAGGAACAGTGTCCTAACACTAGATTCCTTCTGCCTTATACATGGGGAAGCCAAGAAAAATATAACTTTTAATTTTAAAACATTTGCCTGACGAGTAATTTATTTTGTATGCCTCATTTAATTCACAGATATGAGAACTTACAATACAAATAAAGAAAAAAAATACGAACAGTGAAAATTTATAGATACTTCATAAAAAGAAACCATTACAAATTTATGTTTGTATAGAAAAGAGTCAATAATCGATTTTTTTACTTCCGTTGAATTTGGACTGTACCGTGGAACATTAAAGTCCTGACTAAGCAGTCTCATATAATTTTACAATTTAATAGTATACCTTTAATACGACATAATAAATTCTGCATACTACATTAAGTAAGTTTAAAACAAGTTAAACTTTAACTCCATAGCAAGTTGCAACCCACATACACCTGTATGACACGGGATATAATACTCTTACTAATAGATTATAACAAACTTGTTTGGATTACTGCGCGCTTTTGCAAGAGCTTTTGAACTGTATTAACATATAAACATTGTATATACGAGTACATAAATGTGAAGCTGATAAGTAATCATAATATAAGACTACTTGTTTGCTGTACAGTAACCCTTCACTCTATATTTAAAGAATTTGAATATGTTTTGATAAATGTTAATGGATTTTTATCGTTTTATTTCTATCATTTCATAAATATAAAAGAATTTAAGCTATTTTGTTAGACAAAATAACTTTAAAATAAAATATATCTAAAGTCCGCTGCATATATAAAGAACACAAAAGCAATTCAGATTTGTAAATAATCGAGTAGTTCAAACGGGTGAAGCCCCGAGCGGGTCACTAATATAAGGTAATTCAATATTATACAATACTTAAATATTGTTATAAAATATTGAAAGTAACAAGATCAAGAGAGGTGGTGGGCAAATTGAATATTCATAAGAAAGCTCATTTGCTAAGTTAATCCTTGATTATTGTAATTTCTTATTGTGACGATTCACTTTGCTCTAAGACAATTTAATATTCAGAATTGCGAATTCGTTATAATTTATTCAATTATATTATATCGTTATGAACAAACAGAAAGTTTGGATCGATTCACAATTTTGTACTTTAAGCTAGCTAAGTAAGCTTAGCAAATTAATTTATTTAATAAAATAAGAAAAAATCTTACATAATATTTATCTTATCAAAACATACAAAGTGTAAGTCTCAGTTTAACTATTTCTAAAGCACTAAGAACAAATAAAGTTAGAAATTCGAAGGAAACTCAAGCACACACCGGAGGGTGGTTAACACATAAAATAGCGGTCCCAATGTAAAATGAGCAAAGTGCTGGACTATTAAGGCCTCTTCTGCTATAGAGACGGCGTATGTTGATCAGATATCGATAAAAAAATAGTATACAATGATGTATTAATGTATCCTCGAGCAATGAAGAACATCGCTAGACATTCGAGTATTTACCCAAATGAATAGCTAATATATATTTTTGAACTTCATTATCTGATTTGAAAAAAAATCATGAATATCTTTCCTTACTTAATGGAATATTCTTCGCTCTGGTGTCGACTTGACGAAAAGTGCGGCGTTGTATACCTACACTCAATACGCTATGCCTCCAGAATTCTACAGAAAATGGGTAACGGAGTATCTTAACACTAGGTTTTCTCTGCCTACCCTGCTATGTGCGTTCCTAATTAACGTTTATTTTTCACAATTTAGTCCCACTCTTATGCCCCCGTGCCACTACGGCTTCAAAAAAGTTATCGATATAAAAAATCCCAACACTAAAATGCATTTGCTTCCAATGGTCTCAGGTTAGACGCAAATAGGTGTGGAACAAACAAAGTGCAATGTTCAAATCTCTATTAGACCGCTGATAGTCTCCCAGAGCGACGGCCGCATCGCTTAGGACACTTGCTTGTAGCTATTTGTAATTAAAAAAATGAAAATTTGTGAAAAAGTTTAAATTTTTAAAGCATAACATTATATTTTAATGAACTATAATATATTATATAACGTTTCATATTTACGTTATACATTGTATGTCTATTTATAATTATTTTCTAAATGTAATTCGAAAACTCCTTCACGTCATCGAGCCAGACGGGACTAAATATGCGGATATGCGAAGAAGAACTGCCAACTTCACTTATTGAATGACTTGATCTAATTATTTAATGTTTAACAATAGAAACGCTTCTTTTTCTTAAAAAAAATTTACTTAAATATTAAGCTATTCATATGTACATTTATAATAATTTTAAATAACTTCTATTCAAAACTTTAAATAAGCTTTTCAAACTGCCTTTACTTTTTAATATAAAGAATTGTTACCGTCTAACAAAGTGAAACTTGGAAATTCATCATTTACATTAATTCTAGAACTGTGGACGACTCCGAACGACAAAAGGATCTAAAATTAGAGTACCTGAGTTCATTTAAATTTCATATCGTAGCTGCATTAAGCGGGATTTGAATAAGAACTAAATAAAATAGCTTAATCTAAATCATTTGTATGGTTTAGATTTTACCTTTATTTCCAAAAGTTTGCTAGAATTACTCAAGTAACGTTCTTTACAGTTATATGTAACTGTAAAATAACTTAGCTTTATCTAAGAACAACGAAAAAAATATAAATAAAAACGGCTTAACGAATTATTTAAAAAAATTTCCTTCAACAAAAATATTTTATTTTATGAGTCTATCATGGCGCACTGGCACAAGGGTGCCGCCCACAAACATGACGGTTGCGGGTTCGGTTCCATTCCATTTTTCTTCGCTCTGGTGTCGAGGCAAAGCGCAGCTTTGAGTTCTGCCACTCAACACGCAATGCCTCCGAGGTTCCCTCTGCCTACCCTGCTGTATGCGGGATACAGCGTGAAGCAAAATATTTTTTTAGAAAATATTTTGGACGGCACGGACTTTGAACTCGCGTCTTTTGCAAGCTGTCTAAGTACTATGAAGTCTAAGACATGTTCAGAAGAAATTTTATCTTAGCGGGATTTGAAACGTGCCATTTTTATTTTTCTCTGCTAAATATGGAATGACACTATAAAAATGCTAATAATATTTTCCTTCACCAGTTCCCCAGTAACTGTTGACAACATTTCTGATCGAACTTTGACACAGTAATAGTTACACGTGTACATTTGAACGCTGTGTAAAATAACTTATATATATGCAAGTTAAATAAAAATAGATTCGCATCGTCGCGTTCAAATTGGCTTTTCTAGTATCTACATCTAAATAAAATGGATCGTCCATGTTACAAGTGTAAATAACGAAACACTGACATTTAGCACTGAATATCGCATTATATAATACCACTATTATATTATACATATAATTATGCATCTATGATAATATACAAAAGCGTGCGACTGTAAAGACGAAAGGTTGTGGGTTCAATTTCCATTTGAAGAAATGAAAATACTACCACTTAAGAGTGCAGAATAGTTTTAGCTTAGCCGTCATCGTGAAATGAATAACATTATGACACATTTGTAGTTCCCAAGGTAATAACCGTTACCCTGTCCCACTGCGGAACCTCGATTTTCGAGAAGTCCTAGGGTTACTTCCCTAGGATGTGGAATTCATGATGGATTTGGGAACAGAATAGAATTTACAGTACAAATAAAGAAAGAAAAATCATTACCAACATAAATTTGTAGTTCAATTAATACAAAATGAATGCATAGATCTGCAAACTCACGTTTGTCAATTTTAATAAGTTATCTCATGGTCCGAGCTTAACTTGGCCTCACAATGATTGCACGCTACTTATTTCATTGTACAGACACAACAATATAAGCCAGCGGTGAAACATCGTAAGTAGTAAAGTACAAGGAATAGTTTAAGACAGCTTAAACTTTAACTTCCCGTATTACGAGTACATACACTCACCTACACCTCTACACAATGCTTTACTAATAGATTAATACAAAGTTGTACGAGCTTTTTGAACTTAAGTTTGTGAAGTTTGAGCTTTTGCTTTACATATACTGATTTATATCAAGAATTAAATATTCTTTGCTGTTTATTGAAATGGAGGGAATTTTTAAATTTTTTTTCAGTTCCCCACTTCCCACTTTCATGTAAGTTAAAAAATAATAGATTCAGATATCAACATACATAATATAAAAAAATATATCTATATATTTGTATTTTTATATATAATACAAATATATCTATATATTTGTATCATATATAAAAATGTTTGAACACTTGAGATTTCCAGGTTCTCTCTGCTTACCATGTTATTTGCAAGATACAGCGTGAAGCTGTTAAATGCCAAAAATACGTGAAACTAAAAAAAAAGAAGACTTTTCTAAAATATCCCAAGACGTAGCGGCTTCACTTTATAAAAAGGAAGCGAGGTGAAAAATCGCATCATCTGTCGCAGTAAATCTTGCGGTGGACGAGATACAACGAAACAATGCGCTGCCGTGTCCCTAATTGTATACTCTTGTGTTCAGGGGCTGAGGAAATAACGATGCTGGGATGGGGAGAAGATACATGCTCATTTTAGGCATAAGTTGCAAGTGGAGAATGTAAGTGTCTTAACGCTAGGTTCCCATGTTCCCTCCATGTCACCCCCACCTATTGTCGTGGTGCGATGACACACTTTTAGTGTCGTTCAAATAATATAAATATAAATATGTATGGATATTTAAAAAAAAAAAACGTTTTCTAAGAATTTAAGTCACATCTTGAAGTTTTCACAGTTTTAACCGAAGACTGAAATGGACTTGTATTAAGTAAAGCTCAGATTATAAGAAACTCCTGAATATTTATCGTTCTTGCGCCTAATTTGCAAGATATTAATTCTGGTTGTATAAAGAAACCATTGTGGCTGTTGAAATTGGCTGACGAATTCTTATAATGATAACTTAAGCTACATTAACATATAAAATAACTGACTGCAAATATTGCGTGAATAGATAGACGTTCAATTCTCATTCAGGAAGTAACACGACAAAACGCGGCGTTGAGACAACCATTTAACACGCAATATGTCGTGATTTATTCCGCGGGGTGGTAATCGAACCCACAACCCTCGAGTTTATAGTTAGATAATGTAGACTGAATTAAAAACGTCCGAAGGATTTCAACCTACATCCAATTATACCGATACCAAAAATACCTAGTGTTGCACCACATCACTATACCACTATATCTTTATTATATATAAATTACGTGTCACGTTGTATGTCCTCAGTGGACTCCTAACTACTGAACCGATTTTAATTAAATTTCCACACTGTGTTCAGTTTGATCCAATTTGAGAGATAGGATAGCTTATATCTCAATTTATAATTACATTATTATTATTTTGTTATAAATTATTTGTTTATTATTGACAGTAATTTATAACAGTTATTTTGGATTACCGATTATCGCTTCAAACGATTCTAAGCAGATGGAGATATCTGTTAACTGTATGGAAATAGGTAAAGATTCAATAGATGGCGCTATGTTACCAAGTATCATATCACTATCAATAAATACATGGTAAAAAATAGAGTCGCTTTCCGCTTTCTGTCCGTATGTATGCTTAGATCTTTATAACTATCCAAAGAATTTTTATGTGAATTCTTAAGATAGAGTGATTTAAGAGTAAGGTTTATATATGTATAATAATATTTTTTTATAAATTAATATATAAATAATAAATTAATATATATGGAAAAGTAACTTAAGTTTTAAATAATTTTCACAATAGAAATCTTATGTCCTTTGCAAGTATATACTAGATATTAAAACACTATCGCAATTCAGTGTATTAAGTATATAATTGCTAATAAAAAATGCTTTTTATTTAAAGATAACAAGAAAGTTAACTGTATTAACAAGAAATATTCGTCTGTGGACAGTTTAATCTCGAGTTTTTTTTTCTTAAATCTTTGAAAGCCAAACAAAACGGGATATTAAGGCGTAGACGCTTGGAGACGGCCTCACATAAATTTTCCGGTAGCTTTCCGACGTCTACTTGCTAGTAAGTATTGTATTCCTTCAAATTTATCGCGCTATAAAATATATTTTAAATTTTTCTAGCACCCAAATGTCACGCACTCAGGCTACTTCTTCAAGTGAAACTTATTAAAGTTGGGGGAACCAAAGCGAGACAATAAAAATATTAAATATTTCACACCCCCGAGATTGGATTCGAATTCACAACTGTCGCACTGGAATCTCAATTTTTTTTTCAACTTAATTATTATTATTACAAGACTACATAATAAAATCATGCATAAAATCATTCCATGTGTAAATTCTAGACGTTACAGGCGATTAATTTTTATTTAATATCGTGTTTGTTTCGTAATATTATTGTGGAGTAACTCTGGTTAAAAAAAATTATGGCACAGTAATCTGATTTTTTTATTAGATATATTTTTATTTTCATGATCTACTTAGGCCAAAACTAGAGTAAATCAGATTCACTCTGTATCCTACACAGCAAGGTAGGCAGAGGGAATCTAGTGTTAAGACACTATGTTCTCCACTTTCCGCCGAATTCTGGAGGTATTGCGTGTTGAGTGGTGAAACTCAACGCCGCATTTTGCCTCGACACCAGAGCGAAGAAATACAAATTGTATTAGATTACATTAATCTTTATAGTCAACTGATGAGTCGTGGCTGCTTTGAATTTATACTTTTACGTTCAGGGCGACCATTACTAGTCGTCCGTACTGTACTCGTTATACAAAATGTAAATGATAAAATAAAATCATGTCATACAACAGATGACACTTATATTGTTTAATTGCGGTTTTGAACGCGTGTGAATTTCCATTTATTTTGCAACCGCTAAATATTATTACCTCTATATAAAAATACAAATATATGAAAGTAAACTAATTATATATAATTTCTCTCGGTCAGTCTTTCTTCTGATAGTCGTAGTTAGTCATGGTGGGATGTAGCTCAAGAACAAACGAAGTGTAAAAACACTAAAAATACCGGCTTCTTTTAATTGCAACTTGCAATATAAATGACAGTCTATTAATTTTCTAAATACTTTAAAGTCACCGTGGCGCTGCGATACAGTAAGCGTGATGGTTGTATGTTCGATTTCCACTTGAACAAATTAATAAATTTCATACTTCCCTCTGGAGAGAAGATAAATGATGGCATTAAGTTCCGTAATTGTACACACTACGGGGAACGAAGTGTCGTAACACCAATTAGGTTCCTCCTACCCTGCTATATACGGGATAAAGAGTATAGCTAAAAAAAACAACTATTAACGGAGTGCCGTGTTTCACTTCCCGAGTGAACTCGAATACTTTTCTCTGCTCGAATAGTTGAGAAAACCTAGTGTATAGACACTTCTTGACACTAGATTTTATATGCACAATAAAAAGAAAAGTGATATATACACATTTTGTCGAACCCAATACAAATAAGAAAAATATTATAAAATATAGACAAATCCACCAAAATTTCCAGCATCAGCATCATAATATAAGTTATCGTCGACATTTTATCGATTCCGAAAACAAATGAGCCGCTATTACGTTAACGACAAAAACTAAGTGCAAGTGGGATTTAGGCTGAATCAATGTGATCCAGTGCGGATTCAATATATCAACGTTAAAACGTTACATTTAAGGGAAGAAAAAAATATTGAAATGTACCACGTTTCTATGGAGCGCTGGGGACCTATTGAAATTTTAAATGTGCAATCATTTGAATTAAAACCTTGTTAAAATTATCGTTTTTTTTTAATCTTTTCTTATATTCCCGCATATCGGCGCAGCCTATAACTGTTAACGTTTTTGTTGTGGGTTCGATTTTTACTCGGGAGAATGAATTATTTTTATTTCATTGCTCTGGCAACAAGACAAAGTGTGGCGTTGAGTTCTGCCATTTACGCGATGTCTTACCAATGTGACAATTGTACAAAAGGTGGGGAACGCAGCACCTTAACATTAGGTTCCCTCTGCCTACCCCCCTACTGTATGCAGGTAATATGGGATAGTAAAATAGTAGATACTCTATTAATTTTGATTCCCTTAATTGTCTCAAAATACGTGTTTTTTGCTATACAAACGGCCATATCTTTTTTTTAAGTAAATGTAGAAATACGTTTTTTGGTCAGGAAATCATGGGGTCGTAGATCTAGAAATTCATACGTAAATGGTTTCTACTCAATATTTCCAAACGTTACTGAGATAATGAGAGGGTTTAGATAGACAAACAGACACACACAAACGGACAACAAGGTGATCTCATAAGAGTTCCATTTTTTCCTTAAAACGGTACCCTAAAAATACCATATACATATCCACTATAGGTTCAAGATAATGCTGTTACCAATGTTATAATGTAAATATACGGTATCTTTTGTACAAGATTTCAATACATACTTACATTATATTTAAGGTCGGATTTCGGACCAAGCGCGCCCCTCGAGGTTACAACGTTATGTTTATTATTTCCGGTATAATTACACTTCCTGATCGTTATTGCCCTCTTTGTGGGCTCCTCTGAGGAAAATGTGAATATTTAACCCGTGACACGTTCATGCTAATGTTATAAAATAAAATTATTTAAAATAAACATGTTACTCGTATTTTTTTCCGTCCTTTTGTCTTTTTTGTTTTTACGAAACGTAAAAATAAGCCACGTACGAATTTTGATGCATTAACGTACCCGCGTATAGCAAAGGTGAACCAAAAAAATCTAGTACCAAGACGACAGAGTTTTACATATTCAACTCTAATTCGAGACATTTCAAGATGAGTGGCGAGGTGTAACGCTGCATTTTGTCTTACATACCTACACGGGGTAATGAAAATATTTGCGTTTTCCTGTGTTAACCTACCCCACTACCCACAACCGTGGCGTTTATTGTCAGATGATCCCATCCCACTATGCTTTGATGATTTGATGATATTTCTTTAAATCACATTATTGTTAAATATATATTTTTTTTATTTCTTAGCTCTGGTGTTGAGGCAATACGCGGCGTTGAGTTCCGCTACTCAACACTCAATGCCTCCAGAATTCGATAGTACTTGGGGTATGTAGTGGGATACAGCGTGAAATGGATATAAAAAAACTTCACAGTAGTTAATAGCCATAAAATGCAGTAACAACATTTATTTATTACCTTTACCCATAAAGTAGTTGTACCCATTAAGCAGTAGAAAATGAAAATTGCTGTCTTTCTGGGCAAAGGTGGCAACACGCTGTATTCCACATCAGCAGGGCAAAACCAAATATATTAAAAAGACAAAAAGAAAAATAATAATATTTTGAATATATAAATACTTTACCATAAATCCTATTATAAAATAATACTACATTTATACCCAAATAGCTTTGTGTGCAACTCATGGTTAGAATACCTTGGTTTTGGTAAGTCTATAGAATAAACCAGTACATAGATTTTCCTTCAAATATTGAATATAGTATGGAATTGTTGAGTTCAAATATCACTACAGTAATATTGATTCTCGGTATCGAATATAGTATAGAGAAATACAGTTGTTAGAGAGAAATGGAAATTATATTTTGAAATGATAATAGTATTCCAGTAATTTTTTATAGTCGTGAATGGAAGTAAATACAATTAGAACAATAAATAATGATATCATCACGTTTTCGTTGGTTCGAATCCAACTTGGGAGAATAAAATCTTTATCACTTCACTCGTCATTTAGAAAGATATAGAAATAATAAATATTTCGTTTCTACATGTGAGATCACGTTTACAGTCGCACGCTTGTGTCTTTTGCAGGAAATTGCGTGAAAAAAATCTTTTCACGTTAATCCTTGTGTTAATAATATATTATCTAAGTCTATTCAAATATCTTTTTCGTGAACGTGAGTAGTTATGTACCACGTATCACCAATAACATCTAAAAAAAGTATATAACTCTAAAAACGTTATGAGAATTCTCTCCAATTTTAAAGGATTTTCACATGGACCTGTTACTCTATATGATATATTTTTATTTTACTTTTCTTAGCTTCACACATGTGATGTATAAGACACTCCATTCCCAATTTTCCTCCGAATTCAGGAGGATTCTTTTCCTAGCCATCGAAAAATGAAAATATTAAATATTTCATTTCCCCGAGTGGGAATCTAACCCACAAGAGTCGCGTTTACTTTCACCCTTGTGTCTCGAGGGAGAATGATTTATTTTCATTTTTCCGTTCAGGGAAGACAAAGAGAAGCTATTAGTTCCCCTCTCAACACACAATATCTTGATGTTTGCGAAAAGAAAGGAGTGATATTACACTATGTTTTCACTCTCTCTAGCCGGCCTTGCAGAATATAGCAGGTAAATGAAAAATATAACAAATTATGCCTTTCTTAACTATTTGTAATAAAATTGAGTATCTACAATTGTCGGAAATCACCTAACTACTATAAAAATGGCAAAAAACTTATGGCATCCATAAACATTTAAGTATTTTTTAATAAAAATATTATGGTTTGAATACGCAGTTAGTATTTAGTAGTATTTAATTTGGAGTGAAAAGTGGAGAATAGAGTTCTTTCACTACCGTCTCACTGTCTACTTCACATAATATGGAAACAAGGGAAGTCAAACAAAATATACAAACATTTTCCTTTTTAATCCACCCTTTCCCGTCAGTATGAAGTAGCCTATAGGTATACTTTACTTTACGGCACACGTTGGCATATAGAATTTATGGCGGTTTGGGTAATTTAGAAGGGATAAGTGCTTTATTTTATGATCGTTTTGAGTTAAAGCTGTTTACTTGTTTGCATCTTGTGTTTTTGTTTTATGAGAAACGATTTTACGTTACTTACATTTTTTTTTAAATATTAATATAACTGTATTGTATAGAAATTTGTATATGATTTTTTTACATATGCTGATTTTAGCTTCACGCTGTATCACGCATATAGAAGAATAATCAGAAGGAACTTGGGAAACTAAAGTTAATATACTCCGTTCCCCACTCTCCGCCTAATTCTGGAGGCATTGCGCGTTCAGCGCCAATACGCAATACCGCACCTTGCCTCGTTACCAAACGAAGAACGAAGAATCAAAAATATTAAAAAACAAAGTCCACGTTATGGTAATCGAACCCACGACCGTCTCCTTTACTGCTTTTTACTCTTACAGTTATAACTAATAAATCTAATTACATTAGTTATGTCAGACATTCATATAAATACATAAGACATTAGTAAATCTGTAAATACAAATACTGTTGAAGCGTATTAGAGCAGTACACTGTTAGTAATTCTAATTACATCGAACTAAACGGTCGAACTGAAAGACGAGGAGGTCTGGTATCAGCGATTAATCAAATTAGGGTAAGACTTGATTGGTCATAGTTAAGTCGCAGAAGATTTATGAAACTGCGTTGCGAACTGCGAAGAATATTTACATATTGTCAAATCAAATCAGCTTCACGCTGTATCCCGCACACAGGAGGGTAGACAGAGGGATCGTGCCGTTAAGACACTCTGCTTTCCACTTTCTCTTTTTTTTTCCACGCCTCTGAAAATCAGAAGCTCAAGTACTTCTTAAAGGAAGAAATATTTTCACATTTTCATTAACAATTAAGTATGAAAATATACTTCTATTTTATAGTTATATAATATATTGAATAAAACATACAATTTCTATTACACATACAACTCTATGTCTCAATGACTAGTGTGAACGTACGCATTCAGAGTTTACTCTCGCTATAAAATATTTTATACACGACTAATTTCATTATCAATCAAACTTATCATATAAGATTTCTACAACAATTTTACATTTAATTCTATACATGTTGCCTTGTAATTGTAATAAAAAAAACGATAAAAAAAGTTTTAAGTGTTTATATACTCGTTAAATATTTGATGAGCTTGAGTAAGGCGTTTGGTTTAACAACAAATATTACACAAACCATTTGTGCTAATATTAAAGAAATAATAAACAAATAATATATTAAATTTCCATACGTGTATATTATATAGATAAAATATGGCATATAATTAAAATAGTTCACAAACTGTCGACGATATCTGAATAATTTAGGATATTCAGAATTAATTCGAAAGAAGCAGACTTGGAATTTGAATTAAATTCTTAAAAGTTTTTTAATAAAAGCCTTAGGAGTGAGTGGAGATTTATTGAGCTTTCGAAATCACCTACCCGCAGTCGATGTTACCTGTCGCGGATATTTTTATATGTTTTTTTTTTTTATTTTATCTTTGTCAAAGTTATCATATTTAATCTGTGAATATCCCGTAGAATAGTAACCAGAGACAGTATAATATTATTCATATATTAACATTTATAATATATCAACCTATATTGTGAATGTTGTTTTTTTTATAAGTGAAGATAGTATTTTTATTTTTAACATGCATTCGTCTATTGTTGTGTATATTATTATCTTTTTTTTACCGTTTCCAACCTCCCTCAAGTTTTCTCCATACGTGACATTAGCAACGTGACTGGTGTTCAACTGACACTTTCGGAACGTAATCAAATATCAGAAGACAACGCAGCTCGGATATTCCAAAGTCACTAGAGAGGGTAACCATAGACAATCTATATTTTACACATACCGCCCAATTTCGTCTTGTTGCATGGCAACATTCTCAAGCACTTTAAGTCTTGAGACTACAAGAAAAAATATATATTATATTAAATGAAATATGAAACAACTAGATAGAAAATTATTTGAAATAAAAATAAAACTGTTACAAAAGTGTTTAATAATAAGAGATGTACGAACAAATTCCAAAGTAGATATCAAGAACTATCTAGTTGCAGTACTTGCAGTGTATTGCAGTATTGAATTTGCAACTTTAACAATAGAATCAAATAAGGCAACTCAATTTTTACTTTCTAAAGAGAAGTAGCTGTGTAAGGGGAAAAATAAAATGTATTATGCAATATTTTTGTATGTATATTTTTTTATATCGTCCCAATTTTGTATTAAAACCAAAAGATTACAATAAACTAGTGTTACAACACTATCACTATTATTCTTTCACTAAAACTTATTTATATCGATATGATTTTATACTTAAAATTTTGTTCTCTTTATATTTTTTTATCTTGAGAGAACCTACAGAGAATACACTCTGTTCCCATCAAGACAGCTTCCGCCGACTTCTGAAGGCATTGCGTGTTGAGTGGCGGAACTCAACACTTCGCTTTGCTCCATTCCGAGGAAATGAAAATATTAAATATTTCATTTCCTAATTGGAAATCGAACCCACAACCTGTCATGTTTAAAGTCGCACGCTTATACCCCTGTATCTCAATATATGTGCATACATTAATTGTATAAAAAGTCTATATTATAATGTATATATATATCTTTTATCATTTACAATGACCAGCAAGTTTCTGACCGTTAGCGATCATGACTCGCAAATCGAGCGAATATTCGTTGTTCGTGATACGATGTGATGGTTTTATTATACGCTTTTAATATATAAGTTATGATGATATAAATATTTCATTTTGTTCTTTACTTTTGTTGTAATTATAATAATAAAGAAAATTTGAGTGCAATAGGCTCGATTCTCGTTTCCAAATAAATTTAAATTTATTTAAGCTTCATTGTAAGACAAGTTGGGTAATATGTTTTGACATCCCGGTTTTGCTACGATTACTACTGAGATTTTTTATCTATCCCATCTTATGCAGTGAATTATGGGTTTACTGCTTTACAGTGTAATCCGCCAATAGCAGCGTAGGCAGAGGGATGGATAGTGTTAACTACAACTATTATTAAATCCAATTTCCCCTGAATCCCCTTTCGAGGAAGAGAAAATATTAGTAAATATTAATTCCCTCGAGTGGGGATCGAAACCACAACCGTCACGTTACAGTCACAAGCTTGTGCCACTGCGCTAACGTTCTCTGAAGCTAAAATTAAGCTATTTAAGCTGCTATATTACCATTAGTTTATATGTCCGTACATATTCTTTTACGAATAACATTTAATGCTCTCCCGTTTACGGTTGTAAAATTAATACACGTGTTTCACGATGCGCAACCGTATGGTTTAATACTGCTGTAAAACTGGCAACCGAGGCAGTTGGCGATGAAGCGATTAAATTTTTCAGCGCAAATTACTACTCGATTGTGGAGAAATAGAAGAGTATTTGATTGTATATGTAATTTATTAATAGTACCTATGATTAACAATCGGGGAAATGATAACCTATTTGGTAAATTATGTTTGTTAGCTTGGTCTAACAAAATAAAAAATACGACGACTAATTTCAAAGCAAAGAAATTTTTATTCAGTGATAAAACGGAAAGTGACAGAGAGAGAGTTCACAGTAACCCGCTTGTGTCCCAGCGCCACAACTGGGCTATATATTTGAAATTGTTATTTTAAATGAAAAGTATTATATTGACTTACGTATTAGTAACTATATGCAGAAATACTAATTGTTAACTATTAAGTGGTTGATTGTTATCTACCAGATAAGTTATCAGGAAGTATAATGGTGAAACAGAAAAATGTTATACGCAACCTCTATCTGTGAGATAGCATAAATGTTTAAGTTACTATCTGAAATATTGCTCGTGAACAGTGAAACTGGCCCTTAGTAAAATTTGTTTATTTAGAGTTCCAATCATAATATAAAATATAATTTCTGTCCACATAAAATACATAAATAACGGCGCCACGACGGCCTCATCGGCCAGTGACACAAGGTTGCCGCCCATACACGCGACGGGTGTGGGTTCGATTCTCACTCGAGGAAGTGAATTATTTCTTTTCGTTTATATTTCCATTTTTCTACGCTCTGGTTTCGAGGCAAAGCGCGGCGATGTGATCTGCCACTCAACACGCAATGCCTCCAGAGTTCGGTAGAAAGTGGGGAAAAGAGTGTCTTGACACCGAGGTTCCCTCTGCCTACCCTGCTGTGTGCGGGATACAGTGTGAAGCTGAAAAAAAAAACATTTTATGTTCACCTTCAGAAATCTCTCAAAAAATTTGTTGCGTCAAAACGCATCACCGTCGTTTTTACAGATAAATAACACTTTTCCGCTTCAACTTCAATTTTCCTGCCGTTCAATTGTACACACCGTCTGTACATTTCGACTACATTTCGAGAAAGGAGTGTCTCAACACTAAATTTCCTACGCCTGCCCTACTAAAACTGAGATATATTTCACTACATTCAGTAATAAAATTAAAATGTATCAGCAAAATCTCTAACAACTTTCACAAGAAATATAAAACAGAATCAGCTTTAATAAACATAAACAAACAGCGTTGATGAAGGCAAACTTTTCATTTCGTATAATTACGACAACTCTGTGATCAAGGAACAGAATTTTACAAACGTCCTATTAGCCATTGATATAATATAACTTAGTTGAAATAAAATGTGAAAATTTGAGAAAATTAAAGATAAACCTGTTAAAAAACTTAGGAGATTATTTTGATTTTCTTTTTGTACCTCACAGCCTGAAAAGATACTGGTAGATACTGGATATAGACCTAAGGATTTCTCTTTTACTATATATACCTTTTCGTCAATGAAACTAACTGTTGCCGGCAAAAGTAGACAAAATACATCTAGATTTAACAATTGAGTTTTTTCAATGCTTGATTGTGCATGAGAAATATTATAGGTGTTTCTTAGAAAATACAAAAACTAAATACCGCAAATCAAATCAATCGTCTTTGTTTGAACGGAACTTCTGCAAACACGGATTAATTTCCAATATTTCAGACACTTTGACGCTAAAGTAACAATTTGACCGATTTCGTCTTATTTTTTTTTCCGATTTCTACACCACATACTATTGTTTCACACTAAAATGTCAGATATTTGTATGTAGAATTATACAAAAAACAACTTTATAGTACAGAAAATAGATTTTATTATAATATATGTGTGCTTATTCAATATTTTCTTTTAGTAAAATCATGCATCGTCCAGTAAATCCGGAAGACCAAGGCCTTTTGAAGCCAGGATTTGTGTATTCCTTAGAAAATTTCATTCATCATATCACGTACAAAATATATCATAACATTTTCTACCGTCAAATAGTTAACCTTTTTGCTGGTGAGTTTTTATTTTCTGTAATAGTTCAACTATTATTGCTAAAATATTTTTAAAATCCCTCTGTTTCCTAATCAGTCAGTTTCCAAATTTGAAAGCCAAGATCATCTTCCTGACCTGGACGCATTTCTTGAAGTGATAATCAAACCCAAAACCACTGCGTTCATATTTAACAACTGCACTTGTACTTTAAAATCATAAAACTTATAATGAAATAATTTCCAAAATTCAGAACTTTAGCAGCACGTTCTTATATTTAAAAAAAAATCTTTAGATTAAATAAGCTTGTACGTTGATACGTATCTACAAAATAATTCATACTTCAGATGGAGTTGAAGAAAACGAGCTCAATAAAGTGAAGTTTCACTGAAATATGTTCCGAAAGTTCCGGACAACCGAAACTCGTTTCCGAATAAACCATTTTAATGATTACTGATGAGATGTGAGGGAAACTTTAACTACGTAATTTATATCAGCTTTTATTTGAAAGTTTTTAGTTTATAACGTATGTGTATGCTTTATGTGAGTATGTTACGGTTTATTGCAGTTTAAAAATGGGAAAAGATTTATGTAAAAACTGTTTAAGTATCTACATGCGAAAATGAAGGTTATGGATCCGATCCCCATTTGGGATAATCAATTATTTAAATTTCCTCGGCTTGGTAAGTACAGCGTTGAATATCGCCACTGAACACACAAATTAGAATGCAGGCGAAGAGTTCCCCACTTTGTCTACCAGATATAAATACCCCTTGAGAAGGAACAAACCCACAACCATCATGATACAGTAGCTTCCTTACTGCTCTACCTGAGCCCATTACGTAAATAAACATAATAAAATGTCAATTTGTAAAATATCTTCAGTATATTCTATGTTGTCACCGTAGCGTTTGTGCATACGTATTTCACACCTCGACACTTCAAGAGATTTACTACGTAAATCTCTTTTGTATGAAATGTTGGACTTTTGAACAGCTATTTTAGCACTTCTATAATAATATTTATTTTGCAAATTTTTTTTTTTATTTATAGATTTAGATTTACATTTTACTTATTCAGATTATTATACTAATAATATACTAAAGATATTGTTTGGATGAACGCGGAAAAATAAAATTCAGTCAGTCAAGGTATTATGTTTCTTTGGTAACAAGACAAATCTCAGAAACTACTGGTTCAAATAAAAAAAGATATATTTAAAGCCGACAGATCCTGTTAGAATCGAGCCTATTACCGTCAGAGCTTACAATTAGACGCTGTCCATTGCATCACTACTGCCACACTGCAATATGTAAATAAATGAAAAACAGTGATATAGTTAAATAAAAATCAGCTTCTGCATACAGCAGGGTAGGCAGAGGAACTTAGTGTTAAAACACTCCACCCCTCTTTTTTACCGAATTCAGGAGGCATTGCGTGTTGAGTGGTGAAAGTAATTTGTCTTGACCCAAGAAATGAAAATATAAATACAAACAAATATTTCAGTTACTCGAGTAGGGATCGAACCCAAAATCAGTCGCGTGCGCCACAACTGACCTGCTAATACAGTTTATTATAAAATATTAAAATTTAGCTAAGAACATTAAAGACGGTGGCAGTTCTGAATATTCATTGGTGAGGTCTCATTTGCAAAATTAATCCGTAACTCTCAAAATGTCTTATTGTTCAGCGGCGATTTACTTTGATTCTCACTAAGTAACACAATTTAGTAAATTCACGAATTTGAATTCCTTATCGTTTACTTCGTTGTGAGGTTATGAATAAACAGAAACTTTGGCCCTTTCGCCTCTAATGATTGTATTATAAGTTTAATATTGAATTTGTAGGCACTGTCGTGGCACAGTGTGTAAAGGTATTATGTACCTTAGTAGGTGAACCTAATGTTACGACACTCCGCTTTTCCCCGTTCAAGGCATTGCATGCGGGGTGGCGAAACTAATAAGTCTCCCGAATGAGAATTGAAACCACAGCCGTAGTGTCTACAGTCACATACTTCTGCGACTGCGCTACAAATACATCAAAATTGATTACAAATTTTTAATACCGGATTAATCTTGAGTCGTTCGTGTATTAGTATAATGATGTCTCGGGCGTGGGAAGCTTTGTCGTAAACATAATTTAAAAATGGTTAGAAGAAAAGTAACAAGTGGGGAGATGCAGACTGGGAACTGGGGGAAGACAGACGCTCAATGTCTCGAAAATTGGACGAAATGTGTGAAACAGAGTGTCTTAAAATGCCTACCTTGCCATATGCGAGATAAGCGTTAAACTCTCTTACGATATATACTATTTATACCTTCACGCTGTATCCCGCCAATGACACGGCAGGCAGAGGGACCTTGGGCATCTAGTGTTAAGATATTTCCTTCTCATTAAGACTGTCTTTGTCTGTTTTGGAATTCTAAGGACTTTGTTTGCATATTTCATTTCCTCTATTAGGAATCGAATGCATAATCAGCTGCCGTCTTTACATTCACACGCACGTTGCCCTGGACCACGACTCGCTTTAACGCTATTTTTTGTTTAATAACGATAAAAGCTATTCAAGTATAATTAAAAAGTTTAATAATACAAACTTTTACATAAATGAGATAACGATAACAGAAAGGATAGAAGGAATGCTTCCTTTCTCAATGCGATCCAACACAATCCTGTATTTCCAGCATTTAACCTTTTCAGTTAAAGTTAAACGTTCAGTTAAAGTTAGTCACTTTATCGTATGAGACAATGTTCACTCAAACTTCTAAGTTTTAACATAAACGGGAAGACGATTTGCGTCTGTTTTGCTATGTTCAGAATTATCGTGTTCAAAGTTTTAAAATTCAGAAACTAAGTTCGATTACTCACCGTGATATTTGAACCAATTTTTACTATTTTCGGTAGTCGAAAGAGCATGAAAATGGTTTTTAAAGTGTATGAAATTTAGATCTATATTTTTCTTCCTTCAAATTCTTAAGTTTTATTCTTCTATAATATATTATATTATTAACGGTTTTGTTGGGGCTATATATAATTCTTTCACAAATTAAAAAGACAATAAGAATATAGCTGGTGAACTCTTGGATGTATGTGCATTTAGGATGTAGAAAATTTTTATCATGTTATGCATTCGTATCACGTTCCATGAAGTATTAAAATAAATCTCAGATTTAGATGATTTAGTAACAACGTATCTCCTTAATGTTTTAATATATTAGAGAGGACGTGTTTTATAACACTTTTATCAATTTTTTTTTTCGCTATGTCTGGCGAGTATTAAGACGATCTGTTCCCACTAAGATACTAACGTTCCCCACTTTCAGTCGAATTCTTGAGGCTGTGGATTAAGAAAATATTAAATATCGGACTCTCTCGAGTGGGAATCGAACCCACAACTCTCGTGTTTTCAGTCGCACGCTTGTCAAATATTAAAATAACTATTAACAATGGGCTAGTATTCACAAGCATTTTATATAAAGCGTTTTTCCTTAATTATACAACTTGGATAGCAAGTTCTAGGCAATACTGCGAGTTCATCACCCTTAAACGCAACTCTCCTTAAAGTGACTGCATGAAATGATAAGTAAATTTTTCTCCATTGAAGCCATTGTAGCAATGTAGGACAACATTTTATCTCACTTGAGGCAATGATTATATTTCAATACATTATACATGACTTATATTAACTTTCAATTATTATTAATTCCTCACTCTGTATGCAATGTCACGAACTTGAGAGAGGAATGAAGAACATACAGACTATTAGAGACCAAATAATCAATACTTGACATATCTACGAAAAATAAAGAAATAGCCAAATAAAATACTATCGTTTCATATGAATAAACAAAGAAAACTTCTCTCCTATCTATCCTAGCGAGTACGTTGAGATAAAAAAGTTGAAAGTGTACAGAACATAAGTAATAGCCGGCACTAAGTGCGTCATTTACACAACGTTAATTGTACGCTGTGACGGTAACGGGGGCGGGAATTGACAGACATAGGCCGAGTATCAGTTGTCGATATATATATTTGGTAATCTGAAAATGATTTAGTTACAAACAGTAATTAGACTTTATGTTCCTTATTTATTCCCTGATGAAACTATTTTTCTCTTTGACGATGGACTTCTACTCTAAAAACGAGTCTAACTACTTTACCGTGTCGGCTTCCGATCCTGAATATTTACTTATTATGAATAAAAATTGCATTGACTAGAAGTGCTTCACTCAATTAAATTTTTATTCCGTCTTTGGTCCCACGCTAATAAGGACGTGATCCCGTCGTCCGCCGTGTGTTAAGTAGTGGAAATAAACGCCGCGCTTTGCCTCGACACTAAAGCGTGGAAATTAAAATATTAAATAATTAGTTTCTTCGAGTCACAACCTGACCCGTTTACAGTTGCGCTTGCGCCCCTTCGCCACGACAATAGTGCATGCAAGTATAGTGTAGCCTCTCAGCCTATACGCCCACGGCAACGAAATGCACATGATAGCATTTCAGACTTTGCTGGCGTTTTACAAGAAGCGCGCCCGACCTCCGCCACAGCCTAAGAGTATTGTGCAATTAAGCAAATTATGCGAACAACTTCCATATAAACGTGTACATTAAAAGTTTCGAGACGCGACTTGAAATATAAACGTTGCCTATGATTTCTTTTTTAAGTTTTAATGATATCGTTAATGTTATTTGAGCTTTTAGAATTCTTATTTGTCTAGCAGCTCAGTAGTCATGGGTTAAAGGTTCGATTTCTAGTTCCGGCCTAATAGTATTTTTTTTAGTCTTTTCAATCTTCTTCTTTTCTTTTCTACAATCTTTTAGTACGTCTAATGTTTACTGTGGCGGAACCGGAAACCTTGTACTATACAAATATTAATTAAATATATTATGAAATTGTTTTCAGTTTAGGAGGTGAACTCTTGTAAACCATGAAACACATGTTCAATTAAATATTTTTAAGAGTCTACATTTCAAATTTTATAAAAATTATTCACTATTTAGTACAAAATCTATACAAACTTTCAACCCCTATTTCATACCTTTAGGTAATCATTTTCCAGAATCCCTTCTTAATACCCATTAAGAAGGGATTCCAGATTACAAAAATAAACATCTGTCCAAATTTCATGTTTCTACCATAAAATTTATCAGCGGTTACAGTGCGTGCGTCAGTGTCCTCAGTCAAGGGGGACATGTCCTTTTATTTATATAGATTATAAAAACATTATTTACATTAATTATATAGCAAACTGAAAAGTTTTAATTTAAAAACTTTACACAAGTACAGACGATCGTCTCTTGAAATTAAATCTGATAATGACAGGCCAAACAAATTACAACGAACTCGATATTTAAATTTTATATTACAAAGATATTATTTTATATTACAAACATTTTATATTACAAATTATTATAATATATTTATATAATTTTATATTACAAAGAGATAATCATGATGTTGTAATATACATTTGTTAAAACTCTGCTAGTGTAGTATATATAAAGATTACAAAAATTATAAATAAAAACAACATGTAAAACAATATTAATAACCGTATATTAAACCGTATATTCGAGGCCGGTCGTGGCGCAGTGGTACAAATTGTGCTGCACAATCGACTGGTTGCGGGTTCGATTCCCACTCGAAGAAAGAATATATTTATTTATGTTTTCATTTCTTCGCTCTGGTGAAGTTAGCCGTGTGGTCCCGGCTTAGAATAGGATCACCCTGGTACTGTCGGTGTCGTAAGAGGCGACTAAAGTACGTGTGGTAGAGTCACGTCGCCAGTAATGGCAACACGCATGGGCAGACTCGACCGGATTTAATACCACCCCCGGCATTTTAAACCGGCGTGAAGTAGTGGCCCTTGCCACTGCGTTTCGTATTAGGTAATGCCGGGCCCCGGTGCCCTTCATCTCCACCTTAAAGGCTGGCAACGCACCTGTGGCTCCTCTGGTGTTGCATGGGGTCGTGGGCGACGGTGATCACTTACCATCAGGTGACCCGAACGCTCGTTTGCCTTGTCCTCTCCCATAAAAAAAAAAAAAAATTACAAAACCTTGTACGTAGAGAAAAATTATCATTGATTGACTGGATGTTAGAAGACTGCTGACAAATAATAGGTGATAGATGACGGTTGACATGTGATCGATGACATATGGATAGAAAAGTCACATATTTACAACCTTTCTGAAAAAGAAACAGAAAATTAATATTAAGTATTAATAAAATATTTTTTAATATATATGCTTAAAAATCGCACGAAAACACATGACCTATGTTCGTGACGTTAAACTTATACTTTTAAACTTCCGTGCTAATTAAAATAATAAAGCGTGTCTTGTAATCTATTCATAATATAGTTTTATTAATTAAATACATTAAGTTATTTTTATTATATAATATAATGTATATGTCATATATGTCATTTATGACTAAATAGATATCCACTTTTCTTCTTCGATCAAAAAAAGCTAAAATCAACGTGTTCAGTGTCTAAGACATATCTTTTAAAAAATAATAATATGTAAACAGCATATTCTAGAACCATTACAAAGGTGTCATAAATAGGAATGACATTGACAAAACGGGTTAGAGCCAACAAAGCCCACATCGACAGTGCGACGTATTGACTAGGAAGCGGTGACAGACTATCCGTCATGGCCTAACGATGTGAGGGATCGTGGACACGTTTGCTTAAATATATTAAATGTTGAAATACTTAACATTATTCTCCCTAAGACGATAAATATTCATAATTGTGTAGACGTGCTTATTTTGTGCACGAGATGAAAAAAAAGGGGGGCTTCAAACTATCTCTCACATAGCAGAATGAATAGAGGGAAACTAATGTTAAGACGAGAGTTCAGTTTTTTTTTTACTTTTTAGACTACGAATGTCGTTAGTATTTATCCAATTATTCCAATCGCAATCAAAAAATTGTCTTTTAATAAAATAGTGGTTAATAACCTACGTTTCCGGACTTTAAGTGTTATACAAATAAAAAAATATATATTTACAGTACTGCAGTTAAAATAAATATTGTTAACGTGTGTACTGTGTGTGTAGCTCGCTTCGCTTATCAAAAATAATAATATCTTATTAACATGTGTATTGGCCAGTTTCGCGCGGGGGCACAAGCGTGTGATTGTAATCGCGACATGTAGCTGGTTCGATTCCCACTCGAGAAAATTAAAAATTTAATATTTACATTTCTTCGCCCTGGTAACTAAAGAAAGCAGGGCGTTGAATTTCGCCACTCAACTATTGCGTTGAGTGGCGAAATTCCTCAAGAATTCGGTGGTAAATGGAAGTATATTAAATGGCTTAAAATGTCTTAATACTGGGTTCCCAGGTTCCCTCTACGTACCCTACCCTGCTGTGTGCAGTGTACAACGTGAAGCTGAAAAAATATCTGTTTGAGTTACGTAAAATTTAAACGCTTTATAAGCTTTAAGCTTAAGGTTAACCTACCTACCACCATAAATATTACATACGAACAAAAAAGGATGACTAACTGACTAATTTGTTAAAGCACAAAGATCCTTTCCAGTTTTTTACTAAGCAAATACAAAGTATATGAAAAGGTCTAGGAAAATTATGTCCCTAGTGTGATACAATTAGGGACGAGATATTTGAATATACGTATTTCAGGTTTTTGTTATAATTAGTACATATATATGTAATATATTAGATACTTACTTACTAATCTTTCTATACTAATATTATAAAGCTGAAGCATATATATCCAGTCCAATTTAGCAAATGGTATATTACAAATTATTATTATCATCGTTAAGTATGGCATCGGCAAGTTAACAAGTTAATAAAATTAATTTAAATATAAAATATATATTAATAGTTATTATAAAAACAAGACAAGTAAAAGCATGAAATCTATCTTATTCAACGTTCTCGAGCGACTAAACTAGAACGCTTAAATTATGTACCAGATGGTAAATTATCCGTTAAATTAAATTCTTATTTTTAAACGAAAAATAAACACTAACATCTTCAGCACCAATTAGCGGAGTCAAAAGCTGAATGTGATGTTCTCAATATTTCATTAAAGCTATGAAAAACACTTGTTACTCACACAAAATTACACTTTAGTTCTGAGTGTTAAAGTGCAAATTGAGATATTTAGTTAGTAAAAGTGTGAGAACAATACGTAAGGTAAATTCAAACAAGCTTTTAATACTTCGCCGCTAAATCCGATGACATTTCCTTTGGATTTATTTAAACGTTGATCCTAATTAAACTGTGTTATCTCTTAGCTATTGTCATTTTAATGAGTCTTCATTTTTTTTTTCAACATCACACTGCATTTAAAATATTTAAAATTTTATTTTTTTAAGTGGAGTAGGCTGGAAGAACCTAGTTAGTGTAAATTTTCCGCTCGAATTACATATATTGCATGGTGGTGCTCAACAGAATTGGAAATAATTCATTGCTCAGAGTAAGAATCGAACACACAACTATTGTGTCTACAGGCAAACTGGATCAAAGTAGTTTTACTATGTCTACAGAACAAACAGAACAAATGCGGGACCACTATATATACAATATCTTTAAATGAAAAAAACGGTCCAAATGCGAGTCGGACTCGCTCAGTCCCACAATAGTTATTACGAATATTTATGTGATATTAATTTTAACCCATTACCTCCACGCGATCTTGAAAAACGTGGTCTTGATAGACAGACAAACAGACGCACGTCAAAGTGATCTTATACAGATTCCCTATTTCTCTTTTTAGGTACGGAAACCTAGTGGCAAATTAAAAATAATAAGAATTTTTGTAATAATTATAAGTTATCTAACAAATTTTCTAAGCCACACTTAGTAGTAAATAATAAAAGTTGGAACATTTATTAACTCAATATTTAACTTTGCCACTATATTTGAACTAAAAGTCGCGCACTTTAACTCTTTATAGTCGGTTCATCTTTTACGTCTCTCGAAATTCACTTTGTTTGTCTGTTTTTATAGGTTTTAAAATCCACTCCTCTATAGCCGAGTGGTTTTATTACTGTTTGAGTGAACTGTGGCTTTTGTTGAAGTTTGTAGGACGTATCGAAATATACGAAAGATTCTGTGTCTGTTGTAGGGTATTTGGAAGTTGTTGCAGTAGAGTGATGTAATACTTTAGCTTTTCCTAGAATATCTAAGGCAAGAGATAAAAGGAAGAGAGATAAACGGAGACATTACATTTTTATACTAAATATTGGACATAACATCATATTCTATTTCCTATTAATATTCTAAATTAATCATTTCTATAATAAATTAGTAATATAAATCGATTAGCATAAATTTAATTATTCATTTGAATTGATTAAATTAACATAAGGAGATATTTTGTACAATTAAATAACATTTGATTGTGACTTTGGTGATTCTTTTGTTCCCATCCACATCTTGTTGAGGCCATGTCTGATTTTGGGGATGAGGGGAATCCGCCCAGTAATATAATATCCATACATCTTTCTGGTCAGAATATCTAAAAAAGAAATTCTCTTTTATTTTACGAGTACGTCCACAAAATTATCCGTTTACTTATAAGCGTCTTGTATTTCCCAGTGTAATTGTCATGATGGCTTATCCGTTTGAGCGTCACAATTTGTGACTACAGCGTTATTAAGTAAAGTGGCGAGTAAATGCTTCTACTTATTACTACTTGCTGTATTAGATTATAAATAAATATAATCCAGGTCAGGGGAAATGTGAACTGATGTTAATGGACTTTTGCTTATGAGATTTACTCTTGTATAAGTGACATCGTTTTATTTTAGGGTTCCGTGTCTCGAAGGGTAAAAACGAAATCCATAATACCACATTGTTGTTTATACATCCGTCTATGAAGACCATTTACTTCGATCGTGTGAAATTAATATCAAAAATTTAGTCTATATACAACATATATGGTGTGTTTATATTTAGACTTAAGTTTATCATGAGGGTTCCGTACTTTTTTAGAAAAAAAGGAACCCTTATAAGATCACGCTCTGTCTGTCTGTCCAGTGTGCCTTTATCTCAAGAACGCTTGGAGATACTGGGTTGAAATTATAACCGTATACTGAGATCTACGATCTAGAGATCTACGGCCCCATCATTGCCTGATACAAAATATATTTTTTATCGCAAAAATGAGTAATTTGACACTATGAAAGGAATCGTATCTGAGTATAAAGTTTGAATTTGAACTATATATCTGCAAGCATTTCTGAGATAAAGGCTCTTGACAGATAAACAGACGAACGGACAACAAAGTGATCTTATAAGTGTTCTTTTTTACCTTAAAAGGTACGGAACCCGTAAAATATATCAAGTTATTGCTGTAAGAGACAAAGTAATTGCGTGCCACACACATTTTTCTTATTTATGTATTTGTTGCCTCAATCAAATGATCATTGAGTGACAATTTACTATTTTCTACTGTTTTTTAATCTATTAAGACGTCAAAGTAAAACATCTATTTGTTTGAATAAATAAAACGTTGAATAATATTTCTATCTATAGATACTTTTCATCGCCACCACCTACTACCGTTTTTCCACATTAAATGTGCATATTATTTTATTATATGAATATTTTAGCGTTATAAATATATACATTTTTAGTATTTCGATACTTTTTTATTCCCTCAACTGAAAACCGAACCTACATTCGTTGCTGTTCTCTTCGCCATGACCGCCTTAACAAGCAATCTTTAATCTCAATATTTCATTAATAAATTGTAAAATAATTAAAACTATACTAGTTTCTATATTATTTCGGAACAAACATTCACTAACGAAGTATTAATATTAAATTTTCTATCCACTATGTTATATCTCAGTAAGCTTGCGTTGTATGACTGTGTTGTATCGTATTTTTAAGCCGGCAATTTATATAGTGGATGTCAAGGGCCCCCTTATTTATTAGCCTTTGAAGTTAGAACAATAGAAAACCCAACTCAATGTATAAATTGAATGTAGTGGCTATAACACATAATAGCAGAATGTGCTCGATTTTAAATTTATTATAATTATAATTTTGTAGTAGACAAAAAAATAACTAATTTTAATACTTATAATTATAATTGCATATTATGTGCTTATATATTTAGTCTGGCCATAAATACTTTTACAATTAAAAATAAACAAAATATTATTTTTGAATTTAGAATCTGTAATTTTCATACGATTGTTTATTGTTGTTTTCTTACTTTCGCGCCGAAAAATATATTGTGATATTAAAATGTGATAGAGTGATAAAGAGAACCGAACCGAAGTAGGTATAGAGCCAAATATAAATTTTAAAGTCCTCCATACACTTGGTATTAGTCAAATCTTTGTGTGCAGGGCTATTGATAGGTACAATGAAACCTCCTCTGTTTGTGACAGAAAAAGATCTTGCCGTCCATATAGTATTACAGCGAAGGTAAAAACTGCGACCAAAGCAATAAGGGAAAAAAATTTAAGAGATCCCGGCAAACGACTACTTACTTCTTGAATTCAGTGGAAAGTGTCTTAACATTAGGTTCCTAGGTTTTCCCTTCATATAAAACGTGAAGGTAAAAAAATTAAGCAGTATCACGCTTTTTCCCTCCTAGCAAGGTACTCGTAGGTAGAGTAAAATTAGATGCCCACACAGTGTACACTTCTTAATGTAGATCTTATATCATATAAAAATTTAATAATTCAATGCAAATATAATAATTTTTATTTTAAAACTATATAAACGAGATACAGCGTGAAGCTGAATAAAAAATTTAAAAAAAAACGATATACAGACTCTATTTCTAATACCACCAATGCCACCAAATCATAAAAAGGTACTATTACAGCTCTTTATGGGCATACATATTTCATTGCAAAATATTCGTTGGCCATAAATCGAGCGGCAATTGATACATAAACGGAAGAACTGTTTATACCGTAGTCTGCCTGTGAAATTGAATATGTCCACTGGGTTTGTATGAACATGTGCTTGAATTTAGAGGGAGATTTACAGAATATGGAAATGGCCTCCGTGGTTTAGTGGCTTGTGAGTAGAAATAAGAAAGAAGTGTGTGAAAAGTAAGAGTAAGTCATGATGCAGGGGTACAAGAGTGCGACTGTAAAAGCGACAGGTTATTGGTTCTATTCCCATTTTAAAATGAAATATTTAATAAATTGAGTTTCGCCACTCAACACGCTATTACTTCAGAAAATAGCAGAAATAGGGGGGAGGGGCTTAATGGGTACAGAATGTCTCAATTAGGTTCCCAAACTCATAAGATTTATGAATACATTGTTTCTATAGCAATTATATTATAAATTCCTTTCCAGACATTTTCTATAACGGTATAACGTTTTTTGGGATAAAGCGATTTTGGGTTAAACCATGTGCCGTTTCACATTCATCATCTGTCTTGTTTATTGTTGTGAAACGACATAATGTTGTGTACGAAATTTACAAAATTACATCTTATTTTGTTGTAAATAAAGTTTATTTTTCAATAATTTTCCATGCAAAATATACTTACTGTTGGCAAAACCTAAATTAATTTCCACATAGTAGGTATAACTACAGAATTCACGTATTTACGCCACTTGAAATTACTGTTTTTCTACTTGTTACACTCGCTTTAATGGATTTAGAAAGACGTCATTTAATTTTGCAACATCTGTTCTTTGTTTAACGCGTTTGACAAATAGTGGTGCATAGAATATAAATGTGAATAGCAGATTTGAATTTCGTTGTATGAAAACTATTAATCATTTAAATATTATACGAAGGAAATTAGACAGTTGTGTCCACAAAGACAATTTTTTTTAGCTCCAATCATATGTCAAACACCTTCCTTTGTCCACTTTCAGCCTAATTTCGAGATATTAGTTTAAATGAAAGTAAAATATTTGTTTATTTAGAGTATTGTTAGATTTTCTGCTCTGTCTACGAACAAGCCATATCTTTGTTGTGAACGGGAAAATTTACTAATTTAATATACGGTTGTACCATCTACTACAGCAGTTGCAAGTGAAAAATGATGAAAGTAAGAAATATTTACCGCAATATCTACAGCCTAGGCCAGTCGTGGGCAGGGGCACAAAAGTGTGACTGTAAATGCAACAAGTTGTGCGTTCGATTCCCATTCGATGAAATTTCTCATGTGTAATGATTTTATTTGTCAGTCTCCAAGGAGTGAAATGAAGTGATATGGGAGTGACAGTAGGTAACTTGAATGCGAATTACCTGCTGTACGCAGATGGTTCTCGTTGCATCATCAGTATGAGAGTTGCAGAGATTAGTCACCACTCTGACAGAAAGGTGTGAAAATAATGGTCGAGACCTGAATGCAAATAATACAAAAGTTCTCGTTTTTGAATGAGATGAAGAAAGAACGGAATGCAAGATCAGAGTAAATGGTAAGATATGAGAACAATGAAGGGGAATATTTAAGAAGGAACTGGCGTTGAGTAAGTTGGGTAACAAATGTTTTAATAGCAACGGAGTATCTTAACCCTAGGTTCCCGGGTTCCCTCTGTCAACCCAGCTACGTGTTTGATATTACGTGAAGCAAACAAAAATTGTATTAAAACATAATTTAAAATGGTTAACCTGTTTTATCTAAATCACATATTTTGATCCCATTACGTTCAGATCTCATTTAGATCAATTTTAAATAATAATTTACCCAGAACCGATAACCAATTTCAATAAATTCATCCAAAAAATCCGGTCTTTTTTCTTAATGGCCGTGAAAAATGTACTGTATTTTTTTTATGAATTTCTAACATATTATTTATGAAAAAATAGCTCCCGAAGAGCATAGACAGAGAATATTGGGTCAAGTCATTCTGTCCTTAACGGAACTTAATGCCGATTTATCCCGGGAAGGAAAATCATTTATTCTCCGCATGAGAATAGTAGCCTATGTGTTATTGTGATGTATTACCTATATTACTGTAAAGTTTCATCTAAATTGTTCAGTAATTTTTGCATGAGAGTATAACAGAAATCGATCCTCACGAACTTCCACTTTAACTCATTCATATTTAGTAGAATTTTTAATTTGGTAGGAAACCTAGTGTTAGGACACTCCTTTTCTCACTTTATACCGATTTTTTTAAGCATTGCCTGTTGAGTGGCGAAAGTCAATGTCGTGCTATGGCTTATTTCCAGAGCGAATAACAAAAACATAAATAAATCATAATTTATTCCCTCGAGTGGAAATCGAATCTATAACCGTCGCGTTTATAGTCACACGTTTAGCTGCGTCATGGTAGCCTCAAATAAATATGAAAAAATCTATAACATTTCTACCATAAGGAATGGTCTCTTCATCAAGAATTAATGGTTTGCAGATTACATATTACGCAGTTGATCAAATGTCAATTTATAATCTAAAATGTATATGTAATGTATATGTAAATGTATGTCAGTACTCGAGGAAATAAAATATTTAATACTTTCATTTTCTTGTTCTGGTAACGAGGCAAAGCGCGGAGCTAAGCTCCGCCACTCAACACGCAATATCTCGAAAGTCTGAAAATGAGAAAAGGAGTGTCTCAACATTACATTTCCTCTGCCTACCCTGCTATATGCGGGATACAGCGTGAATCTAATAAAAAAAAATTTACACAAATTAAATACACAACTAAAATCAAATAATACATGCAAATTATATTTGATATGCTCCATATGTCAAATAAATAAAAAATATATATCAAAACGGCGTTTCGCGTGAAGTGTTGAATCCCTAGAACTCATAGTTTCATTTATAAGCACGCTTCTGACACTCACAATTTATCAGATGTAGCACGGTTGAAGAACCAGACTCGAATATGTCAACATTTTTCTGTTGGGAAGTATTCATTTGATATGAACAGTGAATTATGATCTATTATTTTATTGTCATTTTATAAAAGTATTTTTATTTCCATTAAAATTCAGTAGAATAAAAGTTTTAACGCAGCCGGATTTGAACACCCCCGTCTCTTTAAAACCTTCCATGTGCTCTTACCACTAAACCATGTGTTCTCATCAAGCTACGTCGATATCCTTATACGCTTGCTACAAATAAGCTGTTACTATAGCTGTGGATTTGAACTCGTGCCTCTTGGAAACTTCTATAAAATATATTTCTCTATCTTAAATCTCTCACACAGTACATAATATTAAGATCTCACAGTATCTCGCACATAGAACCTAATATTAAGAAATTTCCGTTCGTTCAACTTAACGCCTTTGATAGCGCATTATTACATTATCGTAATCTTGTCAGTGACATTTATTTGTATGTATCTATATACGTCTTGTGTCATACGCAACTCTCACTAAATGTATTCAACTAAGGCCAGAAGTATATTTAATATTTATATTATTCAAAATTAAATTATAAACAATATAACTACTAAAATTAATATAATTAATTATTAAAATAAAAGTAAAACTTTAATAGTATTTTAGTATAATTCGATCGACAAAATAACAAGAGTACGAAAATAAATTAAATGAAACATATTAAATAATTAGGACAATTGTCTATAGCGTACTGAGAGTGCCTACAAGATTTTGTTAGCAAAATGATTTTTTTATTAGAAAATATTAATTAATCCATTACTCTTAGTGGGAATCGAATTCAAAACCGTCGAGTTTTACGGTCACACGTCAACACTGCGCTACTACGGCCTCATATATAACTGAAATATTTTTAAACGAATTTAAGTTAAAATAAACGTTTTCTAAAGCCACCGCTGTTATTTTACTCTGACTACATTTATCATTCAAGATCATGAGCATCATATGACTTACAACTAGGTACATCAAATATAAATGTTTCTACAATATATTAATATATATTCATCTGTCTGCAAACGCAGTGGTAGCAGTCGCTTCCAATTTGGGGGCAATAAGTTATTTTTCCAAGCTCTGTTAGACAAAGTTGAGTGTTAAGTTTCGCTACTCAACGTGATTCAAACGGAAATTAGAAAACAGAGTGTCTTAACACTTGGTTTTCTCTGCATATATGTATGTGATATGTAAGATACAGCGTGATGCTGACATATATATTTATTAATTGAAGTTTTAACTAAAGTAGTAAAAATGTTACTACTTTAGCTCGATCATATTTTTTTTGCTTGAAATGTAGAGAAAACCTTCTCTTCACCCTCAGAAATGTCATAATAAGTAGTCTGACCGAGCGTCTAGCTTTGCACAACTAACTAAATACATGATAGAGCCAAGATGGTGCTAGCTTTTAAATTATCCATCAACATCTTTTGAAGAAAGATAAAGAAAAAGAAAAAAGATAAAGATCAACAGAAAACTCAAAAGTCAATTAGGCGATGCACTTACTATGCATTATGTTAAAATTCTTGATAGAAAGCATTGTGCTCGAAAGAGATATACTCGTAGCTATATGGAAGTCTTCGCGAGTCCTTTGTTCCATTGACACAAGTGTCGCTCAATCGGATTTAGAGCAGAGCAACAAAAGGAAATGCTATTTCTTACACTTTTTCACTTTGAAACCAAAGAATTGTGTGTATACTTTAGATGGAATAGTGTAAAAATGGAAGCATGTGGATTAGTTTGGACGTTTTCAAATACGACAAAGTTTTTAGATACAAAGAGGATTCTCGTGAGTGGAAATCGAACACACAACCGTTGCGTGAAGTTAAAAAAAAACTTTGCATGTAGCTGTGTCATGGACACGACCGTTTTTTGTAACTGAATACATTTATTTCATTGATTATATTTTCTTAATAAAATATGTCGATTAAAAATGACGATGACGATTAAAAATTAAACTATCTGCGTAACTTCCCTGAGTCAGCAAAATAACCTCAAAATATCGTCGCTTCCCTCCTCGTGCGCGTGGTGTCTCTTTAATTGTAATGAAATCTTTGATTCTTTATTCAGTTATATAATTATATTTTGCACGTAGAAGATAGTTTCGAAATCACAAGACCAAACTGTTTTAAATTTTATTATCATTAGGTTTTTTGGATTGCACACGTATGGTAATTAATAACTGTATAAAATTTATAGCTAAATTCACGTTGAAAGTTTACTGTGCCTCTGCGTTACGACGACCTCTGTACCTCTAAATGTATTTAAATTAATTAATATTAAACAAAAGGATAAAAAACGTTGACGCAAAACCGATAATACAATATTTTCACGGTTGAAGGAGACAACCATCTGACGAAATATGAGCTTATTGAACATTCTATATTCACTTCGTCATTCCATATACACACACGTGAGCATTTTTATGCATAAGAAATGCTGGGACGTATGAGAACCAGGTTTTTCGATACATATCGAGATAATTCAAAGCATTCGCACTGCGGATTAGAATCCAATTTCTTTTTGTTTTTCTTAGCTTCTCTCTATATCCCACATATAGCAGAATAAGCATACGGTATCCGGAAACCTATTGTAAAAGCACATTTACAAGGTTAATTACCCACATTCCCCCGAATTCGGAAGGCATTTCACATTGAGTAGTAGAACTCAATGCCAAGCATTGCCTCGTTAGCAGAGCGTGTAAACGAAAATATTAAAAATTTCATTTCTTCGGGTGGGTATCGAACCCACACCCTATCGCAGTTTACAGTCGTACGTTTATACCCCTGCGCCACGACTGGCCTCATATCCATTATAAAGAAATATTAATTATACTGTAGTACATAAAATATTTACATTCTAAGCATTAGTGTTTAGAATAATATATTATACAATTTACGTTACAAAGTTAGACTACGTTTACTTATGAAGAGAAGTATAAACAAACGCCCGTTTTATTGTTTGCCCTGTGCTTATTCAATTCGTGACATTTGACTTTAAATACTCGCGAGTACGTCTGGAAATGCAATTTAAATGTAATAAATGTAAGATGGAAGCAAATATCTTGAATTTTATTTTAAGTGGCACAGTGCCATAGTGTCGGACTTCAAGAGCGCGGCTGTGGTTTTGATTGTGGGTTCGATTTCCATTCGTAGGAATAAAATTAATCCGTTTCCACTCTCTGATATCAAAATAAATCACAACGTTAAATGCTGAAAGCAGACAAGTTCAACGAAATATTATTTATCGGTTAACTGGTTTTACAATTATAAGGGAACAATGAAATGCACTAAACAAACACAACCCTCCTTTTAGTCTTCACTGCAGTCGGGTAAAAAAGATAAATAGATTTACAAAAACACACCGTTGTATAATATCTTACGACACAGAGCGCGGCGAGTTCATTCAGTATAAAATACACACAGTAGTTAAATCACGTAGTCGGCTGAGCCGCAATCGATATTGAACGAAAACAAAGGTACCGAAGCTCTTGGTATATACTCCAGTATGGATATTCTAAAATCTGCGGTACGAGCGCTTATACGTTATAAGTTCGGAATTGGAAGGTCTCTAGATACATAATAGAGTGTAGGA
>JBAIZZ010000151.1:739872-796455 GCA_037355905.1 Heliconius aoede
TGAAGCAGAGAATGCAAAAGGAATGTAGTGTTAAAACACTGTTTTTTCCCCACTTTTTGTGCAGTTTTCGAGGCATTGCGTATTGAGTGGCGGAACTGTAAGCCACGCTTTGACTTATTACTAAATACAAATCCAATGAAATCAGCTTCGCGCTGTCCCACACACAGGAGTGTAGACAGAGGGAACCTAGTGAAGATCACTCTGTTCCTCACTTTCCGCCGAATTCTGGAATCATTGTGTGTTGAGTGGTGGAACTCAACGCCGCGTTTTGCCTCGACTTAATTATAAATATAGATTATACACTTTAGGTACAGCAATATAATGCCTAATTCAATATTGTAAATTTACGAAAAAAAAATATTATTTCTATAGTAAACTCAATAATTTGTATGTAATTACGTCAAAAATTACGATAATACTGACAAACGCGTAATAAATGATCTATGCAATGTTATAATAAAATGTATTATAATACAAAAGCCTTAACCAAAATATTTTACATCAAACGTCGACATTATTTACTTAGGGACATATGAACGTAATATGTAAAACAAATTAATGTTCAGTACATTTTAGAGCAACGGTAATTCAATATGTGGCAAAGACCGAAGACGATACAGAAATTCAATATGGCCGTGTCTTGTCACGTCAGATGTCACCGCCATCTTTAACGCGGTTGGCGGGTGACGGCGCCCTCTCGGCTCTCGTGGTCATAAAATATGGTTGAGCTGAGTAAAATTTTGTATTACTTAGTTCTAGATCACTTATATTGTTAGTTTAATTTACTAAAATTATTTTTATTTGCACACTCTGAAATAATATATTTTCTTAAACATGGGCGCGAAAGTAAGATTTTATTTTTTTTGTTTTTGTTATTGGTTATGTAATTAAATATATAATAATATGTAAGAGTTCATAAAGTTAACATTTTGGAATTTAAATTTCGGTCACCTGACAGAGTTATGTTCTTTATAGCAGGTACGCAATATTCCTACAAATCTAAAAGTATAAAGTTAAACGATAGATACCAATTGTGACAGAGTGGCTCCATTATCTTTTTCTAACCTTGTCTGGATAATCTGATGCATGAAACTAAAAAGCCAATTTATTAAAAAAATACCAAACATTACATATATTAAATATTATTGAGATGAAAGAAGTAAAAGACCCAATTTGAAAGCTTGTTATAAAATACCTTTCATGCAGTAAACTGTGATAGCACCACACACGATCATGACGATGAATAGTGAGTTATGACTTATGACATAAATCTCAATTCATCAGTAATCTATTAGGTTGGTATGAAAGAACCTCTTAATTATACTTTTTCATTCGCGGATTACATGGAGTTTCACTCATGTAGAATTTGAATATAGCCGGCAAAATGCCTATTGAAGAGACGCGCGCCTATAGAGGCACAAAAGTAATATGCGCTTGTCAATTCCAAATGAAATTCCAAACGACACCAATATATACCTAATATATGCTTGGAACACTCGTAAAAATATTGAATTTAGGGTAATTGTGTTGTAATTTTATATTTCAAATAAAATTTGATGATTTCATTTGGTAAAGACGATGTAGGTACAGTAGAAACTCGATTTACAGGGCTGATTGTTAGGCAGTCGTTAGACATATGTATAATCGAAAATTCGAATAATCGAATGTGCAAAGTAAAGCTGGCTTTGTGCCAGTACATATCAACGAAAATCTACATTTATTAAGAAATTAACATTTTGCAACACACGATTTATACATATTTTTACGTTAATATAATTTTTCTTAGGTTTCATTGAAGTAGGTCGTATAAAATATATATCGCGGTTAATAGTCCGGATAATCGCGAATCCGTCTAATTGAGGGCCGGATAATCAAGTTTCAGGCATTCTTTGCCGAATCGAACTGATTGTGTTTACTATTTATAATTTAATTAATTATTTTGTTTGAAAAAAATAATTTCATTTAAAGTGGTGATGACAAAAACACTGTATAGTTTGCGTTTCCTCGCAGTTCTCGAACTCGCAATAACTTCGGAATTCGGCTGAATATCTTAACACTAGATTCCCTCTGCCTACCCTGCTACGTGCGGAATGCAACGTGAACCGTGAAAAGAAACACAATCGCGTGCTACGTTTATCCAAGCATTAGATCCTATTCATCCAAATGTGACGGGTCGAACTTTCAAGCCATAAACAAGCTGTTACAACGCAAATGGGCTTTTAAAAGCGAAGGACCGATCGTAGCGTTTGAAAATATTGCTGTAAAAAATTTTTCCGAGTGCGAACAAAAATACGAAGACGTATTGCCGGATGGGCGGGCGGCGGTCGCAAATGCGCCCCTGCTACATCGCCCGGAACGAATGTGACAAGGCTATCGTATAATAGATTGTATTATAACTTTTTTTTTGTACGTACCCTCAGTTTGTTTGTATATATTATAATATATAATTTATATTGTTTTCATTAAGAACGAAGAATTCTTATTTTGGATTAAAAACAAAATATAATTTATATTTTAATTTATGTTTTTACTAAATGTGAATTATTCATATAAATTTTTGAACTTTATAAGGACTATAAATGGCTTGTTATTCCCATTCAAGTGTTTCGTACATTATCTTTATTTATTTTTTTATTGAAAAATATTTTTTTTAAGATTTTAATTAATGATACGTTTATACCTCAACAAAATAATATTTTATTTTATTTGAAACAGATTAAATTAAAATAGCAAATAGTTATATGTTTGCATTGCTTTTTATATACTTTTAATTAATAAAAAATAAATAATACTCTCTCTTAACTAATGTCCATACATAAAATTGTGAAAAACGTTATTCTCGTCTTAATTAATTACAAATCATATTAAATTGGTCAAACAAATGTATAAAGTCCGTATTTAAACAAATACGGTCGTGGGTTCAATCTCCACTCGTAGAAATGATTTATTGCTAAGTATATTTTTTTCTCTTAATGGAAGACAAGCGTGGCATTGAAATCCGAAGCTCAACCAATGTCTCGAATTTAGTTATCGTAATAGTCAAAAAAAGCGTAGTGTCGAATTCTGAAGCTCAAAATAATTGATTTTAGGCGGAAATTGTACAACGTATACGCAGCAGAGTAGAAAGACGGACTCTAGTGTTTAGACAGTCCACTCCCCATTTAACGCCGAATTCTGGAGGCATTACGACTAGAGTGGCGGAACTCAACGCCGCATTTTGCCTTGTAATTAGAGCGAAGAAATGAAAATATTAAATATTTCATTTCTTTGAGTGAGAATTGAACCCCTGACCTGATTTATAGCTACGACTGCCCTCTTCAATATTATTTTAAAAAAATCATGGTTATAAATCCTGTATATTCACCTGTAGATGGCTTCTGTTCCGCGGATTGCAGAACCACAGCCGCAACGCTTGGAGCACCGTGTAACGAGGCGTACGGATGGCCGGGTAGCTGGAAAAATGCAATATTAAATTGTGCGTATTTTTCCGCAAAACCTAGTGAAGGTAGTCTTGAAAATCCTTTTTTTTCTAGATATTCTTGTGGACCGTTAAATATAAAGGGTTAGGTTTGACGTGTTTTCAGTTTGTAAAGGTTTTTTATCGTTTGATAATATTTTTAAAATCATTAATCACTGCTCGTCGATCATAATGAAAACGCAAATTATTTCAATCGTTTTATCCATTACACTCGAAAAATAATAAAACAATTTCAGCTTAAGAATCGAACCCACAACCTTTGCGATATTACTTACATTTGCCAAATGACCCACGATGGTATCAACTGTGACCATAATTTACAAAACAGACTAACCGATACTTAAAAAAAAAACTTACCACCAAGTCGCAAAATCCCTAATGACTGCAATAGTAAACTGAGTGAGGAAAATCGAAGGATGGTTGAAAACTAAATTAAAACGTCCGTCGATATTTTATTTAACAGGGCTTCCAGAGCACAACTTTTAGAAATACAAACATGTGGGAAAAGCGGATTTTTACAAGCCAGTTTTTCATAATATGTGAAATATCCATAATTTTTTCCACATCTTTAATATATCATAGTCAAACGGAGATAATATAGTTCACCTTAGTTTTTTTTAGCTTCACGCTGTATTCCGAACATACCCGTACCGTGTATCCTACGGTACACAGAGGGAACCTGGGAACCTAGTGCTAAGACACTTCCGTTCCTCATTTTCTTCAGAAATCTGAGGGCATTGAGTATTGAGTTGTGGAAGTCAACGACACGCTTTGCCTCGTTACTAGAGCTAGGAAATGAAAATATTAAATATTCCATTTCCTCGAGTCTGAAGTCAAACTTACACTCTGTACCTAACGAGTGAGTCTTAGTTTTTCAAAAAAATTCCACATTCACATATACATATTCAATATATTTCCACATTGAAATATTTTTTCATGTATTATTTGTACAACGCGACGACCCTCAACCCAGCGGACACTCGAAGCGGCGATAGAGCCGCTGCTCAACAGTAATCAGTTCAATTCCCCGCAATTAGTTGATGTAATTTATCTGACTCACCGAGACGTCGGTTCCAATGGACTGCAGATTTTTCTACTTAATGGCTATTCGGTTTGCTATCTTATTACTGTTTGTTACACGTTTGTTGTTTTTAGGTTTTTTCTTTACTATTTCCACTTTGCGGTACTTTAGTTTTATGTACAGTTAGTTTCAGTTAGGTTTTTGTGGCGTTTGAAATTAAATTTACGGTCATTAGTACGTGGGGGGACCGTGGTACCACGTCTGAACTTAAGTGTGAAGATTGTGGGTCTGATCCCTACTCGGTGGAATGACTAATAAATCTCTACAGGAGGAAAATTAAAATTAATTATTTCAATTTTCCTCCTGTAGACATATTGCGACGTTAAGTTTCAGGAATACCATGTAATATCTCAAAAAATAAATGCAGAAAGCGGGGAACGAATTGTAGTAACATTTGATTTCTTCTTTCTAGAAAATGCTATGTGAAGAAAATTTATTTTTTTATAAATCACTCAAATTTCAGAAAATTTCGGAACGGAAAATAAGTAAATTTAAATTAAATATATATTAAAAAATTTAAAATCATTCTTGGACATTCCATTCTTAAAATTTGGAACAAGCGAACCGTTATCTACGAACAACTGTTACGATTGGAGCCATTAAATAAGTTTTACTAATGAAATATTACCGGCGAGATTCGTTTTAAAAGCGTTCGCGGCGGCGCAGACGAGAGACGATACTCAATTAATATATATTTATGATGAAAATATGATATCCGTAATGAAAATACTGATTGTGTACATACGACGATTTAAACCACAGTCGTTACTGTGTCGTCACTCATGTATTTATCGATAACTTGAAATATTATATTGAAAATACTTTTACTATAAATCAGTAGAGTGTCAGCGGAATGTCTACAGATTTTAGTATGATTAGTGCATTTAAATTTCACACCAGTTCTTCGATAAAATATTTTTATATTTAATTTATTTTCATTTCTTCGCAACCTTGAGTTACGCTACTCAACACGCAACTCCTCTAGAATCCGGTGAAAAATAGGAAACGGAGTATCTTAACGTTATGTATCCTCTGCCTACCCCGCTGTTTTCAGGATACAGCATTAACGTAAAAAAAAAATTAATCTAAAAAAATCAAAAGTCGCTCGTCCACCCCCCCCTACTTTTATTTGCCCCGTATTATTTGCATTCATTGCATGGTATTCAATTATTTGTCCCATTCAGTGCACATTTTGTGCAATGAAGATAAATTCGGCAGTCGTTCCGCCGTTTAATTACCGAGGACGCTAATCGGATTGGTTTATTAAATTTTCCAATGGTAGATATTATAATACCCACTTATTGGATGCTTCTAAAATTAATTCTAAATTCTATATAAATTTATATTCATTATGTACATTTGCACGTTTTGATGTGAAACCATATAGAAAATGTACATGGGTTTGATTACCTGGCAAATTTAATATAAAAAGCGGTAAAAACAAGGCAAAAGTGCTCGTATCTTTTATCTTAGAAGCTTATAGCTTCTTTCTGTACTTCAAAAAAATTTCGTCCTATTTTCTCCATAATTAAATAAATAAAAATTATAATGATATAAATAATATTAACATAATAACAGTAATGTAAATTATATTTTAGTTTCATATACATCAACTTAATACCTCCAAGCGATTTGAGAAATTTGGTATTGAAAGAAGGATGGATAGACAGAGAGAAGGATAACGAAGTTACCTTTCGAGGCACGGCCCACAAAATGGAAAATTATTAATTTATTACTCAACACTGTTTTGTTTTCCTTAAAATAAGTTAATGGCAATTTGTTAATTTTATTTATTATATATAATATTATTTTTAGAATTAAGAAACAAAAAGCAACTAGCTGTTATGCCATTATAATTAAATCAATCGTATCATAGTACTTAATGATGTATTACGGTAATCTAATCTAAATATTATAACAGTAATTAGTTATATATATACCGACGTTAAAATATTTGTATTTACACGTACTCGTATATGTAGAGATATAAACAAGTACAAGCAATATGGCTTTTTTTGAAGATTTTCGTTTTTTATCTTCACGCTTCACAGTATACCAATAGGCATAGGGAACCTAGTGTTAAGACACTCTGCTTCCCGATTTCTGGGGCCATTGCGGAATTTCAGTGTTCAGTGCGGAATTTATCAGGTAAATATTAAATATTTCATTTCCTCGAGTAGGAATTAAACTCACAATCTGCCGCGTTTACAGTCACACTGCTGTGCCCGTGCGTCACGAATGGCCTCAGAGATTGGAGAAACTTAGATTGTTCTCTAAGTCGGTTTATACGTCATCTAAATCAAATAGGTCATTCATATATCTCACTTAAATCAGTAATCTCAATATAAGTTTTGCTGATAAATTTAATGTAACCATATATTATACATGGGGCCTGTGGGGGTCTGTGGAGGCCTGTGGGGGCCATGTATAATATGTACAATAAAAATATCATGATAATAAAATATTATCCAATTTAAGATTTCCAACAACATTACTTACTTACGCGTTAAACTGATAACCCTCTTTTTTGTAAATAGGTTGAAAATAGATAACAAAATAAAGTGTAGTAACACACAAGATTATCTGTGTCTTTCGAAAAATGTCAACTTTTTGTAGTGTTCATATTTTTTTATTTATAATAAAATATATATTTTTATATTGTCTGGTAGGTAGAAATAGCCTTTGATCAAGAATACGAGAGTGACTGTTCACTATTTTTCGACTAAACGAATCAATGTGAAAATTCATTCCCCCGATTGGGAATCGAAACCACCACATCCACATTAACACAGAAACACTGTATCATTACGCCACGATGTCTTCCAAAAACAAAACTTATAAGCTTAAAAACAAAAAGAATCGACAAGTCAACTTATAAGGGCTTTATAGCACTAAGTCTTCTATATCTGCATAGTAAATTATGTTTTCGATGGCGAAAGCTAATGCAGGTGGCCGCAAGAATAGGTGCACTATACGGTGGCAGAATATAACTGTAGGAGCCACCTAAAACCGCAGAGCTTACCTCGGCTCTATTCACCTGATTACACTAAAATATGCACGCTTAGAAAAAGTTTTTGTATACATTTACACTTATGTATGGGAAATGTACAAGTAATGTATAGAGGAGAGATTTTCCTTTTTTGCATTTATACTTACACTGAATGAAATTATTACAATTTCTTTTCTTTTCTTGTCAATCATTACCATAAAATAATGAAATTTATATATTGTGTACTGAAAATATATTACTACTACATAAAATACTTTAAGCTTCACTAGATATTTTCTTAATAGTTAATATATATCCGTACCTACGCGAAAAATCTACATTGAAAAATTGGACGTCGAATCTGAACGGCGCAGCTTGTCTAAACAAACTAAAGAGACAAATATATTATATACATCCATAAAAAAATATAATGTTGAAATTTTCTTTGAACGGATAAAATAAAAAAAAAATTTACAAATGTACAAAACATTTCTCCACATATTAATTTTACATATTTAATTATTATAAATACGAACTTACTATATAAGTGTGGTCAATTATTGATTACTCTACTGGTGACCTATCATCGTGGTCAACTAAATCAACCTCAAAAACCTCAAAAATAACTAGTCTAACGTTATTTGGGGTACCTGAAACCGCACAGCTCACAGTGGTTCCTCCCCACTTGATTAAGCCACCTCTGCAAGCACGAGAGATGGACGTTTGCCAGTGACCCCTTGCAGTTGCACGGCGATATCAATCTGGAACATTAAAAGGGAGGTAATTTCCGATCTTGCGAGAAAAAAAATGCTTTTTCAACTGAAACTAGATAGTGGAGCGTTTTATTAAAAGCTGAACAAACGTTTTATTAGAGGCTTTTTGATATTTTTAGTTACAGTAGGTTATTTTTTTGAAAGTGAAATGGAAGTATAGTATATATATATACCTGCATATGTACTTGTCTCCCAAGCAATATCAGATCAGATCAATATATTACATTGATTTTTATAAATATTGTATATTGTGTTTTAGGAAGGAGAAATTTTATATCAAGATACTCCGTTAAGCACTTTCCGCCCAATTTTTGAGACACTGAGTGTTGAGTGGTGGAATATTTTTATCTATATGTCTGTGTATACCTCAGAAATTGTTTAATTGATCTGAATGCAGTTATTGCTTTATTTATTTCATTTTATTTTAATGCTTTATATATATATTATGCTTTAGATTCCAATAATGTCTTTAATATAATAATATTATTAGAACACTAAACTAATTTACAAATGTAAGCAAATAGCGTACGTAGTTCAAACGAACGAAACCGCGAGCGGGCCGCTAGTCTCAAGATGGGTTCTGTATACTATTTTGTATAGAGCTTTATAAAATTATATGAAAGTATAAAACGATATTTCTATTGGTAACATAATGGACATATATTTAAAATGCCAAGGCTGTCGATCGACCCACACGTATTAGGAAACCGTTTAGAGGCTTAAATATGTAGGAGTGCGATTCATATGTATAATACTTTTTTCCCATTAATTTATTTCCCATAAAACTCAAATATCTTTTCTGTTGGGTTAATTTTTATTTATCCTTCTATTTCAGTTTTTTGAAGACATGTTATGTATATGTAATTAAGGTAATAACTAAACATATATTTTCGCCGAAATATTTTTTTAAATAAATTTAAATTCATATTCGTGGAATGTAGCCAAAAAGTCGTAACTTGTACATGCACATGAAAAATAAAAACCGGTCAAGTGCGAGTCGCGATCGCCCACTGGACATGAAAGTTGACAATTTAAGTTTGTGGGCACATGCACTTATTTTGTATGCCTTCCTTCCTTTGCCTTCTTTTTCTTTTATTTGTTTTGTAAATTCTCGCTCTGTGCCAAATTTCCTAACTATGAGTTCAGAGGAAGTACCCAATACATGTCTATTACGCGGTTTCATATAAAAGGCAGCAAAAACTATGCATAAATGTTCGTATCTTCAGATTGCATTGAGTGTTCCAAGGTACTTATAGACCTATAATATATATGAATGAATGAATATTTTATCTTTCAGTGTAAAGTGATCTTATTTACCTTTTGAGATACGTAACCCTAAAAAATAAATTAGCTTCACGATATATGCAGGCAGAGGTCATATTAAATTAAGACAGTTCGTTCTCCACGCACCGCCTAATTTTTAAGACATTACGTATTGAGTAGCGAGCTCAACCATAGTAGAACTATAATTTTTACCTACATCAAGTCAAGTCCAATGATCGAAAAATATCAATGATAAATGATTTTTCATAAAAATTTGTTCCACAAATATATCGATAATAATTTGGTAATGTCCAAAGCAATTTCAAACTCATTCGGCGGCCCTAATGAAGCTTCCGTACCCTGGCGGCCCAGATAATTGCGTTACGTCTGTGCTTTCGGTAATATATTTCGAACAGTTCTTAGTTTTAAAACGTACATTAATTTATATGAAGGTCGAATATTTGAGAGGGACTAATGGGAATTTTCTAAGCGTTGATGTTTATAATATAACTGATTCTTCATGAATATTATGAATCTAAGGCTGTAAGTAGATGCGAAATGGTTGAATATTCTTTATAATTAGACTTCTTGTTATATTCTTGGCAAGTATATTTCCATTTTCTATTCCAATAGAAAGTCATTGTAACTCAGTTAGTATGAGAGGTTCTACCCTCGATTGATGTGGGCATATGATACAGAGTGCTTATTCTTAAATTATTATAATTTCTCTGCATTGGTATGATAAAGCACGGCGTAAGAGTCGCCACTCAAAATACAATCAACGAAAAACATAAAATGGACTCTCTTGATACCAGGCTCTTTTTAATTTTTTGCCGTTAGTATTGGCGTGAAATCTTATAACTAATTAAAACCGTCCTAATTTAAGTATAGATAAAGTGTACCTTTCCTTTCCCCTGGTCATACAAATCCTACAAACATTGGAACCAATACTTGATAAAGAATCTCTCTGTGCTAGTCCCAAATCAGATTTTTCTGACAAACTCCCCGAAGTTTTCTTCTTACTTATTTCTTTTATTTCATTTTTAGGCTGTTTCAGATCTATGATTGTATTTATTGTTTCATTTGTTAAAGGGTTTGTTATAACACTGACATTCGGTATATTTAGCGTCAGTCCATTGTCTATAGTATTAACAGTGGCCGAACGAACAGTAACGTTTGATGTTTCATTTATTACGTTTGCCATATTTTTATTCAGCTTAAAACATGATGTCATGAAATTTTTCAGTTCTATGAGACTTACTGATTCATTTTCTGTATTGTTATCTAAAATTGGTATTTTAAGTTCTGTTACATCGATATTGTTTTCATTTGTATTTCTGAAACTTAGAGACGTAAGTTTTAGAGCATTTGCTACATCCTGACTCGTGATAACTTGTCGGATATTATGCTCAGATTTTGAAATACCAGATTTAATCTTTTTAAGCTGATTAAGATTGTGTGGGATAGCCCCTGGTAATATTAGTCCAGAAGGCCCAGCATCATCTTGATTATTTCTATTCACGTTTTCTATTATCTGTTTGATTTCCTCGGTTTGTTCTTCCTTCGACGGTTCATGCGTTTCCAATTTTTCTTTATTATCCATTAAAACTAATGTTGCATTTATATTATTTTAAATAAAATCAAAAATAAATCTTGTATGAATATTATATTGACAACTAGCATTAAAGATTTGACATCAATTTTTTGGCCATATTTTATATAGTAATTAATAAAAAGTTTTTATGAAAAGAAACTAATAGACATAAGGCAAATGGACGACGCCTCTATTTGAGATTTAAATTTTTACGGTATGTTTTGTCAGTTTTAATCCTATTTACATTAAAGTAAATTAAGCTTCGTTAAACTTTTTTAGATAAAATATTCTTTTATTAGATATATAATTTATGAAAAGTAGACTTTGAAATTTATTGAAACAACGAAATAAATGAAAAATAAGTACGTAGTAATATAAAAAAAAATAAAAAAATATATTCAATAATTTAACAACTCGGACTAGACAGACCACTGCAAAGAGATGGGAACTCATAAAAATTTAAGAGACCGTAAAGTACTGAATTGTTTTTTTACGATTCGTAATTACTTGTCATTACCAATCGTAAAAGTAGTCGTTATCCATGCACTGTAAAACGGCGACAGATTAAAAATTACAAGATTAAAAATCGAATTAACTAATTTTAATTCTTTATATGGAAATAAATATATTGTATGGAAAAACTCCCGCTAATTTCTATTTCTCACAAAATGGTCTATCTAATATAATTGCTTAGTAGATAGATAGGCACACGGCATTGAATTGTATTGAAGCTGATTTTTATTTGTTATATGTTTGTAACTTTTCAGAAGTAAAATATAAATATATTACTTATATGTGTATTAAATATATATATAATAAAATCTAGGCCCTTTTCCGCTAATACGTTACATATGACCGTTATTACATAATATTTCGCAGAGCAAGTCCACACAAACCCACGCTACCCTTAGGAACAATATTCCTGCAATAACAATGATTTGTAGCTTAATTATTTTCTTCCAGTCTGCGTTTTTCGAATATTCATTAAATAGTAGTATATATATCGTTTCACATTAAAATATTTCTCAATAATTAAGTTAATACTTAACTTTTCCTATATTTTAGCGGAATATTTTAATTAGGTTGTCCGAACTCGCATCACGACCCGCGTGGGAAAGTGTGGCTCGAGTTATGCAAAAACTGTGGAGCTTTTTTTTATGTAGAGGACTTTTAATGAGGTAACTAAGTAAATTAGGAGATGTAAAATCTTTTCATACAGAAAGAATATACAAATGTAAAAAAATATTATTAAAAAAAATAAAATCAGCTTTATGCTGTATCTTATTTACAGCAGGGTAGGCAAAGGGAACCTTCAATTAAGAAACTCTGTATTCTTGTTGCCGCTAAATTCTGGAGATATTACACGTTGAGTGGCGGAACTCAACGCCGTTTTGCCTAGGTACCAGAGCGGAGAAATGGAAATATAAACGTAAATAAATATTTCACTTTCTCGAGTGGGGATCGAACCCACAACCGTCGCGTTACAGTCACACGATTGTGCCGCTGCGCCACGACGGCCTCTAAAATTACCATTTTTAAATGAATTAATTATTTTTAAAGGCACTTCCGTTCCCGTTGATCCACCGTTTATGGCCCTGCACCACGACTGACATCATATCAATACGATCTGGTCGAAATAAAAATAATTTAATTACAACCATTATTTACTTTACAGTTGGACACTATACCGAAGTCGTAGTGTCCTAACACTAGGCGGGTCCTCTTCGCCTATCCTGCTATATGCACGATAGGCGAAGTATGTATGTATATCAAATTATTTAGATATGTAATTTAAATAATATAATTACATAAAACCATCCAATGTAATGCCTCGACGAGTTTTTGACAACACGGGGGCGCGCTGCGGTGTGCCGCACAATAATTTGCAATTAACGTTGTACGGCGTGTTGTTTTGATCTTTTTCAGCACTTTTATCCTTTATGGGCATACTAGTTATGTATTCTGTCTGTGCTTGATTATATTAGAATGTAAATATATGAATTTGTGGGTTCAGATATTAATGTATTATATATTATAAATTTTCGCGTCAGTAAGTGTACATAATATGGAGTATTATGTAATATTTACCTAATTATTTTCCCAAGTCAAATCGAAACCCACACCTATCTCATTTACCTAATCATATATTAACTGGCCCAAAAAGCCTTACGTTACTACATGTATGTAGTGGAATAGGCACACTAGCTTCTAGTGTTAAGACACTACGTTCCTTACGTCTAACTTTCTAGACAATAGAGACTGTTGAATTGCAGAGTTTACTTCCCAGTATAGGTAAAGGTAAAATAATTCATGTCCCCGATTTGTAATCGAACCCAAAACCGTACATGTATGTATATTACTTATTTTATTTATATCGCAATATTCATTATGATATAAGATGAAGAATAACGTCGTTAGTTCGTCGTTGGGTCGTTGTAATTAAGTTCCACGTTTGTGAGTAACTAATTTGTCTTTGAAGACGTCGTGGCCTACATTGGTGGAATACCAGTAGGTTATATAAGTGTACACTGCAGGCTCTTTCAAAGAAATTTCGAATATATTAATAAATTATTTTTTGAAAATTATTGAATATTATTTTTTAATGAATATACGTGGTGACTATATATAAAGTGGCCACATAGCGTCTGTGTGTAAAAACGATGGGTTTGGTTTTCACTCCGATATCTGTCTCCTATGAGTGTCTTAACACTAGGGCTCCCTCCGCCTATCCTATACAAAACTATATTTTTTTCAAGATTACTTTTTAATACTCAATAGTAACATTTATTATTTCAATTATACTACTACGAGAAAGATTGTTATAACTTTCAATCTACGTAGCCTAGTTCTTCTATGTTAGAATGTCGTGTGCCAAATTTCCAAGACGATCATATTCGGTGGGAATCGGGACAAAACTGGCCTAAATGTTAGACCCGAAGAATATTACAATGTTAAAAAGTAAAATACTTTGCTTCGTTACCATTATATTTATTTCCTGGCGCATAGAATATTTAAGCAAAGAAGTAATAATTTAACTAGTAATTATAAAATATTAGCCAAATAAGCTTAAAATAATAGTTAATTTTAAAACTATTTAACAGTGAAATTGTAATATCATCATACATTCTATTCTTAGTTCACAGTACGATAAGATATAGAAGCAATTATGCGCTTGGACACTTGCCAAACTAACAAGCAAGCGTTTTGTACTAATACTGCCCTTGATTGCCTTAGTAATTGCCTATGGGGAGTTAATATTGTTATTGCATGAAAATTGGGTGAAGCGAGCATTTGTTTATATGCAAATATGCTATCCTGTTTACTAGTTCGTGGTCTGCTTTGGTTTCGTTTGGAAATAATTAACTAATATTTGATCTCCTTTATCTTTGAATTGTAAATAAATATTTTATTAACAGTTGTAATAAAATCTATCTAGTTATAGGGTTGTAGATTGTTTATTAGAAAGTATTAACTGATGCTGCGAAAATCATGCTCATGGTTTAGGCTTACTTTTTTATTATGTAATAAATATGAAGAAATTAGATAAATATGTCATTACTAGTAGTGGTGGTGGTATAAATAAGAATTTTATAAAATATCCTATATTACAATAGATAGATAGTACCTACAAGTTGATTTGCGTAGATAGACCTTAGACCACTTGGAACTTAGAAATTAGCCATTGGAACTTGCAGCGAGTGGGCAAAGTAAACGTAGAGTTAAGATACTCCCTTCTCCACTATTCACCGTTTTTGAGTGGCGGCACTAAATTACGCGTTTATTTGTATATTGTTAAGTAACTTGAGTACGAGTAGCTTGTAGTCACTTATTGCAATTACGTAGAATCTCTTTCCGAATAATATTTAAAAACATAGACGATATGTGTTATTATATTGTTTTTAAAAACGTTAACTGCTTCCGATTTCTAGTAATATAATTATTTCAAATTCAACAAGTCACTGAGACAACAAGATACATATGTCATAAATATCGTCAAAATTTTTATATTTACAAAGTATTTTCATGAAATATCAGCTTTAACATCGCGAATGTTCCTACATAAATATTTATTAGGGTCTTTTAGTGCAGTAGTCGACATACCAGTCATCGATTAGTTGGGTTCCACATTTTTTGCAAATATCGGACAATATTATATATTTTTAATTTCTTCTTGTTTTATTTACACCACAGAAATTGAATCTATGACTCTAGAAGAATCACCGGCGTCCCGTCACGAGTAACTCCACAGGTACAGGTGTGTTGACCGCCTTTGATATGGATATAAATGCGCTTTTTAAAGGGACCTATGAAGCATTGACCTGGAAACATTGCCGCAGGTAGGCTATTCCACAGTTGCGTGATGTGTAGAAGGAAGTTCCTATGAAACGTGAATCTGACAAAAAGATCACTCTAAAAAATATTAAACAATATTCGTTAGTTTTTTAACATTTCTATTGTTATTCTACATGTAGGAAAGAAAAATATTTTTTTTTACAAAAATAAAAATTTGATCATAGTGAGATTTGAACGTCCCGTTCAAATTTATATGTTTCTATTATACAAAAAGAAAGTTATATTCGTTCTGTTACATTTATTTCATTCATCATCTATATAATTTGAATTGATATTAAAAATTCATGAAGTAACATATAGTATAGTATTCTTTTTAGCTTCACGCTGTAAATCCGCATAAGGCAGGAAAAACAAAGAGAACTCAGTGTTAAGACACTCCGTTACCCATGTATTGCCAAATTTTCATATTTCGTGTCAAAATGCTACGTAAAAAATAGACTTTTTATTTAATATTTTAATATTGGTCACTCTACAAGCGGTCTTATTCACGGGGGTAGCATAAAACGAGACCGTCTGAATTGCCTCCGTCTAACGCCTGTAGTTTTCTGATCACATACTGCTAACCTATCTTGCTTTCTTCAAATTGATCTGCGATCTTTATCTACTATATGATTCTGTATAGTGATGGAAACATTTTTAGTCATGATTTTGTATCTAGTTATTTTATTGATTTTTATTTATTTATTTCTATTTTAACATTTTTTTTGCAGTTTAACGCTGTAATATCAACACATGTCGTAGGGTAGGCAGAAGGAGCTTAGAGAAGAAATAAAAATATTAAACATTACATTTCCTCGAGTGAGGATCGAACCCATAACCAGTCGCCTTTACGTGCTCCTGTACCACTACAGGCCCCACTTAGCTATTTAGAAACAATTTAATTTCTGTGGTTTCATTGGAAGGATAAGAAAATAGACAACGTGGTGCAAAAAGGTAACATGGTGCTTTTTTGTGTTAACAAACAACAAAGAAGAATATTAGTTACAGAATGTTCTCGAACAGTAACGTTAGAAAGAGAATACATATTGATTTCACTATACATTCAAAATTTTCTAACAGAATTTGTAAAATAGAAATATAAAAAAATTACACACAATATCTAATATAGTTTAGGTGATCATTTGGGCACGTCAGAAATGGCAAAAATTATTTATGTAAATAGGAAAATTGAGTCGTAATAGAGGTATGAGGAGACCTTAGGTGACGTAAAAAGCATGAGGAGCTCCTGAATGGCATGTATATGTATGAAGAGGTTGACGACAGTGGACGAGGCGAAAGAGGTATGCAGAGATCGCATGGTGCTCCGGTCTCCCGACTACCCCGTTAGGGATACAGCGTGAAGCTAAAGTAAACACGCAAATATATTTTTTCAATTTACAACGCTAATACCTAACAAGTGGTTAATTTATGCAAATTGTGTTATAGGAGCATTAATGAAACATTAGCGCAGTACTGACCGCGATCTATCACTGGCCGGATAATCGATGCTCGTGATGTCCTTTTAGTGTTATAATTAACTATAACTATTATTTGCCGTTATATAGTTATTGGGACGTGTCTACTTATAATGTTTTTTTAGTGTTATAAAAGGGTGTTATATAAAGGTAGGCAGAGAAAACCTAGTGTTAAGACACTCCGTTCCCCACTTTTCGCCGATTTTTGGAGGCATTGCGCGTTGAGCAGCGGAACTCGGTATACAGCGTGAAGCTTCACTACATGAACAGACATAAACACCATATATAAGACACATCATCTAAACTTTAATATACAGACATTTTGCGGTTCTGTTCATTTTAAAACTAAGTGATGTAGACATAAAAAATTATTTGTCAATACAAGTGGATGTTTTAATAGAGATTGTTGCATTTATTTTGGCTCAGCAAAAAACCTTTGATGATTAATCGTTGCAGCGTGTTTCTTCACTGTGGAATGGGTGGTGGTTGTCTGTTGAAATTTACCTGTAAGAAAAGGAAATTTTGGTTTAAATATTGTATATATATTTATTATTTTATATTTTATTAATGATTGTAGAATATAATTTTATAAATGCCGTTAATTTTTTGTTATCACGATGTAGGCAGATTAATCAATAATTTTTTAGCTTCACATAGCAGGGATAGGCATAGGATCTGTGGACCTAGTGTTTAGACACTTCATTAGTAGTAAAACACTTATCTTCCTCACTTGCGGCCGATTCTGAATTCATTGCGTGGCGAATGGCGTAACTCACTGCCGCGCTTTTTCTTGTCAGCAGAGCCAGAAATGAAAATATTAAATAATTGATTTTCTCCGTAGTCGAACCCACAACCTGTCACACTTACAATCGGACGTTTTTGTGTGTGGCCTCTGCGCCACGCCTGACCTCAAATATTCTAATTTTTTATTTGATCTTAGGATTTTTCTTATTTTTGATAATTTTCTTGCGTAATTTCAGGGCGGCCACGGCTCGTCGACGATATTGTAATAAGTAGTAAGTATCTCTTTAATAGGTACGACACCGTGATACTCGACGAGTCACGAACACGTATTGCATTGCTTCCGCGTTTATATACGGATTAGCAATTGGTTAATTTTAAACATTTTGTAATATTGTAATATTAATATAAGATTTGCTTCACACTGTGAGCTGCATATAGCAGGATAGGCAGAGGGAACCTTGTGTGTGTGTGGAAACGAGCGTTCGGGTCACCTGATGGTAAGTGATCACCGCCGCCCACGACCCCACGCAACACCAGAGGAGCTACAGGTGCGTTGCCGGCCTTTAAGGTGGAGAGGATGTTGGGCGCCGGGGCCCGGCATTACCTAATGCGAAACGCAGTGGCAAGAGCCACTACTTCACGCCGGTTTTAAATGCCGGGGGTGGTATTAATCCGGTCGAGTCTGCCCATGCGTGTTGCCATTACTGGCGACGTGACTCTACCACACGTACTTTAGTCGCCTCTTACGACACCGACAGAACCAGGGTAATCCTATTCTAAGCCGGGACCACACGGCTATAGAAATATTAATAAATTGTAATTCATTTCCCTAAGTGGAAGTGGAACCCTTAACCGTCACGTTACAGTTTTATCCCTGTGCCACGTAGTCATCGGCTTGACGGGGATATTAGATACAATTTGTATAGGAAAACTATAAACAAAGAGGAGCGGAAACTGGAAATGTGTAAGACGGATTTGCATCCACCGCTGACTTATAGACTAATTGAATTTTTTAATTATATAATCACTTTAACTAGCTTAAATCGAACCCGCACTATGTCCCACTGTCAACTGCGTAAATACTGTTAAATATTTTTCATAGAGGTATAATATGTTTTTATTAAAGTGTAAAGTGACCATTCATTTCTCAGCTCAAAACGGGACATCGGTTGCTTAATTACCAATGTTATTTATTTTTTAACTATTATACTTGAAAGTAACATTTGACTATTTCATATAGAGTACCACGGATTACTGTTACTTTTTTATTTATACTTTCGTTTCTTTTGGCTGCCATGTTTTTGGTTATTAGATAGATTTAGTTTTTTATAGGTATGGTTGGTAAAAAAATGTTTACTTTCGTTTTTGTAGTATATCAAAAGTAATGATATTAGCGTATAATTTAAAATTTTCGCCGGTGTCGTCTTTAGGAACACCGGGACAAGCAATGAAAAAACGGGACGGTTCCGATCGAAACGGGACGTCTGGTCACATTAAGTATGAGCGTAGTATTCGCGTTACAGCTAATATATTATAACGTTGTTATTTAACACGGTCATTTCATGCGCATTACAAATAACCTCTTTTACGGTAATAGCTTTTGTAAATACGGCCATTTGTCTACCTTTTGGTGTAGTTGTTGCCAATTATGATGATAATGGGTTCGATTTTTTTTAAGGTAAATTAGTATTTTTTTTTATTAACACATTTTTTTATTTATTAGGTAAGGCCAAACCTGGTACAGGGGCACAAGCGTGGAACTGTAAACGCCATAGGCTTTAGGTTCGATTCTTACTCGAGGAAAAACAATATATTTTTTCCAGCACTACACTGGTCTTTCGTATTGGTGTGGAGTCACAGCGCAGCGTTGAGCTCCGCCAATCATCACCCAAATCGAAGGAAGGCACTAGGCCTCCTTTGTCTATCCTGCTGTGTATGAGTACAGCGTGAAGTTAAAAAAGGAATGAAAAATAACCTATGTACATATGTTGGTATAATTAATAAAAACAAAATTGTTAGAGGTATAATATATAAATATAATAGAAATACAAATACAACAAAAATATAACGTTTATTTGCTCGAGAGTTGGTAATGATTTTTTAGAGAACTATCAAAATAATGACAACAATTTTCGTAATCTTTCATAAATGAGAATTTGAAAATCTTTAGCAAATAAGAAATCCAAATGGTTAAAATTTTCATAAGGCACCTTATATATGTCTATAGCGTTGGGTAGTTCGTTGTACAGATCGTCGACGTCATCTGGATGCGCCAGCCAGTCGGCATCACTATAGAATAATGAGACAGGTGCGCTTACACGGTGTAGTGAATACGTTGGTGGCAAAGTTGACCCGTAATTTTGCAGGTTCCCTATTCTGCCGTAATTATATTTTCTAAAATCTTTTGATATAATGTTTTGACCGTAATGCACGAATTGCTTTGTAGATGCTCCTGAAGGAATGTGACCTAATAAAACTGGCAGATTCGTTACGTTCAGCTGAGCCAAGTCGAAACCGGCGAAAAGAAATAAAAAATTGTTACACATTATTTCAGCCATCGTCCCAGTACCACATAGCATGTCTTTAAATATTCTCATCAATCCATTATCAGGCAAAAACTCGTACAAACCCATAGATGAAAATACTCCATGGAGAACAGACACTCCTGGTGCCATTAGTCGAGCAATCGGTGATCTAACTTTTCCCATGAACGCTACCGGAGATAAAGCTACCATAAGAGTAATTTTTTCATTATATTCTTCTCTCTCCGACGCCATTACAAAGAAAGTTGTCGTTCCTTGAGAGTGGCCAATATACTTTAGAGTGCTAGAGTTACTAGTATGAAGGGCATAGTCGATCATAGCTGGCAGGTCGTAATATCCGATTTCATGCCACGAAAAGTCCCAAAAAGTAGATTCTGAGGGATCAAATTCGACATGACGGCGCGAATGTTTGTTTCCGCGGGCATTTCCCATCCATACGTCATAGCCTTCATTTGAAAGAAGGTAAGCAAGTCCACTATCCAGTCCAGCTATGACGAAATCATCAGAACTGCCTAGTATACCATGCATCAGAAACACTACTGGCCCATCTTTTGGTATCCTATGCATTGCAAGAATGTAACCGTCGTCAGTTTTAACTGTATGAGTCTCCAAAGGATATCCATATTTGAGCACCAATTCTTCAATACTTAAAGTAGCATCTTCATTATTTTCATTAGACCGATAGTCCCTCACGAATCTATCAGAATAGTCTATGATATTTCTATTACTTTTAATCACAGGAGAGGTGTAGGCGATTCCCAAGAAATTTGCTACCGCTATAGGTAACTTCGTAAGAGCGTCTACAGTGTTCGCAAGTATCTCGCTTGAAGTCCAAGTTGTAGTTTGCACTATAGGATTCTGAATTAATAAATTTGACAATAATTGATTTCCGTTGCAAGTTAAAATTGAAAATGCAAATATAAAAACGTATCTTAACATGTTACACGAACACGTAATATAGGGTTATACGACAAACTGAGCTCGTCTCGCCTGGTTGACCTTGGCGGTGGTTTTTTGTACTAATATGTAATTGTCTATGTGAATGATACAATACTATCGCGTTAGAATTACAAACAGGTCTGCTCATCGTTTCCTTTTAAATGTTTTTTATGCGTTATCTTTGATTACATCATGTCAAGGTTTATTTTTATTTTATATCTAAAATTGGTTTTATGTCCTACATATATATAATAATGCCATTTGTGTATTTTTTTTATTGTATTTTTAAAATTATAGACTTATAACTTAAAAAATACAAGATAGTAGTTTATTTATATTAATATATAATTTGATTGTCTTTCGAAAGTCATAAAATAACTATTTCTTGCTCTTACTCGCATTGCGGGGTTGGCAGAGAGAAGACACTTTTCGAGACACTTGTGTGTTGAGTGGTGGAAATCTCAATACTGGACTTGGTCTGCCAGGGGGAGATGTTTTTTTAGCTTCACGCTGTATCCCGGATATAACAGGGTAGGCAAAGTGAAATTGGGAAACTAGCGTTAAGATACTCCATTCTACACTTTTGTTTCTTAATTTCCGTCGAATTCTTGAGTGTCGGAACTCAACGCTGCAATTAACCGCCTTACCTGCACGAGGAAATGTAAATATTAAATATTGTAATACCCTAGTAGCAATTGAACCCAAAACCATTACATTTACAGTTACACGTTTTTACTCTGACGCTATGACGTCCTAAAATTTATTTATGTTATTATATTCATTTCCCGGAGTGGAAATTGAAGCCTCAATGCGCTTACAATTGAACACTGTACTACTGTGCCACGACAACCTCAAAGTATTAAAACTTAGACTAGTTTTTTACCTTTCTCGCCATGTCTTGAAAATTGGGCGGATCGTGTGGAACGCAGTTTTCTTATAATTGGTTAATATAACATAGCGTGAAACTAATAAAAACGATTAAGAATTTTTACGTCATACTCTCTTCCTTACCTAGTATTTATATATATAAAATATTTTTTTTTGTTTTATCATTATATGAGTTTTTATCATACTAATGTAATAAGAAGCCTTACCAAGATAGTGCTTTAATAAAAAGTAAATGTTTTTAATACAAAGTTTTTCTAAACGTTATGTGAGAAGCCGTAAAAATTGTATTAAGCCTTCTATTAAAGAATAAATATATAATGTCATATTCTTTATTTTTGATAGCAAATCAAAGTTATCCTATTCAATACAAAATTTTTCTACCTGAATTCTAGGTAGATAAAAAGGAGTATCTTTATATATCGTTCTCAGGTTCCTTCTGCCAACCCTGATATTTGTTGGTGTAGAGGGAAGCTAAAAAATAAGTGGAAAAACACAGTCTCGCTTTGTCTTGATACAGTGGGACAATTTAAATAATTAATTTCCCCGACTACACTAGATCAAGCCCACAACTATCGTTTTCAACCACTGTCCTTGCATTGATCCTCCTCAGCTTCACGCTGTATCCCGCAAATAGAGGATAGGCAGAGGGAACCTTGTGTTAAGACACTCCGGTCACCACTTTCTGCAGAATTGTTGAGTGGCGGAACTCAACGCCACGCTTTTGTATATGTTTATATCAATGAATAATAATGGATTCCTCAGAATAGGGATCGAACCCACCAACGTCGCGTTACAGTCACCCTTATGCCCCTGTGCCACGACGGGTTCACTCGATTCCCCTGTACACATTTATTTAAATATAAAAAAAATACGCCTATACGTTTCAAGGAGAACGCAAATTAAATCATATAACGCCATCAAATCCTCTTTTTCCTTAAATTAAATATCCGAAAGAGCAAAACAACGTTTCTGCGTAAGAACTGTATGAAAGAAAATGGTGTTACGTTTTAGTCATATTTACCGTTCGACTTTTTGTATGATATCAGGTATTAGATAATGTTATTTGAAATGAGAGTATATTTTTAATGTATTTTCTTCGCTGTAAAGAAGCTTATTGTTAATCTGTTGCGATAACTTTTTTTCAATATATGGGGGGTGAAAATTTTGTTGAAATTTAGTGATTTTTAACTTCAGTTTTAGATAATTAGACGTACTATACCACTACAATTTTTATTCTTATTTATATAGTAGAATTAAAAATAGAGATAAATAGTACATTTTACTAGTGTATTTTTATTAGTGACTACCTATCTGGTTTAGCTTAAAACCTGTGATCACTGACCACTCGCAATTCTTTAAGAATGTGTTTGTATTAAAAGTATCTTTGAAGACACTTAAGTAGTTTACGTACCACTTATTATATTATATGTACTTATATTATATTGGAGAAAGTAATATTGTATCTTAAAATTAGTTCCAGGAGCCAGGCTGTGAGTTCAATTCTTTCTCGAGGAATCGAAAAATATTTTAATTTCTTTACGCTGATGATGGAGTTAAGCACGGTGTTCAGTTTCGCCATCAGTCAACATTAGGTTCTCAAGTTCCCTCGTGCGTGATACAGCGTGAAACTAAAAAAGAAATAACGAATAACCATAAAAAAACATATTTTCCTTTTACAATCTCTTGAAATATACAAGAAAGCATATTTCAAAGTTTAAATACTCCAAATATGTGAATTGAATAGTATGCAGTGTTGACCACAAACTCTCGGCCAAGTGCCAAGTGTGAGATAAGCTGGATAAAACTTTACCTATCTCCATACTTACGTACAACTTGTTGTTTACTCGGTCGTATAACCGAATTGGACGCGAGAATCTAGACCACCCAAATTTGGTAGACGATTGATAGGTTAGAAGATTTATTTTGAAATGGTTTTCAGTTATTTTTTAATTTTGTTTTCATGAAAAGATTTCGGTCTGCAATGTAATATTTCGATTTTAATATTAATTTACACGAACGCACATTACTTAAAAATGAGATTCTTACAACAGACATATCGATAGTTGATTTGTAGTAGTTATTTTTGTATTGCCTTTTTCCTTGCCCCCAAGAACCTTCAATGTAATGAAATCACCAGGAAAGCTTTTTTATTTTACAAAAAAAGTTAATTTTAAACTTGAAAATAAATGAAGCAACAAGGTCCCAAATATATTCCAAAACGCTTTCGCAGATTACGACCTGTACTCAACCTTGGATTTTAAAATTATTTTAGGTAAAACATATTTTTAGCACAAAAGTCACGTTAGGGTGGATACATGACAGGAATGTTATATGTAAACAGCAAGCCATTTGAGATGGCAACATTAATATTTATATTCTAGATTTATGGTCGAAACGTAATTCTACTTTACATGATAACAAACTTTTTGAAATTAATAGCCTTATTCATTACGGCGGTAAGTTCGGATGTTTGATGAGTTTTGTGGAAAGTTAACAGGTCAAGAATGGATGTAACTTTTGGGTTGTACTTTTATTAATGTAACTTTATAATCTTTTTCCTTTTTGTTTTGCGAGGTGGTATAAGGAAAGCGGAATGATTAATGATTTAGTGGTTTCCAAAAGATTGTATGTTAAGTGGCATAGTAACGAAGTAGGGTATTTTTTTTTATATAGCTTCATGCTGTATCCTAAACATAACAGAAGGGTAGGCTGAGGGACACTGGGAATCTAGTGTTAACACCCTTTTGCCCATTTTCCGCTGAATTTTGGGGGGAATGCGTGTTGAGTGGAATGGAGCTCAACGCCGCGCTTTGCCTCGTTATCAGAGCGAGGAAATGAAAATATTTAATTTTTCTTTTCCGCGTGTAGAAATTGAACCTTTTACCTGTTTAGTTGACAATCGCACGCTCGTGCCTCTGCGACGCAACTGGCCTCAACTTGCTTACATAATATGGAAACACTTATGTACGATGTGTAGAATTAAGACTCAACTTTAACCTTGCCATGATAGTACCACATTTTTATATATTTTTTTGTGCCAAATAACTAAACATTTATTTTTATATTCAGAACTGCTCTGAAAATTCCTCAGGAGAATTAAGCTCAAGTATTCAAAATTCAAACGAATTCAAGTAATCCAAATTGCTACGTACAAATGTTACGATATGAACGTAACACCGATCTTGTCATCCAGATCGAGCCACATCAGATCATTGCGGTCCATCCGAAAATGAAATTAAGTACAGAAATCAATTAGCGCATAAATTACGGTATAGCCAGAGATCGGAATTATAATTAATGGCCGCTTGGAATGAAAGGAGGATTTATGCCCTAACTAATCTACATAATACTCCATTTTAGGTTATATTAATCTATCCTATCAAATTTCAGATGAGATATGTTTCATATAACTAGATGTCACGTTAGAACTTTTAGTCAAAAATTAGATGACATAAAGTGTTTTCTCTTCTGTCATATCTTTTCCTTTTCCTCTTCTTCTTTTCTTTCTTGCCACGTCTATCTACTTTATTTAATTTGGTGTAAGTCTTAATATAATCTTAAGGTTACTCTTGCAGCTTCAACGCTTGGGTTTAAATAATATAATGTACATGTTCTATTTATAAACCTTTCTCTTGAATTATTCTGCTTAGTAGTTAAGAGGCCGTCGTGGCGGAGAGGCACAAGGTTCTATACCTATTAGAGGGGAATAAATATTTAATATTGAAATTTTTTCGCTTTTAACGAGCAATAATACCTCAAGAATTCGACAGAAGAAAAACAAGTGAACAACAAAGTGATGTACCATTAGGTCCATTCTCCTATTTTATGATTTGAAAGATAATAATATCGAATATCGCGTATGAACGTATATTTATGTTCCATATTTACCCATTTGTGTATTGTATTCTATACATATTTCTACTTGTTATCTTAATTTCTACATGGATGGTTTTAGTTAGATTGACCACGGAAATAGGTCAATTGCTTATTATTATATTAGGTTGAAAATTCATGTAGTTTCTACGAGGTTCTAGGTTTTTTAATTAAATACTTTTATTATATTTTAGCTATATTTATATTATAGTAATAGGTTCCTTCTCCCTACCTTGTAGTCTTCAGGATACAGCGTGATGCTAAATAATAAAATTAACAAGAATAAATATATTTTATAATATTATAATTACACATTGCACACAAATATTAATTAATTTTGAAGCTCTTTTCCTCAAGACAAATAAGTTTTTTAATCAATCCTTATTTGGCATCTAAATTTTTATTCGTACTATTTACAGAAGAAGTTGAAGGTATTGTAAGCTCAGCCAGCGAATGTAAATGAGATGTTTAGGGAAAACAAAAAAGAAAAACTCTACATCATAGTAGGTTTTTGTTTTCCTCAATGTCTTCCATCAGCATTATAAATAAAAGATACATTTATAGATTTACTTTTTATTTTTTAATGTGTGTATGTTGTTAATGCCTTATTGTTTTGTGATCGGTACCAACAATGGATATGAGTGGTGGTTCGATTTACTTTGATTATTCATTCACTGTGAAAATTTGAATCGAAGTAAGAGGAAAATAAAAAAATATATTTAACGACAATGTGGCTATACTAAAGTTTTACATTTCCGAAGAAACAGAAAATTAAGAAAGCACGGGGAATACAGGACCTATTGATTCTTATAATTTATATACATACTTCTATTAAGGTTCGAATTGTAAAATTTATTATTATTATAAATTTTTTTGATTTATTTTTGATTTGGCTGGTTCATTTGTATGCTTATGCTATATGCTTTGATTTAATGTCATCCAGATGGAAGTAAGTTAACGAAGCATATCGGTCAGCAAACGGCCAAATCGCGTATAAGATTGATCGACAGTGCTATGATGAATGTGCAACGGATGCGCTCGTGATTAATTGTTCCCTAATTTCGTATCTATTGGTCTAAAATCTATTGTCGAGATATGGTGTGGGGATGGGGGGATGGGGGGATGGGGGGGCTACGTCCCCCCAGACTTTAAATAGTTAGTGTCAGACTTTAAATTTAGGTTTCAACATGAAAGTGAGGATTGTTTTTAAGTTGTTCATTTTCAAAGTGGATTAGATCACAACTCGAGGAATTCTCCAACGAACGACGTTGAGAAAGCGCGGTATCGAACTCCGTCACTCAACACGCTTTCGGAATTCAGCGGAAAGAGGAGAACGAAGACGTATCCTTTACCCTGCTCTACGAGTAAAAGGGTAAAGCTGATTTTTAGGGTTCCTTACCTCAAAAGGATATCTTATATAAGCTTGTAATTGTTATTTATTTGTATAAACCTTCACTTTTGGGACTTTTTTCTTTATTTTAAATTCTTAATTGTCGCCTTCTATCAAATTTCACAACTGTCGGTCCCCTAAAGGTTTTGACTACACGACGAATCTCATACAAAATGCAGCTAAATTAATTGCGTAATAAATACTCGTATCGTTAGAATGCGATGACTTAGAATATTTTTTTGTACCTCAAGGGACTATGACCATGACCAGAATATTTAATATTAATGTCAGATTGATAACGTCACGCGAGACGGACAATCGGACAACAAAGTAATCCTATGAGCATCCCGTTTTTACTTTTTATGGTGCGTAACCCTGAAAAGTAAGTAAAAAAGTAATAAGAAACAATTAAGATGTCTTCCAAAGCAAACGTCTATTTCTCGTTGCACGAACACGCTAACGGAACGGCTGTCGTTATATTGATTTACTTTTACTTTTTTGTTCAGTCCCTTCGGTAACCGTGCCAGTCGGTATTTGGCGTTTTTTACAGAAAGTCAGTACAAAAGTGTGTTTACAGTATACATCGAAGTTTACTAAGCTATCGATATTGATGCAGTTTAAATAGTACTTCAAAAGGTAAAATTTTTATTTAGTTTCTAATTATTTTCCTTTTAATAAGCAAAAAGAACTAAAAATTAATTATTTTAATTAAAATAAAAATTTCAATGGTTATTAAAAAATAAATCGTCCCTGTGCGCCTGGTGCGATCACCAAATAAATAAATTTCTACGGTCTAGATTGTCACATTAGGTATTAAATTATTAATCATTATTCCAAACAAAAAAATGTTCATTGTTATTAGTCATTAGTTTAGATAGATTAATATACGAGTATTAGTAACGTCCACAGCCTTCCTCTATAAGTGGACTATATGATATAAAAGATTTTTCAATTTGAGCGACTACTTCACTAGGTTAGAGCGTTCAATCAAACGAACACTTAAAATGTAAAATATTATGTATAGACTTATTATCAATTTCATCATTCGATTTATCTTTCTCCTATCAGACTGGAAAAAGAAAAATAAAATATAAAAACTAAAACTTCCCCGAGTGAGAATCAAACTCACAGCCATGACGTTTACAAATTAGATACTTATCAAACGCGTCATAATAGTGTAATCTAAGTATTTAATGCAATATTATAATGAACATATTACGCGATATTGCTTCCGACGCGCTCGGAATCCAGAGTATTATATAATCTATTGCTAATTGATACGGAACTGCAATTATACAGATATAATTGAGGCATTATGTTATATCGTATATGTGTTTGCCGTTTGACATTATCTCCATTTTAGATGCAATATGTGTAACTGGGATTTATGTAAGGTGTACGGGTTCAAATCCTACAGGTTCAACCCTTAGTTCTGTCTTTTTGTCACCATACCGTACTGTCGAACCGTAGAGTGGTACATCCCTAAAAATGTCGATAATTTTAGTTTTCTTTCTGCGCAAAGTACGCAGTCTCCCCCGGTTTTGGCTATTATTTGATCAAAATATAAGAATGGATAAAAAATAGATTTTATATATATTCGTTTAGTGGAGAACAGTGGGGGAAGTGTTTCAACAGGCCTACCCCGATATATACAATAAACAGCGTAAAAATAATCAAATCCACTAATTTTACGTTTTAACTTTAATAATATAATAAAAAAATACCATGTATTTTCAAAGTTAATAGGTTTATATTGAATCTAGACACGTTTCCAGACTATTCTATGACGTGAATGTTGGCCATTTATATGTCAATGTTGGTCGGTCGAAGTTGGCTTTATTTAATCACACGTCACCTGTACTCACTAGCCTTTCTCAGATGAGGGTACACGAAAATTAGCTGCGACTGACATTATATTTGTGTGAAAGAACATGAAAAGTAAATATTTTTTTACTAGTGAATAGGGTAGATTTATATATTTTTATATATGTCATATTTTGTTACTTTTTTATAGTGATGATACTTCAGTAATGTATTTTTAACTTTATTTTAATTAAAGGATATTAAATTCTTCTAGACAATTATTATTTTTTTCAGCTATGAAGTGTACATTACGGTCAACGAGTCGTGGCCGTGCAGACGTTAGGGACGTTAGGGATCCGAATTTACGCGCATTGTTTATTCGAGAGAAATCAAGTCAGCGTACCCATAGCTAACTTCAGGGCGGCCACAACTCGTCAACCATACTGTAAAGATAATCCTTTTTCTTGGTTAGGAATTGAACCCACAACCATAGCGTTTGTCCCATTGCGTCATGAAGGCCTCATTACCTATTACATAAGATCACAGATTAGTAAAGATTACGTGTCTCTTTCAGTTTTCCTTATATAAGCCTTTTTTTATGGAATCCTGTATTTTCCTGTAAGGTTCGGTAAAAGGTTGGGCTGTCAGAACTGATTTGCGTCGGAAATATAGGGTTATCTTTTTTGACATTTCTGTTTTTATTTTCCGAGAAAAACGAGACGTTTTGTGGAAAATAACATTTAAACATGAAATGTGGTAATTTTCAGTGAGCTTTTGGTGTGTTTTGACGTATTATGCGAAGTTCATGAATGATACATCGTGAAGCTAAAAAAAAATCGTTCACCGTACACCATTAGGAGTACCGATTACTCCGACTCGGGTACGAACCCGAAACTAATACGTTCATGTTTGTAATCAGATGCTCTGCTACTGGGCCACGACGGTAAAATAGAAAAAAGAAACTTTATAAAGCGTCTAAGCTTACTTAACCTCTTCTTATCATTTAGTTAACCTTAGTCTTTAAAGTAGAAGCCTGTAGACATATTGGTTGTTTGATAAAATATCAGGTAACGAGGCATTGATTCATCTAGACTGAACGTTGCAAAAACGCTGATGAAATACGGCATGGTCGCTCCGTACTTGTACCTTCGATAGCAAATGAATTCTTATAACTATAAAATAAGAGTTCACCCACAGATTTCGCCGAACAAATAAAGGATTAAAATGTTTTCTAAAATTCTGAAAAAATACTCAATTTTTTTTTCATTGATCTGCTTGCTTTAAATGGCTAACACCATATAAACGTTTGGAAACGTATTTTTATTATATGTCAGTAATTTGATAAGTTCTGAAATTTTATTTACATTTATAGAATGTAAAATGGAAATAAAAACGTAGAAAAATATTTCAATTCCTCGGGTGGGAATTGAACCCACAACCATCGCGTTTACAGGCGGCACCCTTGTACCACTGCGCCACGACGGCCTCTAAAGTGTTAGCCGACCGAAAAAGTTTCGTTACTTAACACGGAATATTTAGAATATTGGTTGCAAGGTGAGGCACGGAGTTTGCCTCCGCCTACGCCATATACGGATGCGTATATTGCGTGTTGATTTGCGAAACTCAACGCCGCACTTAGTCTTGTTACTATAGCATAGCGAGGACAATAAAATACTTCATATGCTGAGTGGGAATTGAAACTATAATCGTCTCTTTTATAGACATATATTTTACAGTCTTTTACACGACACGCCTATCGTCGTTACCTCAACACAAGTTTCGAAACTAAACAAATAAAAATCTTTTTTTATTCTTTAAATATATAATAATAATAATCCTGTGTTTCAAAAGCATAATGGGGTGGTAAAAGACGCCTGCAATGAAAATGCTATTTGAGATTTTTTTTCGGAATTTTACAGAAAATTTTAATCCTTCCTTTGTTCGGATAAAACTGGGGGCAAACTCGAATTTTATCGCTTTAAAAATTCATTTGGCATTGAAAGTACAAGTACGGGGCCACTGTGCCGTATTTCATCGGCCTTTTTTGCAACGTTCAGTCTAGCTGAATCAATGCCTCGTTAGCTGATACTTATCTAATAACCACTATGTAGTCAGCATTTTGCAGAGATAGGTTGAGGGAACCTGGGAACCTTTGACAGTTTGTTTGGAGTACTGAAGTAGTTTATCTTTTAGATATCCTACCTACCATAGAAATCTCCACCAGCCCCGCGTTCAAAATGTAAAACGCAACGTTGAAATTAGTGATGTGGAACGTTGAAAGGAATTTTTAAGCCACAAAGAGTACACGCATCTTTGAAGTTATGTGACATTCTAAAATTTAAAAAATGCTCTTAGGTGTATTTAGCTCGGGAACCACTTTTAAAATGGAGAATTTTTGTGTAATGCAGTTTGCAGTAGTAAGTTTTGTGTAATGTGTAAAAATATTAAATATTTTATTTTCATAAAGATGATCTCTTATGAAAAATAAATATTTAATATTTTTTATTCGTAAGAGTTGCAGTTTCATAGCCTTCGACATGGCGATGGTTGAGAGTTCGATCCCCAGTCGGGGAAATTGTTTATTCTATGCCACATATGCTACACATGACAGACATGACAGAAGACAGACACATTAGTTTTTATTTTTTATTTGTGGTGGTAGCTTTATATTCATTTGAGAAACTAAATTTACATATTTACAATTGATTAAATATAAACAAACTATTGTAGTAGATGAATAAGTTTTACGGTACAGCTTATATTAAATTACCCGCTTATACTACAAAATTACTTATCTTCTCATCCGAATTACTTTCGTCATCTACTAATATTAGGATGATATTAATAAAACACTTATTTTGTAGTAATATTGTCGCATGCAAACGGACAAAAATATGAAAAATTTAAAAATCATAACAAGTACAGACAGCGATGAGGTAAAGTCTTATTATATGCAAGTCCAAGTAATCGTAATCTATACTTAAGAAAAAATAGCTTGAAACTGAAAAAAAATCAAGCTTATATTTTAATATATTTCTTGTGTTTTATAAATATTGAAATTAAAAAAAAAAGTTTAATAATTTAGAAGAAGCAGAATCAGATTCGACATTTTTTTAGTATATTGATACGCATTACCTGCATTCGTACAAGAAAATGACTATTGCCGATATCTAAATTTTAATAAAAAAGAGGTCTTATACTAAAATACCTGAAGAAGTTAGATTATTTATCTGGAATATACATTTTACCTGTCATTGTCATTGTCATTTTACATGTTCAAATCATTTCTATAACCATTTTATTATTATTATACACGATATATACTCTAAATTACAAAATTTAGTTTAATTAGTTCTTGTTCTTGCTCAGGTTCGATAAGATAAGACCATATTGATGAAAGGCCTAAATTGAAGGATTAATAACGAGGTCCCTAGGTCGTATACTCGTATACATATAAATATTTTGTGAAAGTGTGTTGCTTTTAGTGTAATACAAAGGTAAGGTTATTTTGTATAGGGCTATATATTACTAATTTAATTATTTTCTCATGTTCTTATGAAACGGAATGCCTTGATATAAAATTAATCTGATCTAATTTTTCCTGCTGTTAGAAAATCTATTAAGTTCGATTTTCCAGTGGTAGTAATAATAGAGATGAAAAAAAAACTCATTCTCTTAAGTGGGAATTGAACCTACAACTATTGCGTCAACAGTCAGTCTATCTCACTACGCCATGATGACCACCATATATACATACAATTTTCTATACATAATCTCGTTACCCTAATAAGAGATGGGTCAAGCCTAAATCAATCTATCGATCTACATTCTATTATTCACTTTCCATATGCCCCGGGCGTTGCGAGAGGCGATATCTGTCTCGATATTGTGCAAATAGAAATCTGTAGAACTGTATTGTAGTTGCAGCCTCGGTAACGTGGTATGTTTCGTTCATTTACTAGAGAATATACAGGAATAAAGCTTTTTCTTAATTTCCCTCTGTATTCCGCTCGTAACAGGTCAAAGAGAACTTAGTGATAAAACACTCCTTTCCTGCGCTTATTTTCGAAATATTGCGTGTTCAGTGGTTGAACTCAACGACACACTTTCTCGTGTTACAAGAGCGAGAAAATAGAAATAATTAATTTGACAGTATGGACATGGAAGCCGTATCGTACCATCGAGTATCCATCGCACTTACAGTCAATACATTAAAAAATGTATTAATAATAATTATAACTTCTCATAAATATACAGCAGTATATTCTACAGGAATTATCTTACAGGAGGAGGGAAATAAAAATAAATTGAACTATAATCATACCCCTGAGTGAGTATCGAACCCATAACTATTCTGACATTGTCTCAATTTCCCACTAAGCTCACAATTCATTTATTATTGTAAGAGACCTCAATTAAAGCGATCAAATAGTGTACAAGTATATGTAGGTGATAGAGGTGTTACCCCGATTTGGTTAGGTGAAATGCGACGTGCCACTTCCGCCACATGTCACGCCGGGGAAAGTGTATTATGGAGTGACGTATTAATCAGTAAATGGTTTTAATAAATATTTTTTTAAATTCTAAGTATGAAAATATTTTTTTTTTCGTTTCATATAGTGCACATACACACATGCGTAGGATAAAATTATAAAACTATATGAAAAGAAAAGAAATTTATTAGTCGTGGCGTAGTTGTTCTCGCTTTGCGAATGAGTTATTATTTTTTTCGTCGTGGTAAAAATACAAACGCGTGGTGTTGAGTTCCGCCATTCAATACGCAATGTCATGCAAAATTAACAGTGATATCAGCATATTTTCAGTAATTCGCGAGTCGGGACCGAAGCAGCACCCAGAAAACTATTATGATATTATATAATATTATAATAACCGATTTTTATGTACTTCAGGTAAAAAATGGCAACAAGTGCTGAAGCTGAAGTGGAAAAAATGAAAATGCTCGAGGAAAGAATAAAAGCGCCTTCGATATGGGGGCGTGTGCCTTGTGGTGTACGCTTCGAGGATTTGCAAGATAGGCGCTACGACGATGCTGTGCGGTTTTTAAAGAAACATTATTTAAATGAAGAAGTGAGTATTTTCAGCAAATTAAATAATTGGTTATTTTGTTATTTTTTAAATTATTTCTTTTAAAAGAGTAACGAGTATGTTAAACTTTATTGAAGCTTTATAAACGTGACGCTTATGGGTTCGGTTTCCACTCGGGTGAATGAGTGATTTATTAATTTCTTAATTACGATTAATATCTTTTTTAATTAATAATTACATTAGTTTGTCGACCTTTTTAACTTTGAGCTTAGACCATCGAAGCTTATATATTTTTTTTATCTCAGTCCAGTATTAAAAAAGTAGTAATTAAATTTGCTTGCCCACAAGCTACCCGCTCTATAAAAGGCTTTCAAATAAAGCATTTAAATCATAAAAAATGTAATCTATAAACGCTTCGTCGGATCCCCAATATTTAATTAAGATAAAATAAAAAAGATGGACTGTTCGCAACAAAATTTCAATTCATTTAATTATGTGATGAAAAATAAAACAATCGTGTTGAAGGTTTAATGGAGTTTGGTTTTCGACAGGCTTGTAGAGTCTCTACGCTTTTTTTTGTCTAGTGTAGAGAATTAAAAAAAAATATTTTTATGTAACTTCTCTTAGGGATTTTGAATATTCTGAAAATATTTTCATTTTGTGTTTAGTGGCGGAACTCTATGCCTCACTATGTCCACCAGACAAAGAGTTTTCTTTAATAATTTTATTTATTATATATCTTATGATAACGGCTAAAACTATTTAACTATTTTTAAATATATACAAGAAATTATATTATTACCTAGATATATAGCTCATGTTTTATTTTAAAAAGAGATATTTACGAAAATTGTGATAAAAAGTCCATGAAACTTAATATCGAATCGAAATTTAATATCGAACCCTCAAATACCGTGTTTACGGTCGCTTGTGCCTCTACGCCTTGCGTCACGATGGCCCCGGAGGGTGTCAGCTTTTTTCGAACAATATTGTTAACTCTATTGATCTCTACGGTCGGTCGGCGGCGGTGGATATGGACGAGGACAGAGTGCCACGGGTTGCCGGTTTCACTATTCAATTAGTACACACATTGACGAATTATCTGTATCTTGTCTTATGTATAAAAAAACGCTCTTAAATATTAAGTTATAAATATTTAGATTTAGAATTCACTTAAATAATTGCGTGTCAACCACTTTCTAGGTTCTCGGAAAATCTTCAAAATTTTTTTTTCACAATCACCCCTACTAATTATGAAAGAGCGTGGCGTTTCATTTGAAATCTGTTCTGGTTGTCTAATTTGGGCATATTGCTCTATAAAAAATGCGTTCCGATTAAAGTCTCTATTGTTAACCTCCCTTTGTTAGGGAATAAAGGGTTCCCTTTATATTTAGGTACTCGTAGGCTTAGCTCGCTCAGATGACATTACGACACGTTGATTTGCATATTAAATAATGATGTATTCTGATAAAACCATACGATTGAGATTCTTAATAAAATATGATAAATACGACGTAGCTCTCTTCGCTTGAAGAAACATATGTATAATAATAGCGGCCCGCCCGCGGCTTCGCCCGCTTGAACTACATGATTATTAATTTAATAAACAGAACCGACTGAACTATAATGACTTCCAATAAGACTTTAAATTACTTTAATATGTAATCTTATAATATGATTTTTTAATACTTTTATATTAAAAAATACGATTAAATTTTTCAGAATTGAGTTGTCACAGTCAATAGAGTTACACGTCCATATTCTGCCGAGGCTGTAAACATTAATATATAGCTTGCCGTCCCCTGCACCATTGTTTATCTATTGGTAGGCAGGGGGAACCTGAAAATCTGATGTTATGACACTCCGTTGTCCCCACTTTCCACCGATTCTGGAAGCATAACGTTTTAAGTGGCGGATCTTAACGACACGCTCATTATAAGAGCTAAGAAATAAAAATTTCAAATGTTCGAATGAGAATCGAACCCATAACCGTCCCGTTACAGTCACACCCTTTCACCCCTAGGTGAACGACTGCCTCCATTTTAAGTAACTTAGTTATATTACCGTTTTAAAAAATAAAACTATAAAAAAACTGTAAAGTTTCTAACGCGGTTACCAAAGTGCTTGAAACGTTTCAAGTCTCTAGTTCTCACCTAATTACTTTCACCTATAATTTGTTAACAAACTTTCAAAGTGGTTTGTGTTAGTTTGGCCTAGATTATGGCTGCGGCTGTGCTTTTAGGTGATCGATTCTTTTGCAAACAAAATTTTGGTGCAACATCAATAGGGAAATTTGATTCTGGATTGATTTACGCAGGGTTAGAGCTTTTGAGGGCTTACTTACTCGTGTATTCACTGTGTAAGTTGAGAGAGGGTTGTGAGATGTATTTTTTTTTATGAACGTATATTTTATTTTTGGTTTCACGCATATACTTGTAACTGTTTAGTTACCAGAAAGGAGAAATTAGTATAATTCATTCAGACCCATTTACAAGTAGAGAGCACCTACAACTATTGTATCAATAGACAAACGCTGGCTGGCTTGTATTTATAAATATATTTTAGAGGCCGCCGTAGCCCGGTGGCACTAGGGTGTCTGTTGGTCGATTTCCACTCGAATGAATGAAATATTTAATATTTTCATTACCTTGCTCTGATAATGAGGCAAAGCCGATTTAGTTCTGCCACAGAACAGGCAACGGCGTCGAGAATTCGGCAGAAAGAAGCGAGTGTCTTAACACTAGGTTCCCAGGTTCCCTCTGAACAAATTGCTACGTGCAGATTATAAAAAATGTTACATTATAAACAGCTATTAAAACTCCACAAACAAGTTATTAACTTTTGTAATATATAATATACTAGACTAAAAGTTATAGAAGACTTGCTGTAAGCCTAGAAAATATAACACAAAGTATTTAAGTACTGAGGCCACGAGATCATTTCAGTGTTCATTATTCGCAAATACCCTCATTTAGTTGAAAGACTAGTGTTAAAGAGGAAAGTTGTAATCCCCAGAAACATATTGCGAAGTTTAAAAGGTCGCCTTTTGCCGCCTTGTTGCGGTAAATAGCTCCTACGATATAATTTTAGTGGTTAATATATGATAATATTGTTTTATTTGTCTTTATTTTTGTACTTTTATTTTGTATTTCCTTTTTAGTTTTTTATATAATATTTGTATAGAATAGTGTTTTTGGGTCTTTAATTTAATAAATACTTAAAAAATGCATCTATACAAATATTATGAAGCTTGGAGAGTTTGTTTGGTTGATGGCGTCAGTCTCAGTAACTATTTAGTTCGTTGAATTGAATAAAAATTTTTTTTCATAGTCCATTTATCGAAAAAGGCTATATGCCTTTCTTACATTACGTTTAATAATTTCGATGTAACTCACTGTACTCTGAGTGAGTTGAGATCAGAGTTACCTCGGGAGCAGGTGACATAAACAACACTTTGTTATTTCCATTTGACCACCGGGGCCGGATAAAAGCTAGTACAGCTTTTATAAGAGTAGGTAAAAAATTAATATCATATATTATACAATACAATAATAAATTAATATCTTATTAATATTTAAATACGTTCAAGTTCATTGCGATAACCACTATTCATATCGTTGAAATACTATTACTTATTATCACAATAGTTATTTTTGTGTACACATAACAACAAGCCCAGATTCTAGGATAAAGTAACCTAATATTTATGTTATCGATTACATAGATAGCGTAAGGTCAAGCGACAGTCGGATATAAGACAAGAATTCTATATATTTTTTTAGTTTTACGCTGTAAACACGCGCATTGCAGGGTACGTAGAGGAGACCTGGGAAGCCAGTCGCTTTCCCCACACGCCCATCAGTTCCCCATCGGTCAAATTTTGATTATACATTAGGTGTTCAGAGCAGAAACTCAATACTGCCTTTTTCTCTTCTTACCATAGCGAGGAAATGAAATTAATTCATTCCCTTGAGTGCCATAAATATATTTTTATTTTAGCCAATGGTAGTTGAGAATTAATTCTGATAATATTAAAACAAATTTATATACGTAACCCTAAAACGTGAGTCGTTTCCACGTAACACTCTACCGTACAATAGCTCTCAGACAGTCTTTAGTATCGTTCGTAAATATTTAGTTCGCAAAAACTCATATAGGCTTTGCAAAAGAAAATCTGAGATGGATATACGAAATCTGTTCAATCGATCTTTCTCATGCGTATTTGATAATGATATGGGTCTTATTTCTATGTATATTTGTATTTTAGTAGGTTCAAAGCTTGGTATTGACGATTAAGGTCGATTTTAAGGTCGATAGGTATACAAGATAACTTTGACTTTGACTTTCATTGTATGATAATTTTGCTTTCCTTAGATTATATTAATCGTATTCATAGAATATATTATATTTTAATAGATTATATTAATAGTATTCCAAGCTCTTTTTGGATCTGAGCGTGAAGATCGTGAGTTCAAATTCTATTTAGGGGGAATCTTGTATGATAGTTATTTCATAGTTATTTCATTTTATTAAGCTTCGCAAAACAGATATTTGACATGTATTTTAGTAGGGTAGGTAGGTTTTGAGTGGCAGAATTTAACGTCGCACTTTATCTTGTTATCGGAAGAAGGAAATGAATACAATTTTTTCCCCGACTGCGAATCGAGTCAACAACCGAAGCGTTTACAGTGCTTGCGTTTACTTCGCCACTGCGCCACAACGGCCTCGTGAATGTGTAATAATTTATATATATATTTTTAGATTACATTCAGATCAGTCAAAATAACAGACACGAAGGAAGGCACAGATGAATTCGTTTACAATGCAAGGATTTGGATGAAAGATAAGATGTCTATCGCCGCGGTGAAGGAAGGCAACGACAAACTAGTCGGCGTCCTTATTATGAGAATACAGGAAAAAAGTATGTATGTACATAAGCTGTAAAGTTTCGTTTGGATCCGGTGAGTAGTTTTTGCGTGAACTTCCGCCATTCAACTGTTTTCCGGGGAGACAGAGGAGAATGATTAATCAGATTTAAGATTTCATTCGTTGGATTCCACGGTATGAATTTCTAACACATTTAGAAATAGAGAACGTAGAATTCAATCCAATCCAATTAGTAGAATCCAGTTAGAGGATCTGAGTTTGTGACAGGTTTCTATATTTTAACACTCCGTTCCCCACTTTCTGCCGAATTCTGGAGGCATTGTGTGTTGAGTGGCAGAACTCAACGCCGCGCTTTGTCTCTACACAAGAGCAAAGAAATGAAAATATAAAGTTAAATAAATATTTAATTTCCCCCTTGTGCCCCTGCGCCACGTCTAGCCTCCTCATTTTTAAATTAAACTATAATAGTTTATTTATTAATTTATCAAATTCAAATACCACTTTACATACTTCTTTCTCCCCCAAGTATAGAGAAACACTTTAAAATGTAAAAACTATCCAAGTCTAATAATCTAAGCAATCATCTTTGGGTTGCGGTAACTTGTATAAATCTCCGGAGGGAAATATAGCATATTTCTAAAGTTAAAGCAACAAAATAAATAAATTATGACAAGAGTATTGAATTTAGAAATTGTTCAATGAGAAATTATGGATGTACGCAATCAGAAGGCTTGGGCGGATTCTAAGAGGCGCAGGTTCAGATCCTGCTGCTTTTAAAAGCCTATACATTTTCTGAAGAAGAATTGTACTTCATATACTCTTTTCCCTCCACGTTAAGTAAATTATATATTATATCTTTCTACGTATTTCCTTCCAAAAAATATACCTACAAATAAGTATGTTAACCTCTCAACTATTCAGAGTCTATTTGCATATCAATTGTACAGGTTTCGATACTCGATGCTCGACGTAATGTAACATTAAGGGTGGGCTTCTTGAATGCTTTGGGCCTAAATTTTTACAGCCTTCGTAAAGGAAATTTCAATTCAGCCGTAGGATTTAGCATTTGGCTTAATATATGAGTTGCAAACTTGATAAAAGCTAAGAATTTAAATAACAATGTGGTTAAACAAGAATAGATTCAATCAACGGCGTTGAACTCCGCCACTCAACACGCAATGCCATCTAGAATTCGGCACAAATTTCGGCAGAACAGAGACGGGAACCTTTTTAATTTTCATTACCTTTATAGTGTTGAAATACGCGGTTTTGATATATAAACGGCCATTTCTTTTATTTAAGTACATGTAGAAATACGTTTATTTTTCAGAAAATCATGGGGCAATAGATCTCGGTATACGGTTTGAATGTCAGCTCCGATATATCTATGACTTCCTGAGATAAGGCTCTTGACAAACAGACAGACAGACAGACGGACAACAAAGTGATATTATAAGGCTTCCTTCTTTTCCTTAAAAGCTACGGAACTCTTTTCGGTTCTCTAAATAAATAAAATAAATCAACTTCACGATGTATTCCCCGCACACAGCAGGGTAGACAGAGAGTACCTAGTGTATTAACACACCCGTTCCTCACTTTCCGCCGAATTTTGGAAACATCGCGTGTTGAATGGCGGAACTCAACGCCGCTCTTTTCCTCACCAGAAGAGCGAAGAAATCAAAATATATATAAAAATAAATATTTCATTTCCTCGAGTGGAGATCGAACCCACAACCGTCACGTTACAGTCACACCTTGAAGAATTGAAAACATTATATATTTCATTTTCCCCGAGTGGCAATCATATTGTGGGTTCGCATCCTGCCGCGTATAGAGTCACAGGTTTGTGCCACTGCGCCATGACCGGCAAAAAAATAAATAATTTTCTTATAACGCTATGGTTTTATAACTTGCGTACACCAATTTGAGCATAAATTGGATTTGAAGTATCCCATCGGGGTAGATCTGTATTACGGGCAGTTGTTAGCAGTATGCAAAGAGAAAGGTAGCTCTGTAAGTCGCGGTATCGTTACTCTTTCGCTCGTAAAGGGGGTTACGAAATATAGGCATAGAAATATCTGGAAAGCCTTTTTTTCAGCTGCAAACTGTATTCCACACGTAGAAGGCCAAATTACGAGACATTGCGTGGCGATCGCGAAACTCAACACCGCGTTTGGTCGTGTGCCCATAACGAGAAAATAAAGATAATGAATTCCTTCGAGTGTGGGAAACAAAAAATATCTAAAAAATTACGTATACGTTAATATACGAAGAGTATGTAAAATGTGTATATTTTGCCATCTAGCTAACAGAGATTCTAAACTAAATAAGTAAATAAATATTATTTGATATTTCAATAGAAATATTATATTCCAGATGCCTTTTCGAGAACATTCAGTCGTGTCAAGTTAACGTACAACCCTCAATACACAACAGTGATGACGTTTTACAAGGATATTGAAAATCCAATTGATTTATATGAAAAGCTTGGCATCAGAAAATTCTTCAAAATATACGTTTTAGCGTTGAAACCAAGATATCGGCATAGAGGTAAGTATATTTTTTTCTGCATACTCATAGCAGAGTAGACAAAGGGAACCTGAGAATCTAGTGTTATGACACTCCGTTCTCATTAAGACACTTCTGTATTCCTATTTTCCGACGTGGGAATCGAACTCACAACCTTTGCGTTGATAGCTGGACCTGTGCTGCTGCGTCACAGCGGCTTTAATCTATTACATAAATACATTAATAAATAAGTGACAGTTATATTTCAGTCTGACGGCAGATACAGTGGGTTTATTATTGCATTGCCGACATTAAAATTTTATACTAATTTAGGTTTGGAGTATATAATTAAAAGCAAATATTAAATGTTAAGCCCAAGTATAATAGGTTTTTTTTTATTTTCACTATTATTATATTATATTAAAAAAATTTAAGAGTGTAAATTTTTATTTTATCAGGTATAGCTAAAGAGTTACTCAAAGCAGCCATATCTTTGAGCGCAAATGCCAGCGTGCCAGCCGTGACTGGTATCTTCACAACGAGTCGAGGCCAACAGATAGCCGAGGAATTGGGCTTTGAAAAGTATCACGAGCTGTATTACATAAAGTACCTCATTGATGATGAGGTAAGCTTTAATCTTACTATTATATTTATATTTGTGGGATGCAGTGTGAAGCTACTTTTATTATAATTATTTTTCAAACTTTTAATTAGGCAAACATTTTGCTATCAGATTACAGAGTAAATAACTAATATACATTTGAAGTATGTTTTTAGTTTCATGCTGCCCGCATGTAGCAGGGTAAGCGTCCTTGTGTTAAGACACTCTGCCCCCCATTTTCCACGAAATTCTGGAGGCATTGAGATTTATCTAATGAAAAAGAAAATTGTAAGAATATAATCGTGCATTTTGAATAATATAATGTTACATGAGAGGCCAGTCGTGGCACCGATTGGTAGTGGTTTCGATTTTCTCGATGTCGACCTGTAATACGGAATGCCTTCAGGACTTTGGAAAGTGGGAAACGGATATATTTTGTTTTGAACGGAGTGTGTTAACACTACATTCTTAGATTCCCTCTGGCTCACGAGTAGTGATTGAACCCACAACCATCAAGCTAACAATCTGATGCTATAATATTTCATTGTCTATCTCTAAAACATTTAAAACTAGTACTATTGATGTCTACATTTTTCTAATGAACAGATAGTATTCTGTGACACTGGCATGGGAAACTACGGCGCGGCCCTGATGGCGCTTCGCATCGCGAGTGTGGAAGAGCCACAGGAACTGGACGCCCACACGTCGCGTTTCACATTGCAGTCTACAGAGGAAGTGAATGCTTCTAATAATTGATATATTTTATCTATTTTGATTGTGTAATGGCTTTTTGTTTTATATATTTTGATTGTTTAAATGTTTTTTTTTGTAATATAATAAAAAATTGTTTATCTGTTTTCGTTAAAGTTTCACGCTACATCTGGTCGTTGTAGGCAGAAGGAGAGTGTCTAATCACTAGATACACCGCCTGTTCTTCTACAAAAGATCCACAATGTAATAACATTAAAGTACTTGTGGCCACAGCATCACAAACTCACCAACAAAACTTGACAGTTATCATCTTTTCAATACAACTGACGGACAGGAGTTTGTTACGAGAACTTTATAACGAGAACCTTAGTAATGGCACAAAAAATAACTTATTTAATTTAACTTTTCCACAAATATCGCGATAGTATCTCGATCTCATTAAAATTGGCAAGTTGAAACAAACGCCAGCGCCGATACTGGTGGTTCGATGGCCACTTTTATCCTCAAACTTTACTCATTATGTCTTACCTGTTTAATTTAATAGCCTGTTATGTTTTTCATGTATTTTGATTAGGACCACGAAGGTACAGTGGTTAATATGTTTTTTTAAGCTTTCACAATGTGTTCAGACACATCTCTCCCCGTTTTCAGCCTAATTTCAGAGATATTATGTGTAATAAATATTTAAATATGCATTTTTATCAGCATGAGGTCATAGATTTCATGACGATATCTCCAAGCTTTCCCGAGATAAATGGTCTTGACAGACAGACGGACAACAGAGTGATCTTATAAGCGTTTCTTTTTTCCTTAAAAAATACTGAACCCTAAAATCATATAATATAAAATAGTTAAATGTAAATATTTTTCAATTTCTTCTTATTATTTAAAGAATCGTATCGACAATTCAATTTATATCTCAAGTAAATACTAGTCATAATTTGATGCAACCTTAATCAATGTTCTCTTTAATGAATGCGAAAGAGACGGAAATATACATTGCGTATGGGTGTGAGGAGGACAAATGGCAAGCTTAATCAAAAACAATCCATTCCAATAATATTAATTATCTAGAAGACGAAGCTTGCTCTCTAACGTTGATGTAAGAAATTGATAATTGATATGATTCGATTTTTCTTTCAATATTTTTTTTACTTGGCACTTTGTAAGCTTGGGTCATGGGTTTATATTTTAATTTGCGGGAATGAGCTATTTATAATTCTTCCTTTCGCTATTAATTTGAAATATTTATTGATAAAATGAATTATTTAACCGTTAACTTTTTATATAGATATTTTATGTCGATATATTACACTACACAAAATATCTATATAAAATGTTAATTTAAGAAATATATTGGTAAGTCAATGAAGCTGAAATAAATCTAGATAGTTATTTTATATTGTTTTCCTCGGTCTAGACTAGATATTCTAAAGCTTTTTCTGTTAAATAAAACAATTTGAAATTGCTTTTGCATGCATTTGCAATATGTTCCTTTTATGGCTGTAAGTTTACGTTTATTGAAGACTGATTTAGATTACTATTATAGATTCCGGTCAAGTGTGAGTCGGATTTACCGGTGGTTCCCTACTTATTTCAGGATTGTGCGCCAGAGGGAAGTGCATTCAACTTGTAAAGTTCATTTTGTTTGATTGATATAGGTGTCCCTAAATTGAAACCAGTAAAATTTGCTGCTTTTTTGCCAAAAAAATAATAACTAGGCCAGTCTCACAAGCGTGTGACTGTAAACGCGCCATTAAGTGGGTTCGATTCGTACTATTTTCGTTTCCTCGATCTGGGAACGAGGAAAATGTCGTAATGGGATATATTGTGAAGCTAAAATAATTGTAATAATAGGTTGACTCTAAAAAGTGAGTGGTAAGAGAGGTAATGGGAAATCTTGGTTGACCGTCGAAAATATTGTATCTAAAATACTGGACGAAGGTCACGTAAAAAGCACGAGGACCCCTCCGGGGGGCATGCATGAAGAGGTTGATGACAGTGGACGAGGTATGTAGGGACCGTAGCGTTTGGCGCTCCGTTCTCTCGGACTACCCCGCTACGGATAAGGCGTGAAGCTAAGTTAAGTTGACTCCAAATTAATGCAATACAATACTAAATTTGCGGAGTTAAGTTTTACAACTCAACTAGCAATGCCTCCAGAATTTGGCAGAAAATGGTAAACGGAATGTTTTAACACCAGGGTCCCTCTGCATGCCCTGCTGTGTGCGGGAAACAGCGTGAAGCTGATTTATTTATTAACTTAAATTGGCTGCCATCGAATGAGTTATGCAATTAAGTAGAGAAGTCAAGAAAGAAGCAAAAAAAAACTATCTTATGTACTACACGGTTCAAAAAAAAAAAAACAATGACTAATTACAGCATTTTCTATTTAATTTACATTCTGTATTAATGTTAAATGTCTCAAAGGCACACAATATTTCGACATACAATAGGTACAAAAGGGGTTTTGAAGAAAAATACGAAAATAAACGGGACTCATTGTCAACCTTTGAAATAATGTTAATTATATAGCAGAGTTCAACGCCGCGCTTTAATAAAATAAAATAAAAAAATAAAATAACTTTTACAAATATACACATTCCTCAAGTTCCACACAGAGGTCAAATACTTACGTTCAACACCGCACAGTACATTAATTATTATCGATGATAATTACAATTACGCTTAATCTTATCCATTAATTAGTGGCTTAACGTTGCAAATGAATATCTCATTTATGTAAATTAATTGAGTTTCGTTTCGGCTGAAAATGTCGGTCACTAAGGCGAACATTTGCTAAAGATCGAGGTTATGAGAATGAAATTATAATGCTTCCTATTCATGTACCATATTGACTTACTTTGAGGCTGTACTAGCGACGATTGTGGGTTGGATTCCCTCTCGGTGAATGAGTTGTTTTCATTTTATAGGTCTAGTAAAAAGACAAAACGAGGCGTCGAGGTCCGCCAATCCAAACAAAGTAGGGAACAGCGTGTCTAAGCACTAGGCTCTCACTGCTTCTGTTACATGCGGGTATGTAGAACATGAATTATTTCTCTAAATAATACATTTTCTATGAAAGAATTGTATTGACACGAAATGTAGGCTGTATGAAGTAAGCCAATTCCCGTATTTGCACTACTCGATGACAGCGGATATTCGGCAAAGGCTTTACTACGTTTTGGACATACCCTCCGGCACAGAGCACCAATAACGATGATCACAAACCACTTTAGTGGAGATTAAAGGCTAATTCAATTTAGGAATTATCGAAAACATAGCATTTGAATGCTGTGGAGAGTTTATTAGGTACGTTCAAAAGGACAAACAAATTTCTTTTATAATAAGAATACTACTTTATTTGAGGCCGTTATGGCGCAGTAGCACAAGGATGCCGCCAGTACACGCCACGGTTGTGGGTTTGATTCACACTCGAGGAAGTGAACTATTTCTTTACGTTTATATTTCCAATTTTCTTCGCTCTGGTGTCGAGGCAAAGCGCGTCGTTGAGTTCTGCCACTTAACACGCAATGCCTCCAGTATTTGAGAGTAAGTGGGGAACGGAGTGTCGGAGTGAAAAAACTACTTTATATTAATTTTTGATCTGAAAGTTATTGTTTTATTATATTTATATTTTAGAAACACGAAGCGTTGAATTCCACCACTCATCGTATAGCTTTGATCATGCAGTACTGATCAAAAAAAATAAAATTTTAATTGAATTTTAAAACATATTTTTTGATTGCTTTTACTTAAACACAAACACAATTGTAGAACTTTTCTCATCCAGAGTAAAACACCCATATTCATGAAAACTTTACTGCAGTAACGGTTTAACTTTAAATGTGCGAAATGTAGGGTACATATATAATTATAGAATCTATCTCCTTGGCCCAGTTACCAAAACCGCTCAGGCATGAACTGATAATATCAATGTATCTGTATTTAATACTGGGAATGCTATTTATTTGAAATTTCACTCAAATAAATAAGAAAATGTACTTACTTATTAATAAATTTGTCTCTATGGTATTTATTCGTTTTCTGAAGACAAAGTGCGGTGTTAGGCGTCATATAAAACGGAAGAAATGTGGAGAGTGAGTGAAAAAATTTCGTATTACCGAATTTTATTAATCGTCATTTGATAGAATTTACGAAAGAATTTAGTAAAAAACAAAAGAGTTTATATTGTTACATATACTTTTATATATTTTATGTGTGATTCAAATAAACGATAGTAATTTGGACGTGTCAATCCCGACTGTAAACGTCTTATTGGAGGAAATAAACGGCTATATTGCTCTACAAATGTATGGTTTGTAATGTATTAAACAATATATGTGCTTTATAGGATTGTATAGTGATTTTCACTGTTCAATAGTTATTGGAAACGTGTTAGGTTTGGAAGTATTTAGTGTATAAGAAATATTGTGACGAATAAATCTTTTAAGTTAGTGAAAAATTGTATTAAGAAAAGTATAATTACACTATTTCATATATTTCACAGTGTATCAGTGCAAGTAGCTGGGTAGGTTAGGAGCTCGGTGCTATGACATTCCAGTCCATAACTTCCGCAGAATTCTAAAAGAGAAGTATTTCTGTGTGTGCACTAGATAGATTATAGTGTATAGATATAGACTAGAGTAAAAAAAATACTCTCATATATTTATTGTACTCGTAAGTGAATGTGACCTAAAAATCAAAAAAATATAATACAAAGTGAAGACAGACCTCCAAGAGCAAATTTGGATCAACGTAGAATAAGCATGAAATGTCACGCCAAGAACCACTGTACTAACTAAATCTGTGCTTGCTAAGTGTTGAACGCTTATAGAAAAGAGGGAGTTGTTTTTGTTACCATAGTTTGTTTTTTTTTAGGAACCTGGTACCTCTAGTATTGAGAAACTTAGGTTCCCGATAAGATATGTGCCTCACTTTCCGCTGAACTCTAGAGGCATTGCTTGTTTAGTGGCGGAGCTCAACGCTGTTTCATGCCTCGTCACCGGAGTAAAAAATGAAAATATTTCATTTCCTCAAGTGGAAATCGAAACCACACCCTATCGCGTTTACAGTCGCACACGTGTGCCCTTGCGCTGGTCGTAGCCTAAGGATAAAACAGTAAAATACATTCAATTAATAAAACACAGAGTACACACGCTGCTACGGCAACTTAATTTTCAATGTCTACACTACTAAATGCGTGAAAATAAAAATATTTATTATCTAGGTCCAAATAAAACATATTGTGCGTGATTCTGTCGCCCGTGGAGAAAATAGAAATGCGAGGCTTTGAATATATACCGTTAGCAAAACAGTACGTGACTACGCCTATAATAGTTCGATCAGATTACCTATATACATATGATTTTATATATTCTTTATAATAGATATAGATTTTGTGTGATTTTTATTAGTTGTTTTGTAACACTAGTTATAAAACTTTCAGGACAAGTCGTGTGGCGCAGGGGCACAATTGTATGACTGTAAAGGGAAAGGATTGTGGGTTCGATTTCCACTAGAAGATATTTAATATTTTTATTTACCTCGCTCTGGGAATGAGGCAAAGCGTGGCATTGAGCTCCGCCACACAACCCGCCATGTCTCAAGATGTCGACAGAGAGTGGGGAACGGAACGGTCTTAATGGGAACGGCGTATCCATACTTTGCGCTGAGACAGCACGAAGGAAAAAAAAATATAAGTAATATTGTTTTAAAGTTGTGTGCATTGCCAAGAACGAAATGTTTCATTTTTTCTTAGTTTTATGTTCTTTGAATGATGAAGCCTTTCCTTAAATTCTACAGCTCAAGTTAAATATAAAATCTTGAATACGCACAGAATGAAAGCATTAACAATAATTAAATATAAACTGAAGATTAAAGTGATTTTTTTTTATGACAACTTTTATTTTTATATACAAGAGGACAGTATCTATGTATCTATCTATAAGCTCACTATTAATTTGTTTTAAAAATATGTGAGTAGAGAAGTTATTATTAAATTAACTGAGTAAATACCCATATGTCTCTTTGACTCGTTATTGGTGCTTTATATTACCTTCTAGTTATTGAGACTTCAGTTGACTGTTTTATTGTTATTAAATAGTTAAGATTGTACTTTGTAATACATGTTGTGTTATCTTTGATTATATATAACGTCAACTGACATTTGACGTTATATATAGTCTGCAATGTGTCAACTGTCAAAATGTCAATATGCCCGCTCTTTTGGTTTGAGATATAAATAGACGCTGATTTTGACAGATAGAACGTATCTGGGCTTGAGAACGTTAGATCTTATAAGTTGTAGTCGATGTGATTTGTTATTAAGTTGTTATTAGTTATTGTTACAAAAATAATCAAGTAATTCAATGTGTAATGTGTTCTAATTAATAAATATTGTGTATATATAATTAATAATATAATAATTATACTTGTTGAATGAAATTAACTGCTCAATAAATAATTTAAACTCCTTTTAGGTTTTGGGGTAATAATTTTGAATTTTGATAATTAAAAAAAAATCTTTAAAATTATATTATGTTCCACTTTCGCGTTATTTAGAACTAGACTCGTGAAATTATTTGATCTAACAACCTTCGCTTCATTCAAACAACGTAATAATACCTCCAAAATTACTGTAATCATCCAAAAAAGCTGAATAGTAACATAATACGTAAATAGACGCAATTCTAGAGCAATTTTCATCAATGATTGTGCTTAAACCTCTGCTAAAGCTCCAATTTTCTAGGCAAACAAAAAAATATGTACTGCCTAAGTCAAGAATATATTTATTTTATTTTTGTTTTATTTGCATTACGTGAAAAAATATAAAAGTCTTATTCTTAAAGCTTTGTGACAGTGTAGTCGGTGGATGTACAATTGAATCATTGCTATTTGTTTGTTGTTTGTGCATTTTTTTTTATAGTAGATTCAAAGTATTTTCGCTTATAATAACTTTTAAACAATCATCATCTATATTTCGAAGTCTAAGAAGTCAGAGATCATAAATTAAGGACGAAAAAATATGATAAGTGTACATTTAATTCAAAGTGTTCTACATTTGTATGCTAATTTCAGATACTACTGGTTCGAAAAGAAAATTTATTTTTGTGTAGGTAGATATTTATATAGTAAATTTTTCATACGTGGCGATGTTTAATACAATATTTATTCAGCGATAACGTAATCCTTTCCACGATAAATTATTGATACCTCATAAGAAACTGTTTCCATTGTTATAGTATGTTTGAAGAAATATATATTTTTTTACGGTGTATTTGCACGCCGTATTTGCACATGGCAGGGTCAGCAGGGTGAACCTGGAAATCTAGTGTTATGACACTCTATTCTCCACTTTCCGCCGAATTCTCAAGACGTTGCTTGCTGAGTTGTGGAGTTCAAAGTCGAACTTTACTTCGTTATCAAGAAATGAAAAAAGTGGGAATCGAACCAACAACTGTCGCGTTTGTAATCGCTCACTTGTCCCCGACGCCACCACGGTGTGAGGTACTTATTGCTATCAGTAAATATAACAAGCTAACTACTAGGCTGAGAAATCCTAGTGTCCCTCCTATTGATAACAGATTATCTTTGCCTCAACAAACAATGGATAAAGCGTCAGATTTTATCGAAGTCCACGGGTAGGTTCGCGTAAAAGTTATTTATTAGGCGGCGGGCACACAGTTATTACATCGTAAATTATATTTATATTACGCGTTACACCATTTAACACTGTCGCGCACCATGTTAGCGCTTTTTTTTGGGAATCTTTCGAAATTTTCCAGACTTTTTTTTTATTCGCATATTTCATTAACTTGACTTGACAGTTAATTTGCAAGAGATTGATTTTTTTTCAGCTTCACACTCTTTTCCGCATTCATCTGGATAGATAGAGAGTTATTGCTTCAAATAAATAAATAAATATATAGAGTGATGTAAACTGAGTGGCATTACTTGTAACGAAATCATCGCCGCAGTTAACCTTACCTTAACAGAGATATGTAAATAATATTTTGTTTCGAGTGGGGTGCATCGAACCCGCACCAAATTAACCTAAGATGTAATAAAATAGGCAGAAAATTTTTCAAGCTTTTCATTTTTATTTAATTTCTATATTTTAAGTAAGTCGGCCGTCGTGGCGCAGTGGCACAAGGGCGCCGCCCGTAAACGCGACGGTCGTGAGTCGTGGTATCTCAGTAGTTTTTCTTAAATATAATATAAAGGTTTTATATCTGAGTAGTTACAATTACAGTATTAAAAAATTAAACAAAATTTTACAAACCTAAATTTATTTTAAGTCAGTCTAAACTGTTTTCATTCCTCTGCCACGGCCACTAAGAGAACTGGGGCGTGAACAGCTTCAGCCGCATATCGCTAAATAGCCCTCACAATTTCTTGCAACGCTGACCCTCTTTAATATATCACCTTTAAAATATATATCATATTAAAATTTCCGTTTTTTCTTCGAAATTTTGTGTGGGTGCTTAAACTATATACAAATATATAATTAGATATTTTTTTATAGACACGCTATATTCCTCGAACAGGAGGGTAGGTAGGTAAGATTTGTGTTAAGATACTCCGTTCTCCTTTTTTGCTCAAAATGTCTCTCAGAATTTCAAAATTTTTTCTTCGTCTTCAATACCTACCCTACCACTCTGTTCGAAATCTTGAGACATTGCGTGTTGACTGGATCGCACAAGCGTGCGACATAGTGGATTTTACTTCTACTCGACGAAATTAAAAAAAAAAATTTTTTTCAATTCGATCCATTATATTTTATTATCGCGTCATCTTATTCTAGTAAAAACAAAATGATGAAAATAATAATAAAGATATCTAAAATCTGATAATAGCCAAACAATATCTAAAATTAATTTACCTTTTTAATAATACAATCTAAAAGTAAATTTCGTTATTTTAACTAGGTGTTTACTCGTGGTTATTAAAACTGAATGCTACATTGCTGTCGGACACGCGATGTCGTGACTTCTACCATTCTGTTTATTCCAAAGTAACAATCGGTAATTGGCTTTTAGTTAATTTGATATTTAGGTTTTTAATTAATACTTATTTTTTTGTATGTTATAGTAATTTCTTACTGTAATTCCTTGCTATTCTATTTTTGGAGATAGTAATTAAAATAAACTCAACTTGATTTAATAATCTCTAGTTAGTCACTGAACTCTCGTTAATTAGGGAACGGAGTATCTTAACGATAGGTTCCCCTACCCTGTCATAAGCGGGATACAGTGAAAAGATTAAAAATACCAAAATAACAAAATATTTATTTTGTTACTCTAGTAAATATTATTCTTATAATACAAAAATGCATTTACCACGTTATATTTCACACCAATAGCAATGGCTGCCACAGTGAAAGGTGCATTCGTCTTTTGCTTTTATTGCAAATGTCTTCAGCCAGTTCCTTTTGTTGTTCTGTCTTTCATTCACATTTTATACTTTTTGAATTCAACTTCTCTTTGTTCTTGTAACCGTTTTAAGAATCAACTGTGTGGGTAACCAAATAATGTGTCTCTTTTTTTAGCGTCACGTATCCCGAAAATAGAAGAATAGATTGGAGGAACTTAGTGTTTTTAGATTTTAAATGGCAGAATACAACGCCGTGTTTTGTCTTATTGGAAGAACAAAGAAATAAAAATAATTAATGATATCATTAAATTAAGAGTGTTTAATGATTGTTACCATAGTATTTTCTTTTTTTTTCAATACAAATTAAATTTATTTATCATTCAATTCGCTAAAGCAACAGCTGATACAGATTTTTTTCTGTCGCTGTTCCCTTTTACCACGTCAAGATTAATGTTCGTTCTTCTGAGTTTTCAGGTCACATTCACTTTACGCATTTTTTTAAGATACATCAGTAAAGCTTTTTTTTCCTGTTGTATAAAAAAGTAGGTTATATAAATTAAAAAAAAAATACAATTTTGGTGTAATAAGAAATTTACTGACTATATAACTTTAGTGTGTCTACTTAGCTTTTGGATGTTTAAAATTATTTTTTATTTATGTGTAACGAATGTTAGGAAAAAGATTTTACTAGAAATTCTGTGTTTTTTACTAAACTTTTTAAAGACTTTTTTTTTCGTTTTCCAAGCAACTTCTTCAAATTGTACATAACAATATCGGCAACATGTGAAGAATAGCAATAAAATAGTCGCTTTAATATGGAAGTGTCATAAAAAGACGTACTGTAAATAAAAGATGAAATTTTACATGAGTATGTGGGCATATAATCTCAATAGTGCTTACAGGAGATTTGAGTTTATATACTTATATGCATATATTTTTTCTGTCAACACAAAGGTTGAACGTTCGATCCCTACTCATTTCCTTACTCTACTAATACATCGAGAGGTCAACACCACGCGTTCCAACACTCAACACGCAAAATTTGACTTCGGGTGAAAAGTGGAGAACGGAGGCCACTCCGCATAGTACCAGTATGAAGCTTAAAAAAATTGAGAATTTAAACACATATCAAATGATAAGGATCCATGTCATACTCTTTTTGAACTATATGTGCAGGTCCATGGTGTCCCCGCCCTGCTCGAGTTTGTATTCATGTGTAGATGTATGATGTATACATGTGTGTATGAGTGTTTAAAAGTGTGAATGTATGATTTCATGAGTGCACAGTCAATAAGTATGGGCAAGTATATAGAAAAAGATTGTGATAGCGAAGATATCAGGGCCTGGTTTCAGCATCTGACAGCAATTGTTATTAAAAGGGTTGACATTTGGGTTAGATCCCCACTCGAGGAGATGAAATATTTACTTAAATTTATGTTTTCATTGCTTCCCTCCAGTGTCAAGGAATATCGCGGCGTTGAATTCCGACAATCAACGCGCAATGTCTCTAGAATTCATCAGAAAGTGGAGAACGGGGTGTCATAACACTAGGTTTCCCAGAAGTTTTCCAGAGGAAACCCAGTATTGACATGACACTAGGTTACCTCCGTATGCAGAGCCTACCCTGCTGCGTGCGTGATACAGCGAAAAGATGATTTGATTTAATTTTTAACATATTATAAGTTTATTACACAACTACAACATTGACGTGCCATATATAAATTCAATTAACGAGCGAACGATACACGAGCCAATAATCTGGGTCCCTTTCAATAGTGAAGGAGTTTGTACTCGAGTTGTTGTCAAATGTTTGCATTGGAATGAATTCGCTTGAGTTAGGAGCATTAGTGTACAGTAAGGTTTGGGGGTTGAATAAATATCTATATATTAAGTTTCTTTATTTTGAGGCCAGTCGTGTCCTACAAGCGTGTGACTGTAAGCACGACAGTGTTTGGGTTTGATTCTGCTCTGGTGTAGAGGCAAATCGCGGTAGTTTAGTTCAGTCACTCAACACGCAATGCCTCCAGAAGTCGGCAGAAAGTGGAGAATGGAGGATCTTCGCATTTTTCGCTTGTCATTTCGTCGGGTAACATGGCAAATCATAATTATTCTTAATTCGATATGAACATACTTTTCATATATTTTCTAAGCAATATTTTTTTATATAAAAATAATATAAACGACTTAAGTCTACTTCTAGGGAATCGCTTAAACAAAATTCATGTTTCGAGCTATTAGCTTATCTTGGAAATCATTTAAGACTATAGTTTCAATATAAAATTGAAATCAAGGGTTTTATATTCACAAAAGCAGCTCATCCCACACTCGCCCACGTTTTTTATACTTTCTTGTATAATACCAAGTATTCATTTATATTCAAGCATCTAAGCATAAATATAATTATAAATAATAATAATTATAAATATATATTTTTTTTCAGCTTCACGTATATCCTACAAATACGCAGGATAGGCAGAGAGAACTTAGTGCCAGGAAAATATTTCAAGAGATTTTTTATTTATTTTTATTACTTAACGTTAAGCTATTATTACTCTTCCAGTATCCTTTGTGGGATACACACTAGATATAGCATTTTTTAAAAATTACACATTTTTAAGAGAAAAGTATCATTTATTATAGAATGTTGTAACAGAGTGGACAGACCTATATATTATGATAAGTGTTCTGCAGCATTAAGGCTCTGAAAAATCTCACCAGTGGTAATTTATCCTCTGGGATTTCATTTTTATGTTACTCTCATAGAAGATACATTTGTTGAGTTGAGCTTACAGATAAAGTACAATATTGAAAAGGAAACATCGTTTTATTTAAGAGCTTTTTCACGCAGTATCCCGCTTACATTATTGACAGAGGGTTCATCAGGGATGAAATTTAAAATAATTCGTTACCCACCCTCCGTTCATTTTTTAAACTATGGCGTGTTGGGTGGGTATCCTCAATACTACGTTTGACTTGTTACCAGTAAGCATTTTAATAAATCAAGAATTCCTATGAATTTTTAGTTGGCGTTAACGTTGTTATAGACATTTGGCGGGTTAGCATTTATCTGCCCATCCTGCTATATAGCCTATAAAGCTAAAAAAATAAAATATTTTATTTAAAATATATTTTTAAGAAAAAAATACAATTTAGCAGTATGTCTCACAAACCTGTAGTATTAGGACTTTAGATGCGGGATCGCGCGTCACGTATACAGTATACACAGCGATACGTGGAAGTAACTTGTAAGCCTTATCCTTAAAGATATATCACCTATGAATATGAAACGAAATATATTTGAAATTGTTAACGTTAGATAAAGTTATGAGAAATTTATAATGTCGTAGTTTTTTTTTTTTCAATTACGGTTGTATATAAAATATTTCAACATATATGTACCCTTTGGATCTAACTTCGTTTTTAGACAGGATATTTTGCTATTAAAACGGAGAAACAGAGTGATAACACAAGGTTCCCTCTGCCTGAAAAATAAATTACGGAACCCCTACCCCCTACCTAGATGTTCTTGTTAGATACTAAATAAATAGATAGAGACCAGTCGTAGTGCAGTGGTACAAGCGTGCATCTGTAAGCCTGGTAGGTTGTGGGTACGATTCCTATTCGAGAAAATTAAATATTTAATATTTTCACTGACTTTTCACCAGAATTAAGCAAACGGAACGGAGTGTCTTAACACTAGGTTCCCTGGTTCCCACTACCTACCTACTATGTGCAGTATAATAATATAATATATGAATAATAATAAAAAAAACAAGATACTAAATACTATTCTTCTGTACTAAATAAAGTCCAATCTTCAGTGTTTTAACAGGATTTTTCAACTAATCCCAAATGTTGGATCATAAAAGGTTTTTTCATTAAAACTGGTGCATACATTTTAGTTCAGTGAAAATTCGGCAAAGTGACTTTTCATTTAACGTGTTTTTCGTGTGGGCGCCGGGAAAATTAAAAAAGTGATTGTCAGAAGTACTTCCTATCATTTTCATATGATATGAGTTCCTTTTGATCTATAAATGTAATAGTTATATTTTCTAAACAGGGTTTCTTATGACTAGAATCCACTAGATTCTATCTGCATATCCTATATCCACAACAGCTTACATTAAGATGTTAGTTTACATTATATTGTTATATCAATTATTTTCCACCAGTTTTCTTAACTAACCAAATAAAAAAGAACCTGAAACGCACGTGAAAAAATACACCAAATATTATCATAATTTCCTACACTCTATTATGTATCTAGAGACCTTCCAATTCCGAACTTAT
>JBAIZZ010000152.1:0-138759 GCA_037355905.1 Heliconius aoede
AAAAAAAAAGAAACAAATTTAAAGGGAATTTAAAATCATCAGAAAAACTTAAAAAATCACCTTTTGTGACAAAATTAAATAAAATGTAAAAATATAGGCTCCTGATGCTTTCAGATATGTTACCGAAATCTGAAAACGGCTATTACATCCAAGGTAGAAAGCAGGGGCCTAAAGAAATAAAATCACTAATTTTAAAATCCGTCTTCATATTATTGCATTACCATCAGACCTTGATAAATATGCAAAGTTTCAAATTATTCAGTTTCAAAGGTGGTCAAAATCACTTGCAAAGTTTCTGTCACAGAGATACCAAACTTACAAACGCATGATAAAAACATACTAAATAAATTATATTTTGTGTTTCAGCACCAGCCTTTGGCCAGCCCAGCCCAGGTGCACTGGGTGGTTCAAATTTCTCATTTGGGAAATCTGGGAGTTTCAATTTCACAACCCCAGCTACTGGTTTTGCACAACCACAACCTACGGCTGTAAGTTAAGAATTCTTTCTTTTCATATTTAGTTTCACATTATATTCTTAATAACAGGGTCGAGCAAAGAAACATAGTGTTAAGACACTACATTCCCCATTTTACATGGATTTTTCAGCATTTTACAGCTTGTTGAGTAGTGAAACTATGCTCCACTTTGTCTTGTTACCATAGCCACTCCTGTTCTTCTTTAATCGGACCTTTAATAATAATAACATTCGTATTAATATAATAAGTGAATAAAATAAAAATAATCTTTATTCCTGATGTATATAATTACAAATAATATTAGTTTAAGTTCAAAACGATTTTAATAGGAAGTTTTCAAACAATTCAAAAAATTATATCATTAATATTTATATTAAATAACTCTGAATAAATAGCGGCGTCGTAGTGTAGAAGCACAAACGTGTGACTGTAAACGTGGCGGTTGTAGGTCCCAATCCTACTCTAGTAACAAGGCATTCAACACAATGCCACACGAATTCGGTGGAAAGTTGGGAACGGAGTGTCTTAACACTAAGATCCTATAAAATATAATAAATAGTTAAATTTAATATTTTTTCAGACAACAACAACGGCCACTACAACACAATCGTTTAATTCTGGAAATAAACCTGCATTTGGTACCAGTTTTGGTAACAAGCCTTTTGGTGCTACTGCAGCAGGTTTGTTTTTTCACTTTCACACTTTAATACCACACTTATTATTCATTAGAGTAATAATGTAAAGGTAATAATGTAAACTAAAATATTTTATGTTGATTTATAAATTATTTGTTCCTTCTGAATGGGGAACAAATTACAAAATATATAACTGTTGCATTTACAGTCAGATGTTGTACTTAGCGACATTTATTTAAAAACAAAATTAATTATTAAATTTCCACATAAAACTCACGTAAATAGATTTTTTTTTTAAATAAACCTGAAACTAACCCAGCTTTTTTTAGAAAATATATAAAAAATTAACTAGGTGGTTTGAAGCCGTATTCTTTTATGTTCTTATTTTTATGTTTTCTAAAAAAGTATTTGTCTTTTCTAAGAGTGGAATAACATATATTTTTGTTTAGTTTTTTTTATTTTTAAAAAACTATAAAAAGGTTATTAAAGAATGAACTTAAACATATTAAAATATTTTTAGCTCCAGCATTCGGTACAACAACCCCTTCAACAGGATTTTCGTTCGGACAAGCTCCAAGACAACAGCAACCTCAAACAACTCAAAATCAATCTTTTCCATTCTCAACTCAAAATCAAACTCCGACGTTTGGAGCTCCGACCGCTCAAAGTTTGAGCTTTGGTTCGCCGCAAACCCAAAGTCAAGGCCAAACTCAGAATCAAGGTCAAGCTCAAAATTTTTCAAATCAACCAACTCAAGCAACTACTCAAAATACATTTTTAACTCAACCACAAGCCCCGGCATTTTCAACTCAACCGAGTCAAGCACTTAACTTTTCTAAACTGCAAACTCCAGCTGTTAGTTTTGGCCAAACAAGTCAACCGATCACAACTCAAGCCAATTTAAATTTCGGAACTTCGACTCAAGCTGCAACTCAACCGACTTCATTTGGAACTTCAACACAACCAAATTCATTTGGAACTACAACACAACCAACTTCTTTTGGAACTTCAACACAACCAAATTCATTTGGAACTTCAACACAACCAACTTCTTTTGGAACTTCGGCACAACCAACTTCATTTGGAACTTCAACACAACCAACTGCATTTGGAACTTCAACACAACCACCTTCATTTGGAACTTCAACACAACCTAGTGCATTTGGAGCTTCAACACAACCTCCTGCATTTGGAACTTCAACACAACCAACATCAACATTCGGAACTTCTGCTCCCGCATCAACTTTCAGTACAACTCAAACTACTCAAGCTAACTTGAGCTTTGGTGCTACTCAAGTTACTCAAGCTAACTTAAGTTTTGGTAAGACTCCAGCGACTCAAACTCAAAGTTTGAGTTTTGCCACGACATCGGTGACTTCCAGCTTTGCCACGACTTCGACTTTAAGTTTTGGTGGGAATCAAACGAGTCAAGCAATTACTACAGCAAGTACAACTCAAAGTTTTGCTTTTGCAACTACAACAAGTAGTTTTGGTCTGACTTCGGGATTGTCGTTTGGTAAAACTACTTCTACTACTGCTGCTACAAGTAAGTATTTTTTTTAAATATATTTTTGGAAATTTTGACGTAGCGGAATTTGAACCCGCTTTTTTTTGATACCGTCTAATTTCTCTGACTACGGAACCTTACTATGTAATAATTTTATATTTTTCGCAAAAATATGATATCCTCATTTTTTTAATGTAAATATAATTTTGTTACAAAAGAGTTTTATATAATATATTAATTAGACACAAAACTAGTGGCTCTAACGTTTAAAATGTCATTTGACAGTCATTTTATTGTCAATTTAATATAAACATTTACAAACTAATTCTTAAAAAATGCAGTATTAAATAGATATGTTTATGTTGCGTAAAGCTTTCCTTTCACAGTATTTGTAGGAAAATCTAATTCATTTACTTTAATATTGATGAGATGATGTGATTTGAACACATAGGTTAATTTTAAAAAGTAATATTATTATTGTGAAATTTGTTACAATACTATATTGGTTTCAGTTACAAATATATTTCGGACTATCAGTTACTATTGAATAATTTCGATTGCGGACACAAGTTTTTTGGAAATTTCTTTTTTATATCTTTTATAGGCGTGGGGAAATGCAGAGAGTGTACTAGCACTAGGTTCCCTCTGTCCACCATGCTACATGCGGGATACACCATGAAACTAAATAAACTTTGAATTAAAAAGATTTGTAATTAATTAACACTAGATTGAGACTGATAGAAGCAAAATTCAACTACACTGTATAAAATTTTAATTTTCCTAAAAACAATTATGCTGTATCCCACATATAGCAATGTAGGTAGGCAGTATCGTCGAATTTTTAAGGTATTGCGGATTGAGTGGCAGAACTCAACTCAACACTTTGTCTTTATCAACACCGAGAAATATAAATATGAAATAATCCATTCCCCCAAATGAAAATCAAATCTACACTTCGCGTTATCAGTGACACGCTATGGCACTGCGCCACGACGGCTGATTAAGTTCTCGTTAATTTCTTAATTAAATAATATTATCATATTCATAAATATATAATTTTCAGCGTCAACAACTGCCCCCTCTGGTATAACCATATTAGGTAAAACAACAGCGGCCATGCCCACTTTGACCACTGCTACTACGTGAGTATATAATATTACTAACTTATTATTTTAAAAAAATCATTCAGCTTCACGCTTCAACGCAGAGTAGGCAGAGGGAACGTAGTGTTAAGACACTCCGTTCCCACTTTCTGCCGAATTCTGGAGGCATTGCGTGTTGAGTGGTGGAGCTCAACGTCGCACTTAGCCTATGATCGAAGAAATAAAAATACAAATTTAAATAAATATTTCCTTTCCTCAATTGGGGATCAAACCCACAACCAGTAAGATTTACAGTCGCACTGTCTCCCTGCGCCACGACTGGCTTAATCTCATTATTTTAAAGCCAAATTATACAAAATATTTACCTAAATTGTAGCCTGTTATTGTGATTTGTGTTATATATTTTTTTAAGTTTTATCTAAATCCGTTTAGTAGTTTTTGCGTGGAACTGTAACAAAGATATTCACAAACTTTCACATTTGTAATATTATCACACATATACATTTGAAGCAATCTGTTACACGTTACAATAAAGTATAAGTAAGAAGTTAACTGGAAGATTATAGAGATTTCCATATGCAGGATACAGCGTGAATCAGACAAAGATTAATGTTTGAAAAAAAGCCTTAATTTTACTCAATACTTTTTACTATATTATTAAATTTAATTTGAATTTCAGTACAACAGCATCAGCACCGCCGGCGGCCATCACGTCGATATCGTTCGCCCAATTGGAGGAGAATATAAACAAATGGAGCATAGAGTTGACGGAGCAAGAGAATAATTTTATAAAACAAGCCACTATGATCAATGCTTGGGATAGATTGTTAGTGGCCAACGGTGAAAAGGTAATGATACATTAGCGTGGCGTTGAGTTTCGCCATAAGAATTTGGTGGAAAGTGGAGAATGGAAGTGTCTTAACACTAGGTTCTTTCTGCCTACCTCGCTATATGATGTGAACGTGAAGGCAAAAAACTTACGTTTGTAAAAACTCTGGGGTGTACACGGACTACCTGACCTTCAATACCTACACTCGTGGTCATATAATAAAAATTAATTCCATTTATCGAACTCGCATAGTATGAGTATAGATTAGACAAGTGTGCCTCATATGATTTATTTATTGTTTTAGATTCTAGAGCTAAACGACGCGGTGGAAACAGTTAAAAATGAACAGCAGAGCTTAGAACATGAATTAGACTTCATATTGGCCCAGCAGAAAGAGCTGGAGGAATTACTTAAACCTTTGGAGAAACAACTTTTAGAAGATTCCAGTGATAGGATGAGGGACCCGGAAAGGGAACATATGTATGCTTACAATTTTCTTCTTTTTTTTTAGTCCACGCTGTATATATATAATTTTTTTTTATATATATATTATTATTTTATTAGATAATACAAATTCATCATGCATATTACCATTATACAATTTTTCTTTTTAATTTTCATAATGAATATGTTTGGTATATGTATTTTTATTTGTATGATAATAAATAATAAAATATATATTAAAATTCTAAAATAATGATATTCACACCTATTTTTACCATTGTTTATATACTCGCAGGTACACTTTAGCAGAAACATTAGACACACAATTACGTCAAATGTCTGAAGATCTGAAGGAGGTTATTGAACATTTGAATGAAACTAACAGAAGTCAAGATAGCAATGATCCAGTAAGTTATCTTTTTTGTTTAAAATTTTAGTATATCGTAATATATGTAGAAAAAAGTAAAATTTTGACGTTTTCTATATATTTAATACCATAACCATGATATCGTGGTGACGCCGTGGCGCAAGATGCGACTGTAAGCACGACGCTAGTGGGTTCGATTCCCGCTCGAGGGGAATGAATTGTTTTCATTTATCTTTTATTTCTTAAAAATATTTGCAGTCTGCATTCCGTCTCTATATAAACTATAATTGTTCGGAATTTCACATTCTGTCTGACAAAGTTGTGTCACACTGACAAAGTTAGTCGTTCACATATTAATAATATTTATACATAATATTCACTTAAAAAATCCTCAAATTGATATTCAAAGTAATATGGATTCAATTTATATATTTTTTATTTGCCATACTGATGCAATAGAAGTGAATTCGTTCCGAGAGGCGTAGGTTCAAATCCCGCTATAGTCAATCTTACAAAGCTATGTATTTATTTAGAGATCTATCGTGGAGCAGACGCATAAGCGTGCTACTGTAAAGTTTCAGTTCCGCAACGGGACCACTGTCTAAACTAAAAAAAAATTATAATATATTTATTTATTCCACAGATAGTACAAATCGGCCGTATCCTCAACGCGCACATGTCGTCTATGCAGTGGGTGGAGTCAAGCGCGGCGTTAATCTCCGGCAAGCTCGACGCTCTCCGCGCGGAACACGCGGCGCTCAGACGGCACAACGAGACCGCCTTCCACTTAGCCTACAATTAGTGTTGAACCTGCAACCTGTGTACTTCATCATGTTTCTGTTGCTTTTTTTTAATAATAAAGAAAATTATGAGTCTTTTTGTGGTTTTTTTTCTTGGGTGATTAAGACTTTAACTGAGACTTTATTGTATTGTGCAGTAACTTTTCTTTTCATCACTAAAGTAATAAAACTTATTTTAATTGAAATATGCACTATCTGTAATTTTGTTGTGCACGAAGCTGAGATGAGATTGTGTAATTTAGTGGTCAGAGCGCTTGGATGGTAAAAAAGAAGAAGCGCGGGTTCGCATAACGTTTTTTTTAAATTTTTATATATTTTTGAAAAAAAAATTTTGCAAAGAGACTATTTAATCCCTCTGAGTGGGAATGAAACTTACAACATGTCAGTTGTTATATAATTAATACTTACGATAAGAAAATATGACAAGAAAGAGCACAGACCAAGCACCTGTAATCTTATAATTAAATAAAAAAAAAACAAATACAAAAATAGTTTAATTAATTTTTATTAATTAATACTTTAATTTAGTCTCTTAATACACTATACCACCAATAAAACACTGCAATTTGACATTCTCTTCGGTCTCCAGACACAATATAACCAGTTTCTTGTGAACAATACTACATACAGTTTTATTATTTGATATGTGATCCGCACTCAAAAATAATGAAAATTTCTTAGCATCCACTCGACAAAAGCAAACTTTAGATAAATCTTCGTTCATTTGAGCTTCTGTTTCTGTATCGGAATGGTCAATTGGGCCTGTTTAAATTAAAATTAAAGATTATTTTTGTTTAAGAAATAAAAGGTAGTTGATAATATTTTATTATCTATACCTTAGGAAAGGCATAGTTGGCACCCACAGAACCTGTCAAGATATTGTATGTTGAGTGGCAGAACTCATTTTGAATTAATAACTGACAAAGGAAATGAAAACAATTTAATCTCCCCTTTAAATTTTTAAAGAAAAGTTTATAATTGGACAGAAGAAGAAATTTTCATAGCATAGCAAGTACTATAAAATAGACTTCATTAAATTTTTAAGAAGGCTCTCATTTAAAAATACTATTCATAGAACATCTAGTTATGTACCCTTTATAAATAAATATTTAAATTAAAACATATATTTATGGGAGCTCCATATAACAGAAATTATTTTTACGTTTTTACAGATTCTTTGTGTGTGAATCTGACTCACACCTAACTGGTTTTTATTTTCACTCTGTTATAAATTATAAAAAAAATCCAATAAACACACCTTCAAAAGCCTCAACTACCAAATTGTTGAATATCGTAGACACTTTTGCTATATCAGTTTTTATTTGCAATGTCAGTCTTCCTTCGGCTGAGGCTCTTATCACTACTTCGGACGCCATTGTTCTCATTCTGTCTATTGTTGTCCTTACTTGCTTTAGTGATGGTAACTCAATAGATATCTTAAATAAAATATCAAAAAAATCTTTTTTGAAATACTATTTCAGTAGGATAACTAATTATATTACTTTTTAACTTTTCACTGTATTACACATACATCAAAGTAGGCAGGGGGAACCTAGTGTTATGACACTCCGTTCCAGATTGACCGTAGAATTTTTCTAGATATTGCGTTTTCAGATGTGGAAGTCAACTCCAGGTTTTTACCTTAGTACCAGGGATCAAAGCCACAACAATCGTTTTATAGTCACACCCTTGTACCTTACGAATACCATAATATTATAAATGGCCCTTTTCCAATAAATAGACAATCAAACAAATTTATTTTTTCATTTCAAACCAGTAGTCCATGAGATTAATGGGTTGAATTGAACAAACGTTTCGACTCTATAATATTACTAGAGACAAAACTTACATCAGGAAGTGGTATTCTCGGTTCATTGAATTCACTCCACAACTTTCTTGGTACTACTACAACTGGAATGTCGTGAGTGACTTGCCTAGTTTGCTGTGTTGTGGTTGATGACTGGAACATTAATTATACAAAACTTTTTTATTCTTTTCCCCATGTCGAAAAAAATAAGGAAAGTATAACAATAGCTTAGTATCAAACCACTGTTCCAATTTTCCACCTAATTTTTGTGATGTTTAATTATTGATTGGTGACAAACAACACTGCACTTTGTCTTGTCATCAGAGCAAAGGAATCAAAATAATTTAATCCTCCAGTAGAAATTAGACCTATAACCATAGTTTACAGATGTTGTGCTGCTACATGATGATGGCTGCAGCAATTACTTTTTTTTATAATAATACACCATTGATATAGAATAAAGTTTCACACATGTTTAATGTGTATATATAAATTTATATACATACACTCAAACACAATATTTGCATAAATAGAGAATACTTTAGATATATTATTTATTTTCTATATTTATAATAGACCAACCATTTCGATTTCAAATGTTAAACAAGGACATTGCTTCTTAGTAAGTTTCATCTTTAGTGATTTTGCAGTTTTCAGTGTAATTAGTGATTTTGCTAAATTTGCTGAAAATGTAAGATTTTTTGTTAGAAAACATACCTTAGAGTTGAGACCATAAGAAATTTCATAAAAGTTACTGTTATATATATTTATTTTAAAACTTGGCTTTCACGGATTTAGTAATTTACCTGAAACTATGCCCAAATAAATATCTTTGTAATCATCATCTACCCCTATCATTTGATATTCAGAAAAAAATAGAGATGGTGTAATTTCACACCATAATACAGGAGGCGCAGGCCCACTGTCTTCACATACTATTAAATATACTTTGTCTTCTGAAAGCCTTAGAATACACTCCTTAGATAATTTCGATATAGTTGTTACTATATCTGAAATAATGTTATATATGAAAATAATGAAGTTACAATCGCTTAACTGAATAAATTAAAATTGTTCCAATTACTTGAAAACTCTCTCATAGGTCCCGTATCAACCATAACAGCGCGAAACTTCATTTTTAATGGCAACGGTCACGGGCAACGACTACCAAAACTTTATATTTCACTTAATTTTTATTATGTTCATCAATTTAACTTTCACTGATTGATTACTACTGCTAACTATTTAAATTAAATTTTCTGTTCAGTTTGTAATTTAATTTTACACTTTAAATTCGCGCGATGCTACTGTCAAGTGTCAAGTGTAACTTCAAAACAAGCCACAAGGAATATAATATACTCTATAGTCAAAAGTATTTTTTAAAATTATGTATCATAGAATAATGAATGATAACATTTTACTGAAATATACAAATTTATATTATATTTTCCTAATAAAAAAAAACTTATACAATTCGACTCAACTCATTCAAATTGGAAATTTGCCACAAAATCAGGTGAAATTAAAGAAATATTTATGAAAAAATCCAATGTGCAATGTGTAATATGTGCAAAAATTAATTTATATGCAACGGCCAAAAATAAGTCTAATGTTTCAATTCTCTTATATTTTTATAACAATAAGAGTGAATCAATGTCTATTATATTTTATCTATGTGAATAAATAATGTATCTAGTAACATTTTCGGCGACCATAGACTAGTTTACCGTATTTCCAGCTAATATGGCGCTTGACGTAACTGGACTACTGATAAGTTTATTTACAACGAAATGTTTTATCTCTTTTTAACATTACTGATTTGTAAAAGGAATGAAAAGGGATAGCTGAAACCCAGTTTTGATTGTAACGAATATTAACGAATAGTGCTTATTCTACTTGAAGATTATATTTATTTTTCTAAATTATGTGCAATCTTAGCTTTTATATTTCTTAATTTATATTTCTTTAATATTAACTAATTTATTTTACACGTTTTGTCGTATAAGAAAATTCTTATAAGAAGAGATATATGGAGAATAATGCTAAGCCAAGGTATGTGTACAAATATACGATCGATAATTTCAACATGTCATAACCAAACAAAGTTTCTTATTCATACCTTATAGTGATTATTACGAGCAAATGTAAGAAAAGTTAGAATATGGTGTTTAAATACTCAACATTTATAATAATTATAATCAGGAGTAATATTGTCAAAATACAAGTGTCAATGCAGAACCAAGGATCACCGTTGTTAACGTTTTTACTTCGAATTCGATCTTCAAATATTTAACGGACTTATGTTTTGAAAGGTGATTTTATAATGTTGACGTACAAACGACGTGTATCGCAAAAATTATTCAGCACGATCTTTTACATTAAAGTTACAACACAATTTCCTGTTAAACCTATTCATAGCTATCGTGCAGTAATAAGTTCAATGTCGTCTGCGATTATGTAATGGCTGACGAGATTTGTTTTGCCCTGGCACTTAAATATTTAACATTAACTTTAAGTATTGTCTGATACCGTTCCCAATAAATCATTGCTTTGTAGATATGAAATAAATTAAAAGAACAATGCGAGGTTATGTTGCGTTGTGCTGAATTATTTCTAAATGTTACGAGTTTCTGACGTACCTTGTACATTTTTATATAGATCTTATGTTTATTAATGTACTTTTAGTTAGCTACGATAATAATATTCCTATCATAAATAATTTTGAATAAAATAATAGTTTATTAAATATCAATGACTTATTCAAGTTAATGAAGCTTGAATATGTTGGATAATTGATATTGTCATTATACCATTTTAATATAAAAGTGTACCTAATTAATATACAAATGATTAATAAAACAAAAAAATAATTTTTAATACCAAAATTATGAATAAGTAACTATAGATTTAATATTTGTTTGAATATTCATAATTATGTTCTTCACTGTTGTGTTATTAAATCGTAGGTGTTGAAACACAGGATAGCTATATAGCAGGAGAGTTCAATGCATCAATGATAAAGTTTTTATAATTGAGATTCGACAAAAGTCGGATATTATTTTCGAAATATTCACAAAAAGTTGTGAGATAATTTTATAATTTTTTCTATGTATTGTATTATCATACATGTATTGAAATGAAGCAATATAAAGAATTTAGGAAATCTACTATTTAAAACATATTTTATTGAAAATAATTTCTTAATTAAATTTTTGTGTTCTTGAATTTTTTCTCGCCGTAATTAGAATGTTACGAAAAACTTTTTTAATGACTAATATCAAGGTACGTGCTTAAGAACCCCCTTTTAAATACTGTAAAAAAACAATTTTATTGCATATTTTGTAACGAATAATAAATTTGAATATTTTAGTATGGATCAAGAAGGCACCAAGTCTTTCGTGCAGATCCAGATTGAGAAACTAAAAGCTTTACAAGCGAAGCTGTCTACAGAGGCTGAAGAAGACTATATTATTGTAAAAGAAGAGCCGTAAGTACTTCTTTCTTTATATTTTTATGAAATCGCAGTGAAGGCATTCTCTCAACTTTGGGAACCGAGTGTTAGGAAACTTCGTTCTCATCAAGGAATTATCGTTCCTTATTTTATTTTGAATTTTCGAGGCTTTGCGTATTGAATGGCGTAACAACGCTGCGCTTATACCTTCGTGCCCCTGCGCCATGACGAGCTCTATACGAACGTATTTTATTGATCAAGCATGAATTAATGCAGGCTTTAGTTTATATTTTTTTATAAACAATAATATTATCTAAGAAATATAAATCCGCAAAGTAAATTATTTTACACCCATGATCAACTTTTAAAACTTTAAAATTGCTTATGCTAAGTATTTAATTAGTGTCACATAAACTATTTTAAACGATAAATGTACACTAATCATGATCCAAGTAGTCAAACTTGTCGGACGACAAAAAAAAAGTTTGTTATCTTGAACCTGGAACTGTGTGTATTGTGCTGACGTCATAATTAATATCATATTTTCTACATAATTATTGAAATAATTAAATATCTCTTTTTTCATGAGTAGTATTTAGCGCAGACAATATGAAAGCAAAAGCAATAAATAATAAATATAGAATATAAATAATAAAAAGTAACGAAGTAAGTCCAGAATTCGGCAGAAAGTGGGGTTCAGAGTGTCTTAACACCGAGATTCCCTTCTGCCTACCCTGCTGTGTGCGGGATACAGCGTGAAGTTGCTATATAAAAAGTATCCAAAAGTTGCAAAAAGTTCCGGGTTGAAATATTCACAACTATTTTGTTATATAGCCAGGGCGAGCCGGGAGAGACGACCGTTCCATGCCGGTCCCCCTCCCCCCATTTCCCTCCCCTCGTTTTCGTTCACACCGTTCAGTCAGTCCGGCTCCGCACGCGTTACGGCCGTGATTCCTCGCGTCTGTGTCACAAAAAAAAACATATAAAAAATAAATAAATAAGTCTATTCTTTTTACTTTGGCGGAATATTGTCAAGGGTACGTTCGTGTGGTTTTTTTTTGAGGAAAGTGGCAAAGTTTTAACGTCTAGTATGTATCGTAACAATGATTGTAAGGTCACGCTATGATAAGGGTGGTTAATCTCGTCACACGTTGCGGCAATTAGTGATTAAGCGATGCAATATCAAAGTAATGAAGAGGACGACTTGCAATATCAGATATTTGGAGATTCCTTCAATTTCCCAGTCGAGAATAATACGTCTGCTAGCCGGCGTAGAAAGTGAGTTTTGTTTATTTAATTTCTTTTTCTGTTTACATGATCAATCAATGAACACTTATTTTACTGCTTAATTCGTTTTTGGGATTTAAAAAAAGTCGACTGTACCATTAAAATTTAAAAAAAAAACAATGATGAAGTTAATACACAAACGCTCTTATCGCTTACATTACATTGAACCTAATACGTTTCATAAAAAATAATTAATTTGAGTTTAAAAAAGTATGGTAATAATATTTAAAACTAGTTTGTTACCTCCATTTTTATTATTATATGTAAAAAATGTGTTGAATTAATCTTTTATTAACTGTTTGTATAAGCCCGCTGAGACAATTATTACAATAATTAAAACCACAGCTTAGTACTTAGTTGGTGCAAAAATAATTTACTTATTAGATTTGTTAGATATAAATTTAATATACACATTAAATTTATAAAACAGAAAACAAGTAGACTGTCTAATTTTTTCTACAACTGACCCTCTTATTTTGTTACTTATAGATATATAGAACGTATATTGATTTCAATCTACCTCTACCATGTCGCAGTTCCTATAAAGGTTAGACGGTGGAGGTGAATTTGAATACTGCTTTGTGCAAAATATTTTTTTAGCTTCACGTGTAATACATATAGCAGGGTATGAAGACAGAACCTAGTGCGAAGTTACTCCATTTCTCAGGCAACGCCCAATATTGGACATATTGCGTGAGGAGTGACGACACTAAATATCTTTGAATCGATTGGAAACTGAACCCGCAACCGTCGGATATTGACCCATCATGCTTAATAAACCAAGAGTGATATAGAGTTTCGCCGTATTAATTGACTACCTCTCAAATTGCAGATTTTATTTGAGAATAAGATATATCTACGCAATGCAATCTACAATATTTTTGAACTATCTGTTTGGCGTGGTACTTTCTGTGGTACCTTCAGTAGGTTGTGAAGCTTTGGACCTAAATTCAAAGCCGGAGCCTTAAAAGCTCGACCTACTTTAAAATTTCGTGACATGTGGCATACATATTTGAGTTTTATGATTCTGACTGTCGTTGAATCTCGACGGTTGTGGATTTGATTCCCCGGTGGGTTTGAATTATTTTCTTATACTTGATCTAATACTATATATTATACTATATAATAACAAGACACTGAGTTGCGGCGTAGAGTTTCGCCTCTCAATTTCTCGACAATTAATCGGAAAGTGGGAAACGGATAAGCGGAATACAGCGTGAATCTAAAAAAAAAAGACATTATAAATTCAGCGAATCTCGTTGCCAAGTAGATACGTAAGATGTAAGTTATCTACCGGTTGCTTCAATAGCCAAATTTGAATGCGTGACCTTCAACTTGCCTGGGTAATCCTGCGTGCTCTCGCGGACCTTGGAACGTTCCGAGGTCTCCGGTACAATGCCTACATACCTAATAAGACGAAGCCTTCATATTTTTACATATAATATATGAATAGGATTTTCGATCATCTGTATTATGGTGTAATTAGAACATAATTCTGACTTGATATATGAACCTCAAAACAAGAGGAGAACTATCTGAATAGATTAACCCTGAGTACCGCTTTATGAAATTACAAAATGATTTTCTTTATATAATATAATAATAATTTTATAGTACAAAATATATATTTATTAATTATTCAATGCGAAATTAATGTACTTATATTAGTAGGTAACAACGGTCGAGGCGGCCATAATAAGTTAGCCCACCCCAGTGACACGCAAGTCAAGTGAACTTAAACACTACAAAGTAAATATACTATGAATTTGTTGTGATAAGAAAAAAGTAATCACGGAGCACGTAGCCTGTAGACTTTTAGATATTTTTGATAAAAAATAAATGTCTTAATAGTCGGTAAGAAAATTATATATATATGTATGTTCCTATGTGACGTAGTACCTTGGCCGATATGTTTATTGCTCGTTAATTAGCGGAACTCAACGCCACGCTTTGCAAAATATTAAAGTGGAATTGAATCTACAACCGTCGCGTTTACAGCCAAACGTTGTGGACGCTCCGTCTCTACGGCCCTAAATCTTCATACTTTTTTCTTCTTAATATGTATGCACTCGTCCTAATTACGTCGATTACGTGTATTTTAAATTTATTTATGAATTTATTTGACATTGGATATATGAATGAAGTCATTTTATGTTACATATGATATGCTGCTTGTCATGGTGTTTCCGGTCTTATCTAAACGAGTTTTGACTACAATCGTGTATGAAATTTTAAAGTCAGTAGGTATGCTTTATACAATCGAGAAGGAATTTACATAACTTAGAACTAGACATTTATGGCATCTTATAAGAATGTATCTTATAAGATACAGTCTTATTGTAGTTGTGAATCTGACATGATAATAATTTTACAATATATAGTTAAAAATGTCTGGCAAGCGTTAAGTTTATACGGATATATTAGGTCCGTATTTATAAACTGCTCTCAGCTCTGAGATCAATCTTGAGAGGTCGTTTTCATTCATGAATTATAATCTATTCATCTAATTCTGTTGTTTCTTTCTTTTTTTTTATAATTTTTTTCTGTCATTTAGTATTATTGTGTATTAATTGATAAACTATATTTTATTTAATTCAAGATTAGAGCTAAAGATCGATCTAATACTGGTAGACGTAAATAAAAAAATAACCTTTAACAAAATGATTAAATATGTCTGACTGACTGACTGACTGTACTTAACTATAATAAATTGACATTATCTGGCCAAGAATCTTAATTTTCAATTTATTTATGTTTTTTTGTACATAAGTGACATAACTAATTTCGATATACATATGTATATTTTTTACTGGCATGATCTCATGGACGACCTTGACGAGTAAGATAGTATCTACACATATTTTAGCGTACCACTCGTAGGCCTCTTCATTTTTTTCCAAATCAATTATTTTTGGGGCACACGTGGCCTGTATGGCTTATAGGTTAAGCGAATTATACATTACTTATTGCTGATGGACTTTATATCCGCTACTTAAAATACATGACATGAAAACTTCACCTTGTCCATATATCTATTAATGTAAGAAAATTTTATTTTATACTAATAGTGTTATTTTATTTTATTTTCATATCTAGATATATATTTTGCTATACAATGATAATACTCTATTTGAGTTGAAAGTTGAGAACAGCATACCGTTCGAAGGATCCACTATGCTTCATAGCCTAAATTCTAAATTTCTAAATTTACAGCCAAAAGTCCATAAGTAATAGACAACAAATAAAAATCGTTGCTATTACTCTAAAAAAAAATTCATATATGTTGAAAAAAAAAAATTGTCTTAAAATTGATTTTTTTTTTTAAATTTTCTTTTTTAGGATAAAAAAAATTAATTAAGCCATAAAATTAAAAACTATCATTCCGTCTATTCTATTGTTGTCCTTTTCACGTTGACGTAAATACAAGTACGTATCAAGTACTAACAAGTAGCGTTGACCGCGCTACCCCTAAAGGTAAACGACCAACGAGGGTGGCACCCCCAGTACGATGCCTTAATTGCACGTGTATCGGCAGATGGCAGTCAAGGTGCGAGCCAGTGATGACCTTTGAATGTTATCGATATTAAACTATCGATAAGGAAGTGCTTCTTGTTATACAAGCAGCTGTGTTAGTGATGTTATGTATATTACTATTCGTTTAATGAAACGATAGTTTATAATTGTTTATTATTTATTATAAACTTTATATTTGTTTAAATTTTTTAAATTGATATTTTTTTTTTGGTTAAATATAAATTATTAATTTTATCGATATTGATACAACATTATCTAACTATTCTATGAATACCAAAGTAATTGGGGTGGCAGGACGTAACTTTCACACGATGCAACTGAACAACTGCATCTATTCCCTGCAATAACACTTACATATGTTACCTTTATTTTACTTTACTTTACCTATCATTTTTTACTCAGTTACTTTACATTTCAGAAAGTTGTTGTATTAAAATATATTAGTTTTCACATAAACATCAATGTTTATTAGGTAACATATGAACTTCGATATTTGTTTTTTTTTCTTAAGAAAACTTAGATGCAGGTATATGAAGAAACTTCTAGGGCTACTCAATGGATTATGTCAATTTTGTCTGTTTCTTCGTTATTCGATCTTTGTTTGTCAGCATTTGTTAAACATTTCTACCTAAAAGAATAAAATTTAAACCTCTAGGATGTGTTTCCTTCACTGCAATGATTACGGGTTCGAACTCATTCAGGGGGAGATTGAACTTGCATTTAGAAATGCAGTATTGCAGTTTAAGTACACTGTGAAGGCTTTTCTTACACAATACACCATGATAACATTGCGTTGAAAGTGGAGAGCAAAGTAATTCTTTATAAGCTAAATTCGAGTTCATCGCTTAAATTTGAAGGACTTTTTATCATAAATATATTATGTAAACTAATTAATCTAGTCACTCATACAAAAAAATAGTTACGAAAGTTATATGTGAAATTAAATTTACAAATACATATAATTATAAATAACTAAAATGAACAGATGATGTAATTGTTGTGATAGCAACAGTAAAAATAATATTTTAGACCCACGTGGCTGACAATTCTACGTTTTTTTTCTTCTTCAATGTTGAATAGAACAGCTGTTAAAGAAATACACTTATAATTCCTTAAGAATTCGGGGGACCCTATGGAGGCCTTTACTTAGTCCCTATGTCTAGTTCCTTTGTTGAACGATATTTTTGTTACAGTGGTAGCGCAATGAATGACAGACATGGGTGGCTCGTATATATGTCAAAGTTCGTCTGGGCTTTTTTAATTTTTTTTTGAACATGTGGTACCGATGTTAATAAAACGTCTTTGATTAAATTTATGGTTTTTGTATATAAGAGGGACAAGAGGTTCGTTCTTATTATAGATTTAGCTTGACTATTGCAAAATGACATTTGTTATCAGAATTCCTCAATAGAAATATTTAATATAAAATTTAAAATATTAAGAAATAGTTTATACAAATACTCATTAGTTATCCCGTTATAGAAACGAAACTATCCCGTCCGTCCGTCCGTCCGTCTGTCTTATAGAAACGAAAATAATAATTTGTAAGCTTATTATAAAACACACCGCGGACATTGGTGGACAGTGCCCTTTTCTTTTTTTTGTCCTTTCGTTTATCTGTGATTTTGACTTTTTAAAAATTTTTATTTACTCCTTACTCATGTACACTCGTATTTTAATCCCTGAGATTTATTGATGGTGAGTATATGCGTGAGTTGTTTCGTCTCCCATATCCCTTTGCAGATAAGGTCCGCTTTCTCTGCCTGTGTGGATTACCCCGCAGATATTGTGAAGTGTTGTTGTCGAAGATGGCGACCTTCTGTTCCTCTAGCAGGACCCTGAGTGAGCCTTCGTTTTTCAGATAGAAGGTCTTCCTGATCTTATTACAGATCGCAAGGTTGACTTTGATAGTTTCCCTTGCGATTGTGATGTGGATAGTATTTTTATGTGTATATAATGTATATTTTTAGTTTCATAAGAGTTTTTAACATAGTTTACTTATCTACCCTACGTCGATGGCGCGCGCGGTACCCGGTGTTCATTAGTACCTTCTTCCGATTTGACAGCTGGTCACAGACACAACTTTTTTTTTGTGTCACAGTATTTATCGAATTCAAATAATAAATATTTTTTGGTATGATCAAAAAACGACGATGCGTCAGTGCAAATGGGCTTACTAGGAATATTGTTACTTGTAACCATATTGTATAGTCTATATTATGTTGTAATTTAAGTATACATAGGAAATAGGTCGCAGGTTTGATTCTGGAGTGTCATTTTTCAATCTTATTACGAATTTATTTCTGAATTTATATTTAAAATTTATATTTAAATACAAGTTTTTCCTATTCACCGGATAGTCGTACCTTTTCATTTTAATACCAATTTCATACTTATAAACATTGTATATTAATTATATGCTATGTCAGTTCCCCCTCAGCCTCAGCAGCCGAAGAAAATTGCCATAGAATTATATATAACAAGACTTAATATAGTAGTTAGTAGCTATAAAACTTCTGTTGGCATAGTTAAGTAGTAAACTTAAGTCTATAGGGATAAAAATATTTAAAAAATAAATAGGGTTAATTATTTGTAATAATTTAGCTACAAAGTGGATTGTTTAACGCCTTTCTTTACTAGATGCCTAACAATACGCACAATAGATATTAATTTGAATATGATAGTTGCTTATAAAAGCGTTAAAAAATAATAGAGACATTTTAAAAGAAATAACTTTTAATAAAAAAAAAACTATAATATTTTTATTACCTTCTGGGCTGACACACAAACCACATTGGAAGTGTATTACACACATTTTGAAGTAGACCATGCGGGTAAGTTCAATGCTATTTCATAGAAATTGCCAGGGCTATCAACAAACCCCTGTGTAAAATATATATAGAAAAATTGTAGAATAGTCCCATGTAGAAGTTGATTTAAAGATTTAAATTCTTATAAACGGGTATTCTCAGTTAACGTTTGACTGTTTTCATTATCAGTTCTCGTCCACTTATGGTTTTCTTTTAACACGCATATAGCAAGGTCAACAGAGAGAACGTAGTGTCGAGATACTGTTCTCTGCTTTCCAACCGAATTTAAGACAAGCATATTAAGAAACGGCGCGTTTTGTATTGCAAAAGCGGGGAATATCATTATGCAGGGTTGGAATCATATCTGTTGCTTCATTACAGAAATACTTGATTATTTGAAAGTTAATATTTTGCGCTCTAGTTATTGAACAGAACGAACTCGAGTAGATGTAATTTCATCATAACCCTGACCTTATATCTATTTATTTCTTTATATGTATTCATTTATTTCTTAGAAATTATAAAACTCTCCATTTAATCAAAGTTCACACCCCTTGTCTTTTATAAACATTTGCAAACCCTCATGATCATAATTCTACTGTTTTAAGGAAACTTTACTGCATAACAGTTTCCTTAATGTATGTGGGCTGCTTATCAAGTATTTTATACCTACTTCCTATGCATGTAATGCTAAAAGTATTTTAAATCATTGTATTGGTAATTTTATATTATGTCTTGATATAGCTCTATTGAGAAAATATAAATAAATGATATATAGGTACAATGATACAATGGAGTTTCTAAATATAATTTCTAAATTGATTTTCTCTTTTTCCCACAAATTGAATATTAATGTTGAAAGTACACCGCAAATGATTGTGGACAGTGTAAATAAATATTATTTTCTTCATCAAGAACACTTTCTTCTTGATAAATAATTACCACATTATTATTTTCTTTCTCAGAGGGAATATTAAGAAATGTACCAAGTACTTCACTTTCTGCCCGAATTGATTAGAAATTCTTTCTACCGAGTGGTTATCGAACCCACAACCATGGTACTTACAGTCGAATAATGTTCCATCGCTACGATGGTCTCAACGCTACACATCTGTTTTTTAAAGAATATTCTTAATTTGTAAAAAGTTTATTATAATAAACAAATAAACTAAACTCCTTTTATAATTGTTATATGTAAATCAATTATTTGAGTAAAGAGCATGAAATTGTTTGCTTCCATACAAATTAATTTAATTTATTCCTTCTAATGGTTATCAACAAGCGTGACCGCCATATTGCACCTCTTTCATGGTTGGACGATTGAGAGTCCATGGGAAAATTGAGATGGGCTATCCCATAATTTATATGAGATTTGTTTTAATATGTATGTGATTATTTTTTATTACTATTCTTGCCTCTTTTCAAGTCGAGCTCGAATCACTAAGTTTCGAGTCACTAAGAAAATCGATGATTCTATCAATATGTTTCTAAAATATTTTTTTTATATTTTCTTATTATTTTCTTTTTTTTTGACTTTGAAGAAGTCTTCTGATGTTTTTCTATTCGTTAATTGGATAATAACTAATTCAGGGCCAATTGATGAAAAACAAAACAGCCAAACCAAACAACAAACCCAAAAATATATGATTCACGATGACTATTCATGAGAAATAATGCGTAAATTATAATATATCGCCTACTATAATTAATTTAGGGTGTGAATACCCCACATATTATTGTACTAAAGTGCACGTCACATGTAAGTACAGGTAAATTTCAATTCCCACGTTTTCAATAGGGGTGGAGGGGCTCTTGCATCGCTTGGACAATGCGACAAGCTTGCATGTAGTGTCTCGACAAATTTTTATACGAGATATTTCACAAGGGATGATGCTATTTTATTTTGATTGCTCGTGTATTGACCCCAAGCGAGGCAGGATTTCGAAGGTAGATTGAGTGACATTGTTGTCTGAGGACGTTTGATATCTATAAGATGTTTTTGTAAGAATAATAATATTATTTGGAGGGTAGATTTGTATGTTGAAAATTTATTTTTATATTATTAAAATATTTAATAAGTCGCTTGTACTTTTTTTCATATTTTGATACAGATATATTGTTCATAATAATACTGTAGATCATCATCATAAATTTAATATGTTAACTCGATTCTTATTTCGATTTTTCCTGTTATACAATAAGGTGTATGTACTAAGACGACTCGTCTTGTCTACTTTTGTAACGTGAAGAATCAGTTACAAACAAAAACACTCCTTGGGCGTTACTTGCCACTCTTTCTGTGTAATTGTTAATAGCAATCCGATATGACATATTAATTAATACTCACAGTTAACACGCAATGCCTCGAAGAATTTCCTCTGCCTACCCTGCTATGTGCGGGATACAGCGTGAAGCTGATAAAGTATACCATATTAATATCCCTATTGAATCAAATATTAAGCCAACTATAAAATATATTACGTTTTCATCACTTCCTGGCTGAAATAGCTCATTCTGCTGATTTCTCATATTTCACGACTGAACATTGACATTTATTTATTGCTATAAGCTTTCTGTACATTTTCTATTACTTAGGGTCGTTCCTATAAACCTGTTTTCAACATTCAATTTGAATTTATTCAAAGAGATTTTAATACATATTGTGTTAAGAGTCCAATGCCCCATCTCAATGTTATATGCTTATATTAATTTTGTGAATAGGAAATATAGATTTTTTTTAATACAAATTTTAGTTAGTGTGTCGTATTTTTAAACCTTAATTAAGTTTCAATAATTTTAATGTTTAAAACGAACAACTTTTTTCATTATAACTAGGTGTGCAACCTATTATTATAAAATTAAAATAATATATATATTTATATTATTTTAATTGGTAGATTAGACTACTTAGAAGTCAATAATGTTCATTAGAAATTAGCTTTATGCTGTATCCTGCACGCAGCAGGGTAGGCAGGGGACCTAGTGTTAAGACTCTATTCTATTCTCCACTTTTCGCCGAATTCTGGAGGCATTGCGTGACGGAACTCAACGCAGCGCTTCGCCTCGACACCAGAGCGAAGAATAGAAAATATAAATGTAACTAAATATATCGTTTCCTCGAGTGGGGATCGAATCCACAACCAGTTGACTGGCCTCATGCTCAATAGAAACAATGTTATATTATTGTTCTACCATTGTAAAATGAAAATAAATATAGGACTAGTGCAAACTAGGAGTGTACCCATTAAACAACAAAGCAATTTAAATAAACTATAATCTCTAATACAATGTATTCAGGATGTGACACCTTTATCCGAAAAAGATACTTTAGCGATGAGTTTAATTAGAGATCCGCACTGGAGGGTAGTTCATTGAAACTGTTGGCGTTTCTCAATTTTTTTATATTTGTAAACAGGATTTAAGAAAGACTATTTCGTTTTTCCACACTAAGGATAAAGAATGATATTTAGAAAATTAAAAAAATATAATACTTCAAAGTATAGTATATATACGTAGTGGGACTCGAACTCACTCCTCCAACTGGAGTAGCTTCAAGTCCTACTATGCTCAAATTTGTATACGTTTTCATATCAAACATATAAAGTACATAAACTGCATTCTATGTTTTTGATCACTTTTTCCTTAGGACATTTCGACACGTAACTGTAATCAGAATTTACTTGAAAGGAGACATGAGCCCGTACGACACTACCTGTTGAATATAAATTTTCGAATACCTTATATATGTATATATTAATACAAATATATTATTATTTATGTTAGTACGGAACTAATGTACCTACATCGTACAGGTTTTTTTTTTCATAGTAACACCACAGCTGCCACGCTCATTGTGGGGGCCGCAGATGGCGCGTGCACTCCCGCGTTTCATTTCGATCGATATTTCTACTATACTAGTTTATTATATTATACATAGCTAATATTATATTGACAGTGGTACATCATAAATTATTTGTTTTTTTTTTCATAAATTTGATGAGAAATTGCTATTTTCACTGCAATTCCAATTCAAGAATTTTTTAGTCTATATTATGTAAATCTATAATGGTAACAAATGTTTTTTTTAAAGTTTCGTTAAATAAATACTCCGTTTCCTGCTTTCCATCATATTTTTGAGGCATAGCATGTTGACGGACCTCGACGATATGAAAACGACCAAAACGAAGATATGAAAATATTAATAAATAAAAATTCATTACCCCCGAGTGGGGGTCGAACCCACGACACACACGCTTGTGCCACGACGGCCTCATTAACAGTATTTGGGGTATTGCAAAACTAGCTATGCTTAATGAAAGGGAAACCAAAAAAATTTTACAGTGTTTCGACAATCAGGTCATGGCCACAGCGAGCCGTGAGCGAAGTTATTTCCACACATCCCATTCCACGAACATAACTTAGTCGTTCTTCTTAAAAATCAACGTGTTTTCACATATTTCATAATAAAAGTAACAAATAATGACATTTGGTGTTAGAAGCACCACCAAAGCCATAAATTAGCACAACTCCTCACAGAACACTGCCAACAAACTCTATAACAATTAATCAATATTATCAAAGGGCTATTAAAAAACAATAAATACATTAGTAACATAAAAAAGAGGACTACCGATGTCAAAATCTAATTTTTCGACAAAATTGGCACTCTACTCGATTGACACGTGGAACCCAGATGGGCTGTCCACCTGCGTACGAACTCGGGAACTGCATTCTTCGCCACCACCGGTCGTTGCACTGCGATTTTTTGATTTTTCCAACGATCGTGTGTACGAAACTTGTGTACTTTGAAGTATTTCAGGCCGTAACTTCAATTATATTGCCGCCAAAGACAGGCTGCTTCATTTTAAGTGCAATTTTCAATTTTTTTAGCAAGTATTCGGGTAAAACGCGAATACATGCTCATATTTATGAGTGGATCTAATGATTATAGTAAATATTATGTTTATTATAACGTATCGTTAGGTTATTTTTTTAAAGATTTTAATATAGTATGCTCAACAAAGCCAAAATAAAAAAAAAAAAACATATTCTAAAACAGAAATTCACAAATCAAAATTTTTATTAAGCACCATAAGAATTAATCATATTTAATATGTAAAATATAATAAAACAGTATATTTCAATATAAAGTCAAATATAATTTAAACATATGAACGGATTTTGTCTATTAACTATTCATGATTTGTAGTCGCGTACAAAGTGGCGATAATATGATAAACTGTAACATTTTAGCCCCGTGGCGCTTGCCTGGAACAATGACCTCATACAATAAACAAGAGGCCCCTCGCCCGCGTGGATTGCTCTGTGCTATATTTCTAAACCACCAATAATTATAGATTGTTTGTGTGGATATTGCAAACTTAGCCCACAGTTTTATTCTTTTGATACTTAAGTTAGAACGAACACATTTTGTAACTTCATTTTATATTATACATATGTATTTTATAGCTTTATTTTATCATACCAGCTGCTGTCGCGATAACTTGATAGTTAATAGTAAAAGCAATTTGCAAATACCTCATACATATCTTACTTAACTCCCTGTAATTATATAAAATATTTATATGTCGTTCCCACAATAGTTAGTTGTATTTGAAAAGCAATGGCATTGGTTCATTAGCGCTTTCTCTATACACCTTTCGGGCGCGTGCTGCTTCGTAATTATTATGCGAGGGTAGGAAGTTAGGAAAAAAAAACTGGGAAAAAAGGTGACGCGGGGTTGAGAAATGTCAGGCCATGTGCGCGGGAGTCATTGTAAGTCTTGAGACATTAATCTTAGGGGAAATGACCAGGTGAACAACCCCTACTAGGCTGATGTTGTTCAACAATATATAAGTTTTTGTATGTTGACTTTAAGGATTTGTCAGTTCAAATTTGCGAATGTTATATTTCTGAAGAATATTTTGTAGCGCAAAACAGTTTTATTCGTGTTCCGAATATAGACGGACCAGCGATCGTAATCACGAGGCCAGCTGTCCCTTTATAATATGCACCCCACTTTTATACCTATCCTAATGTCCTTAGCATAATAAAAAAAAGGCAATTACAATTGTTCCTTCAGTAATGAAACCACTGTTTTCGAGTTGGGGGTTTTAGCATGTGAAAATTATCAATTTAAAGATAAGGGAAGCTTCTATCCGCCAAAGGCGAGCTCGTATGAGCATTAAAATTATCACATGTTGTTAATGTGTCATCCACGGCATATGGTCTGGCGATGTCTCACACAAAAACCTGGAGCCCCTCGTTTAGTAAACAAGTCGGAAGTCACTAACAGATTTCATAGTTTTTGTTCTTATTTTCAGAATTATTAGAAAATAATAATATATTTCTAAAAATTTTCTTTTTTTGTTTATTTTATTTCTAAAAAAAAAATTGTTTCAATATTTTAGTATATTTATTACTATATAAATACTATATATATTTTTATACAATCAACCCAACTCAAAATACACACATAGATATATATTCTATATCAAGAATAGCTTATTACTTTTTGTTATGTTGATAAATGACCATGACGTTGCGTGAGAAAGCCCTAATGAATAGACAAACTTAATTCGCATCCCCTTTCTATTGCCTCACGTGTGTCTGCACATTAGATCTACTATTTATCTATATTGTACTCGGAGGGAACCTGTTTGGACCCCTGCTTGTTTACTCATACTGTAGACAGAGACTGGCTACGAAAAGACAACATACTTAGAATTTTTCTATAGATAAGATAATTTTTGTGTGACACGTTGTTAAAGAAAACGTTTTAGTGTATGTTAAAATTAAATTCATTCAATTAGTCTTGTAATTTTTTGTAACTGATGTACTCTAAAAACCTATTTTGATGGCTTACTTTGAATACTCACAGTTGTGAAAACTATTTTTTTTTCTAGTGTTCAGTCACTTCGTTCCCCACTTTCTGCTGATTTATGGTGTTGAGTGGCGGAACTTAACGCTGCTACAAACTATATTGATTATTAATTTTAGTTTTGAAGTAATTTTCACATAGGTATATTTTATGTCCCATACATAAAGTAAGTACGTCAATTTAATATCTTTACGAATCTCAAAATCATAATCTACGATAGTTTTAAACGTTCAGCCGCCATTCCATATTAAATGACAGGATACAGTGATTTACTACTATTACACTACGGTATTTTTATACTGCCATTAAGCTATACGTGCTTATTATTTGTAGTATCGTCTGTTTATGAAGTACAACAACTTAACGCTTTTCCTGCATAACAGGGTAGCATAGCAGCAGGTAGCTAACCTTGTGTAAAGACACTCCGTTCTCCGCTTCCCGCCTGAATTCCAGATATCACGTGTTGAGTACAACACGTGATATCTGGAATTCAGGCGGGAAGCGGAGAACGGAGTGTCTTTACACAAGGTTAGCTACCTGCTGCTATGCTACCCTGTTATGCACTGGACTAAAACGAAAAAAGGAAAGTTTATAGTTACACACTGTCTCACTGCGCCACGACATATCTTTTTTCTCTTTTTTAAACTCCATAACGCGATATGCGGCTAACGCCATAGCCACTATATGCAAGAAAAGAAGTATGATATGTATGTACACTACCGTTCAAAAGTTTGAGACCACAATGAAAAATATGAAAAAACAAATAGAAGCCAACATATACACAAGATTTAAAACTAAAATAAAGAAGAAGAAATAAAAAAAGAAGTCATTGACGAATACATTGTTCTTTACAAAACACACACAAAACAGTTAAAACAGAGACTTGTTTTAGCAATCTGGGCATGCCAGCAATTAATTTATCCAAAGTTTCTAGCGAAATATTTTTCTTGCTTTCCTCTAATTCCACATGGCCTGCTGTGAAGATTGGATACAGTTCGTCTAACGTTTCGATCGAGCTCTTCCCATAAAAACTCTATGGGGTTAAGATCGGGGTTTTGAGGTGGCCATGTCATTTTTTCTAATACTTTTTGGACTGTTTTTTGTATTCTACGTAATTTTGATGCTTTGGATCATTGTCTTGCTGGAAAGTAAATCTTTTGTTGATTAACTTTATTCCGGAGGATATGGCGTTTGTCTCTAAAATTTTCTTTATACTGCTCCTTTTTCATTATGCCTTTGATTTAAACTAGATTTCCAATCCCATAGCCCGAGAAACAACCCCAGACCATAACAGATCTGCCACCATGATTGACAGTCGGCACTACACACTGGCATCGCACGAATATTCTTTTTGATCCGAATATTTCAAATTTTCGTCACTCCAAAGTACTTTTTAAAGTCTTCTTTGGTCCAGTCTCGATGGACGAGAATGGGGTCCATTGCATCCTTTTTTTATTTTGTGGTTTTAAAAGAGGTTCTCGAACAGCATCGCGACCAAACAACTTGATGTCTCGTAATCGTCTTTGCACTGTAGACACTGACAGGTTTTTCCCGAAATTTGTTGAATTTGGGCTGTTAGCCGTTATTCCGCTTACTAGCTACTACAACAAATTTGTCTTCACTAGAAGTTGTAGCTCTTCGTCTTTGATAACTTGAGTTGAGTTATTTGATATAATGATTTGCCTCCGTTATGGAGAACAACGATGTCTTGACTGTATGATAAAGATGTCTTGACTGTAGAAATGACAAGAACATATTTATTACCTGTGGATATTCGTAGAAAACCATAAATTACAAGATTAAAATAATCATTAAATATATTTGGAGAATTTAGAACAATTGCATTGTAAATTCATGTAAAATAAAAGAAGCTGATGAATGGAGGTAATAAACTTTTTACAATGGATTTGTCCGACTACCTCTTCCGCCTAACATTGAAGTTTGTATACAATGCTTGTTTATTGCCCTTTCCTTGGTTTCTACACAAAAGAAAGAATAAGCTTTTAGGTAATCATTATGAACAATAGAATATGCACCAGGGCAGATTAATTTTTATCACCAATATTTTGTAAAATACATACTGCTAATTAAAATTTTATCTTAGTGGTCCCAAACTTTTAGCCGGCAGTGTATTTATTGTATGTGAAATACAATATACTTAAAATTACACGAATCCTTAATTGGCTGTTAAGTATGCACGAAAGCATCTTCCGTGGTGCGTTGTATTGACTTTACTACTTAAAGCTAATAGATATTATAAAATTGAAAAGTTAGTTTGTTTGAACGCACTTGTATCAAGAACTACTGGTTCTTTGAAAATACCTTATGTTGGATAGTCCATTTATCGAAGAAGGCTATACGCTACATTACGGAGGCCATCGTGGCGCAGCGGCACAAGGTTGTGACTGTACGGTTGTGGGTTCGATTTCCACTCGAGATAGTGAAATATTTATTTATGTTTATATTTCCATTTTCTTCGCTCCGGTGTCGAAACAAAGCGCGGCGTTGAGTTCTGCCACTCAACACGCAATGCCTCCAGAATTCGGCAGAAAGTATAGAACGGAGTGTCTTAACGTCTAGATTCCCTCTGCCTACCCTGCTGTGTGCGGGGTACAGCGTGAATCTGATTTTTTTTATTATTTAATTAAACAACTGCATAATTCAGATGTAAAACAACAGTGACAATTTTTAATATACACTTACGTCATCAGTAAAGGGAGCGATCGATAATATCTTAAGCGTTTTTAATTAGTAAAATGAGACAAAAACATATCGAATAAACATTAAAATTTATTTAAAAGAGCCGACCGTCCTTCTCCATTTACAGAGGGAGACCAACTTGTTTCTTTTGTGCTCACAGACTTGTAAAGCCTTTTAAAGTAGCTCTTTAGATACGAATATCATTGAATCGATGTGTGCTTAAGCCTTTGTAATTTATTGGATATGAAATTTTATATACAATTCTTAACTTTAAACTTATTAATTAATAATTTGCGTTCGTAATCTAATATGAGGGGTTTTTTGTTACTTGAATATTTAATATATTTTTTTTCGCCTTCACTCCGTATCCCGTATGTCACAGGGAAGGGTGAAGGGAACAGGAGCCTAGTGTTGACACATTCCATTCCTCAAATTCCGGTCAATTTGGACGTTGCAAATTAACGGAACCTAACACCGCGCTTAATCTTGTGTTTCGACTGGGAATCAAATCCACAAACGTCGCCTTTAAAGTCGGACAAAAATTGTTTTGAAGATTAATTCTTTAAGTAATAGTTAGTATATATTTGACGGAGAAATACAATTTTTAATTTTGCATGTTGTGTAATAAAAAGTAAATAGTAGTAGTAAATAGTAAATTTAACCTTATCGTTGCGTATAATTTGAACAGACAACCATTGTTTTTTGTCGCCGATGTATTAAAATTTTGGATAAGGAATCATTTCTTGATTTCCTTGGTCTTTCATAGAGTTAATAATCTAATTCTTAATACATCCTTCATATGCGGCTCAACCCGAGTATATCATGAATAACGCCTACGCTTCATTAAGCTCAAAATAGACTATGACTATATACTTTTGTTATGTGTCCAAATGCTTAGATAATTTGTTGAAAAAAAAATTATAGCTATTTATTTCTTTTTAGTATACCATATGTTAATTATATAGGGTGTTTGAAATAAATGTAAACATTTGCAAAGTAATATTAAATAATGTGAGTTTGAAATGTAACTAAGTTCATGTTATAGTTTACTATTATTTTATTGTCATATATTAAAATGTTTATTTCATTACCTTGCCAGTGCAAGTCAATCGGGAAGGTCGTTTTGATAGTTTATTTGTAGATAGAGCAGTATTTTTTACCTTTTTTTTTTCATATGAAATTTAGATCAGACGAAACTTGTCCCGGCAAGGATGAGAATAATTAGTTCCATGCCATTGGAGGGCGTATAGTGTTACGTAAAATTGATTCTCCGGAGGCCGCTCAAGTGCTTTCTCATATGCGAAATCCGGTGTCATATTGTCTTTCAACTCCTTGTTTGGTTGACTTGTTATGGTTCAGAACCTTTGTACTTAAAACAGTTTTGTTGCATTTTAACTACACTGCCTATAGAATAGACTATACGTATCTAACTTGCCTTTTGATATTCACCCAGTGGAAATAAATAACTCGTCATTATGTGTACTGCTAGCGCCCCTCAGAATTAAGCAAACGGTAAATGAAAATATTCTCTCTATACTCTAAAATATACTCTAAAACTTATTGTTGTCTGCTTTCTTAGAAAGGATCACTCATTTATGGTATATAGAATATATATTTAGTTTGGAAATCCTATTAATTCAAAAGCTACCGCCTTGAATTACTTATTATACAGGTAAAGAGGAAACATAATATAAAGAGAACGAGAGAGATGTAGTGTAAGAATCTCCGTTCTCCATTTTTCGACCAATATTCGAGACAGCGTGAGATTATTAAGTGGTGGAATTCAACGCCACGTTTTGTCTATCAGTGAAAAATAAAGTATGTTATATATTCAATAAGACAAGTGTTGTCAAACCGACATTTTAAGTACACTGCACTGCAAGCTATGCAGCCCATTCAACTGGTCAGGTCATACGTGTCTATTTGAGTGTAATGTAAGAAGTTTATCTTTATTATTCTTGTTATTTCAGCTTGGACTTTACTACATCGCCCGTCATTTTTTATTTTTATTATTATATTATATTATTTTGACCCGGTTGTTCCTGAGATTAGCGTGTTGATCCAAATCTACTCATAATTTATTTAATTAGATTTCAAATAAAACGAAGTGTTTATATAGATTTATTGAAAAATATATATATTTTTATACAAAAGGTCTTAAAAGGTGACAAAAATATTATATACCTCGGTATAATTAATATATATGGTATGATCGATATTATTTAAGTTTTAAATTTATTCATAAGATATGATAACGTAATAAATGTTACAGAAATTGGTTACCCTATCCTGTGTATGGGAATGCATTAAGACATTATATTTTTGTTGTAATATATTTTTTTATATTTAAAAATTCTAGAATCAGGTAAATATTTGGTGTTTTTTAAAGAACTTGGAATGCATCAAATTTGCATTTGCTTGAAATTTACATAAGCGTTTATAATCTGCTGTATGTATATTGCCATATTCAAAATGTTTATTAAGCGAGAAATGTTTATTATACCTAATATACGATATATTTTTACTGAATTGTAATAAATTTCTAAGCATTTTGTTTACTCTAAGTGTGACAACGTCCGGCGTTGAGTTCCGCAATGTGTTCAAAATTGATCGAAAAGTAGAGATCGTAGTGTCTTAACTGTTAACACTAGGTTCCCTACACCTGCACTGGAATTGAAAATCCCATGTATCGTTAAATTCGAAACTTACGTTATACATAAATTAAGTTGTTAAATAAACTACCTCCATTTGTAAAGTTGTTGTTGTCTTTAGTTCTTATTGATTACCTTTCCACGACCGCGTGGTGGAACTCATTTGAAATATGTAAGTTATCGAGACTGAAACGCACATTGCATTTTCAAAGACAGTCCGGTACTCAAAAACAATACCTCTGGGAACGTAAACAGGTTTCTATGGAATTAAAAAAGGATAATCGAGGGATCTTTGTAAAAAAAACACCCACACGATAGTTGATAGTAAATATCTATTACTGTTTCCCGCCTGAGAATGTAGTTGAAATAGAGAATATTATTTTGAAACGCTTTTAACCTTTAATAAGAATTTAAGCTATTGAAATATTTATTATCATAGTATGTATACGTTTATGGTGCTTTTAAAAGAAAAGTAATAATAGAATTGTATATTTCTTTGTTCGGGGAAAGATTTGCTCAACAAATTACCGTATATCTACGCTTTCTAACCTACCAACTGTATTGTAAACCCAAAATATAAACATAATTTCTCACCCGAAACTTTCACATCTCACTCAACATTTATTAAACAGTCCAAATCATTCCCCAAACATAACGGGACAATGTTTGGAATACCTTCAAACTCGTTTCGTCTTGAAGTGCTAACTATTCCTTACAGTCATTGCGACATAGGGGACATCGCAGGAAACATGGGTATGCGTGAGTTAACTGGCCACTTCCTCAAAACCCCTCCTATATTTTGCTATATTTTTCAACTGTAAGGAACTTGTGATTGTTGATAATTACCGTCCAAGGAGCTTGCTGTCCTTAGCTTTCCGGTTGGGACGCGGCGTAGAAGTTTTACGTGTGTACTTAAAAGTTTATGATTACATAACTTTAATTTTGTTAAGGTTTTTGGTGTTCTTGTTACGAATGCTATTTTTATTATTGTTTTGTTTCACACTGTATCCCTTATATGTCAGGGTAGACACTTCCGGCTCCTCGCTCTGGTCTTGTTGCTAGTTAAATTATTATTAAATATTTCCCCGACTTGAAATCGAACCCGCACAGCACTTAGCACAATTGTTGGTTTTATTTAGCCATTGTTTACTTTAATTACATTGTAAATTTATTACACCCATGTTATTGAGATATGTTCAAATTTAATTAAATCACTGTGTAGACTGTACGAAATTATCATTACTAATCTTTTAGTTAATTTATTAAGTAAGTGGTATTTTTTTAAACTAGAACAAAGTTTTAGATGTGTGATCTAACCTTTGTACGGTACTCGAGTACGATGCCAGCCCTGAATCGAATAACAAGAACTACACATAAGACAACAATATCTGAACAAAATAATAAATTACTATAATTACCTTTAAGGTGACATTAATTTAATTGTCACAATTATATAAAAAAAAAATTATTAGTATGGTATCCTTGATAATTCCACTTGTCCATGTTTCGCTTCGTAGATAATCAGGGTATTTCCGTTTAGGTACAATCGGAGGTGAAATCACACGTGTGGAGGGTGGTGAGGGCAGGTGGAAGTCGCCATAGATGAACTATCTACTTCCTTACTTTAATTAGAATTTATTCTACGTCCACATTTATAACTTAATATCACCTTACGTTTGTTGCTAAGGATATCTTATCCTTTTGTCGCGATGTTCTTTTTTGTAATTATAATTCATTAGATACATACACCTAGATACAAATTTAATATTAGTATATAAAAAAATATTTATTGAGACTATCACTGCGCTGTGGTACAAGCGTGACCTCGATTCCCACTCGGAGGAATGAAGTATTTAATATTTTACTAGAGTAACGAGTTCGCCACTCAACAGTGGAAAGTAGGGAACGGAAATATCTTAATGGGAGCAGAGTGCCTTGACACTAGGTCCCATATAGTTCCAGGTCCCAGAAGAGGGCTCTCCTACCCCGCTATACGCGGAATAAAGCGTATAGCTAAAATAAAATGACAAGAGCATAGTTTTATGACAGAAAAGTCAATAAGACTTGTTTTCTTAAAAGTTTTACACGTGACTGCTTAATGTTTAACTTTTTATGTGAAAACATTTGACTTATCAACGTATCTGATTAGAGTTTTCGGTATCTGGCAATGCCCTTTGAGCTTCGAAAAAACTTTATCATGTGCATATCACAGGAAGTTGATTTATTTACGACCTCCTTCCTCTTATTGCATAATATCTAATTTTATAGATGACGCAATTGAAAGTTTACTCGGTTAGAACTTTAAATTATATCTTAAACATGTTTTTTTTTCCATCATTGTCAGTCGTTAGGGCTATTTATTACACAGAAGAAAGGCTTTTACGTATGTTTATCTACAAATTGTTAAAGGTCCCAGTGCCATGAGGGCTTCAAAACCGTGGTGGTGTAACATTTGCAACTAATATATGACCTCTCGAACTTGACAAAAACCAAAACGGTGTCGAATTAGCTCGGTATCCGCTCAAACCACTCCAGATTTTTTGTCACATTTTATCGTAAGAAAGTCCCGTTTTAACTTAAGTTACAGGAATTGATTTTGGGTTTTTTTATAATGTTAGTTATGGATTAGTTATATGGAATTTGGATCACTATAAAGAGTATATGACTAAAATTAGACACGTAGACACATATATAAGTTACTTGACAAAGGCTTTTTTCTAGAACATTTTTTGCATTATTATTTTCCTTCATGCTTGCTACATTTCCTGCATTTTTAAGTTTTTGGATGGCGCAATCTACCTCTGCACTCTGTCTTATATTCATATAATTTAAATGTGAACATTTCAGCAAATGTAGTTTGAATTGCTACCTCAAATCAGACGTTTCCTAACTGAGCGGCAATGAAATCGATTTTTCATTATGACATACAATTTCACTGACCTGTCTAACATTAAAAAAAAATCGACTTTCTTTGTCTATGTACGTATACGGGTACACCTGCTTACATTTGCCTGTGTTGCACAAGTTCCCACTGGAGGGTATGATTTCTGTACTACATCTGTCCTTGTCACTCTTTTGTATCATTGTATAGTTGTCCTTTTCTCTAGCACGGCCCTTTAGGGGTTTTTGACGTTTTTGTATTCTTCACCCCTTGTGTACGTATACAGTGTGGGTGTGTGCGTGCGTGCGTGTGCGCGTGTTTAAGTCGTGGATAATTTTCAACATTAGTGTGTTCATGTTCTTCAATGCGCGTGCGTCAAAATGTGTTAGACTTGGAGTTTTGGCGGGAAAAAGTTTGTTTATTTGTGTTTTATTAAAAATCTTATTGATTTAAGTGTTTATGCATAAAAATAATGGATTTGAATCTATAAAATGGTTCATCTAATGAATTGGTGCACCGTTTTCGGATAGTTCGTCGTGATGTTATATGAGTGAGTATTGTATTGTTTATTAGCAACAGTATCGATGTAATTATGTTATAATTCATTATTTCTGTACAGTATAGACAAATTGATCTAAAACAACTGTTTTAGATCTAGTAGGTAACTACCTACCCACATATATAACATTTTTGTCATTGTACTACTAATATGATGAAATACATAAAAACGAATTCATCATATAAATGCTTATGCGTTTTTGTCATTACAAGTATAAGTACTTAAATATAATTCTCAGGCTTAAGATAATTACCATGATTATTTTTTATAAACTAAGTAACTCCTTAGTTATAAACGTCAGGCAAATAAAAAACAGTGTGTCTTACTTCATTTTCTATTTTCTATATCATGTCGTAGAATATATTTATATAGATAGAATCTCTACATGATGTCTGCACGGCGGCTTTTTGTCCGTTCGAATATGAAACATTGCGTATAGAATAGTGGAACTTAACGCCGTTACTTGTCTTGCAAGAGCAGGATAATGAAAATAGTTCATTCCTCCTGGCAGTATCTGCCTGTAAACGCACCCCGCGTTTACAGGCAGATACTGCCCCGATGACCTGAATAAAAATATTACAATAATTGAACCAATAACTATTGCCTCCACCATGTTTTAGCAACAGTGGTATTATACAATTTTCATTTCTTTTATTATACAAATGAATTTGAATAAAAATAACTAGTTTTACATTTTTTTTTATACAAGACAATGTCAGTATGTAGATCAGACGTAAAAAATCCGACACGTAAGTATAAAAAAATGTATTATTACATTCCGGTTCTGTTCATTATTATTGATTCGGGATCGCCTCGCCTGGCTCTAGAGGCCTCTCGTGTAGAAACATTTGAATGACATCATAATATGTACTGTGATATACTCTACAATCTACATAGGTTTTTAAGTATAAAATATCTTGTGGGGTATGTTTACTTTTGTTATAATCTTTTTATACTGACTATAGCTGAGGCTGACTGTAAATAGTTGTGGGTTCGATTCCCACTAGGTTAAATAAATGTATATATTTGGTAAGTTTCACCACTTCACACGAGGTTTGTTCAATTTGGTCAGTAAAGGAATAAACGAACCTCTTATCAAGAACTTCTTTTTGCCTACCCTGCATGCGGGTTAAAGGGTAAAGCTTAAAAAACTTAAAAGCTCGTTTCTCGTGACTATTCTTTAACTATTTAGTTTCGAAAATTAAATGAAATATGACAGATATAATACTATAGAATATACTCTTTAAAAATTCTTAAATTAAATTGTGAGGTATATATATATATATATATATATATATATATATATATATAGTAACAATGTTCCGATGCATTCCGGTCTACGTACATGTTCGCTTCGCTGTATCGAGATGAATGAGACAGCTTGTTCTATCAGCTGATGTTTGGCGCGCATAAATTACTTTATTTTTACTTACATTACCTAATCGCGAGTATGGACGATGATAATAAAACTTAAACCGGAATATTTTATATTAAAACTTGTTTTTTGTATCAAACCACGTTTCGCTTTATGAGTAATATAAACTCTATAACGACCACAATAGAGGGTATTATTATATATTGTTAAATATTATACGGCCATAAAGTTGTCGGTCTTCTGAGAATTTTTGTTCTGTGTCTACAAAGTGAATGAATGGCGCCAGGATTTACTTATGAAGATATTTTTTTTTAGTACAGTACAGTCAACGAGTCGTGACGGCTTAGGAGTTAGATGTAAATGGCTGCGCAGATTTGATTTTACAGTTTTTCTTACATCTTATTATTGTTTAAAGAGTGAACAATACGCAAAGTTTCACAAAATCTAACTTCAGGCCACGCCTTGTTGACCGTACTATAGTTAGTGCGGTTTGAGGTAGAAAATATTTTTTTGTTTGGTCTATTTTCTACCTGTAGCAAGTGCTCAGATCGACTTGTGGAATGTTAAAGCGACTTTTAATTTTACTTTTATCACGTTGTTTTAGGTTATATAGCGATTAATTAATGTGATGTATTTAAATACAGACTGTTAATTAACACATGCTAAATCGCATTCTTGCATTCTTTGTGTTTTCGAATAGAAAGTACTAATATTTTTTTCATATTAATGAAAATTCTCTCTTTTACGGTAACAAATTAGAATAAAAATGATAACAAGTTACAACCAAATATTGTCAATTTTTAAGCGTATTATTAAATTTTGTAATATACAAAATATTACTTTTTCATTAAAATGTTGAAAACAAAAATTATAATTAATCTTTGTTTACAGACGTAGCGGCAATGATTCAGAGTCGAGTGAATATTCTGAAGACTCGACGGTATACGAGGATGCACCGGCTGCAACCAAAAGCGCTGGGCCGCGGAAGAATATCAATAAAGGGAAATGGACGAAGGATGAGGTATGACGATGGTTTAATTACTAATTATTTATTTAATTTTAAAATATAAATAAAATAAAAAAATAATTAAATCATGTATTAAGCGAGTTATATTTAAGAAGAAAAACCATATAAATTAATAAAATAAAATCCATAGCGTGTCTCGAAAACGCGTCTTTTGAAACTAAAATTTTTGACGCGTTTTCTAAAATATTTTTCTAGCCTTAGGGTGGAATAATTTTAAAATTTTAAAATAAAGTATACATTTTTAAATAAAATAAAAAATCCTTTATATAAAATCATAAATACATTTTAACGAAGTAAAGACCATATTATACAGTTAAATGATAATAAATCTAAAAAACTAAATATATGCTTTTCTTGCCTGCAGTTTATCTAATAGGTCAAAAGTTTGTAATAATGTCAAGTTTCGACATATATCTCAATGACTTCTCACTCTTTAATTGTTTTTAATTTTTTATCAAAATTTCCTTATCGCGTTGTTCTACATTTGGTTCTTTTCATATTTCTTAGATACGTACTAGATACTTTATTCACAATTTTAATTCATGTCAAAAAACTGTATAAATATGTCGAAAAGAATAAAATAAAAACTGTAAATTCGATACTTTCTTCTTGTGAACCGTGATAGATTATATACATTTTTAGAGATATATTGCACATTATTAAACTTTGAGTATAGAGTTAAATTTTCATTAATCCGGTTTAAAAGTTTGATGATGTAAAATATATAAAAAAAACATGAAAATCAAAGATCTTACTATGCTATGTAAATAAATAATAATAAATAACATTTCTTATAGCTATTTTTTAAACTATATTTGATAATAGTGCCGGGTCACTGAGATTTTACTATTTTCTTGACATTTTTATAGTGTTGTTCCACACTTGGGGAAGCAAAAACACTTAATTATTATATAAATATATATTCCTAAAAATCCTATTTTCCTCCAAAACAGGATAGAATGTTGAAATTACTTGTCAAAAACTTCAACGAGAACTGGGAAAAGATAGCGGCGGAGTTCTCAGACAGATCGGACCATCAATGCCAGCAAAGGTGGTCGAAGGTCGTCAATCCCGAACTAGTCAAAGGCCCTTGGACAAGGGAGGTAGGTTTAAAATTTCTTTTAATGACATAATGAACAGATATAGCTTAAAATTTAATGATAACTTCAATCCATTTAAGTCCATTGGTCTAGAGAACAGAATATATTTTGTATTTTTTTTAATAAGTTCAATGATCAAATTTGGTATGTATTCATTTCCGTACCTAACAAATAGAATGTATGGGAGCTTAGGATGAATAGGGTAGCCTTAAATATATGCGATACGATACTAATATTTGTTAATAAGCTAACTTTAAATATAAAAATTAATTAGTATATTTAAAGTTACCTTAATTTAGTTTTAGTTTATTTACCGGGACGCCAGTTAAGACCTAATTAAGTCAGGATGGCCATGGATTTATTCCATTTGATTTCATTTTATTACACGAGTTATTCTAATCGTAATACTTATCACGCAATGCCTCCAGAATTCGGCGGTGTGTGGAGAACGGATTGTGTTAACACTAAGTTCCCTTTGTTGTACCCCGCTGAGTGCGGGATACAGCGTGAAGTTGATTTGATTTTTTTGGTTTTACTAAGTATCTGATTCTATTATTGAATATTGAATACTCTAATATGTAAAATAAAAGAAAAATATACATGCTTAAATTGACGGTACGGTTTGTCCCAATTAATTTTTTATTAACAATATAAATATAATATAATAAAATAAAATCATCATTTCACTATACTAAGAAAGTAAATCATTATAAACGGATGTGGTAACGATATAAACAACGCAAATATAACTAACTAACTCTATTAAATGCACAAAGATGACTCAGACTTAGGTCAGTAACATGCAACACATTGCATTCTTATTCATAACTATTAGCAAGTTTAACTGCACTTAGAGAGGATACTTAGTTTTTAATTGAGATTAAAATATTTTAAATTTGATTATTGAATTTTTTTTTAACAATTTATTCTATTTATAGACTTAATCTTTAAATAAATCATGTTTATTTAATATTTAACAATTAATTAGTATAACGGTAGCGTGTTCTTACCCGGCCTACGAAGTCTAGTACATAATATAATAAAAGCTTATTTATATAATTTTAACGATTATCAACTTCATATATAATATAAAATATAATAAATAAAAAAAATAACGTGACACACATTTAATCCCATATTAAATTTACGTCAACATTTTAAAAATAGCTGAATGTATCTTACGGATTCTTAGATTTTATGAATGAACCCATTGTCTATTGATATCTGATGTGAATTTTAAGTATACGTATTCCGTATTATTGCTTTTTAATAGCCTTTACTAAGGACACATGACGAATGACATCGTGCCAATTTTTTGAATCAATCGAGGGTGGTTTGATGTTTGGATCATCTTCAATCCCATATTTAATTTTGTTTTAATTACAATATAATTGCAAATTAATTAGATTATTAATTAAACATGTATTATGTTCTTGATGATACGTGATTTTATATCAAAAGCTAGGAAGTTATTAATGAACGCACTGTTTCTTTGTTTAGACATATTTTGCATCATGTGAAAAAGTGAAAAACTTAGGTGCTAGTTCTGTTTATATTTTAGATTTTTTTATTAATTATAATATAATATATTATATATTTTTAATCGTTATATCATAAATATAATTAATTTATAATTTGTCAGGAAAACGAAAATATTTTAAATTGTAATTAGTTAATGTGGCGTAGCGACACAGCGTCTAATGTAATCGTAACAGTTGTTCCATGCTCTTGTAACAGACGAAGCGTGGCGTTAAGTTCCACCATTCACCGTGTGTAAAAATTGGCAGAATGAGGGAACGGAGTGTCTTAACACTAGGCTCTCTCTGCCTACTGTGGTACATGCGGGATACACATGCTTGTAGCTAGAGGAAAATAAATTTATTCAAATAATTTAGCGCTACTTTCACATATCCTCACTTGAATGAATGCACGTAATACATTATTTATTCAAACGATGCCGATACTATAACATCCCTTAGAATGACCACACGCTTAGTTCATATGAATTCATCATTCTAAACCCGCCTTTACTTTATAGCTTTAATTTAAATATTGACGTCATAAACATCTGTTGATATTAATCTGTTTAGTTTTATAGATAGATGAATCTAATACGTTAGTACCTACTTAATTCGGAATATTTGTTTTTGCTTGAAATGACGAGCTTTTATTATGTAGATAAAGAAATATACATAATTGAATTTGAATGGGTGGTCCTTTCAAATTGCATCAGAGATCAATGAGATTATTATCATTTATGTATGATATCTTAATTACATTATCACAATCAGACTTACTGAATATATTCTTATAATATTCTTTTTTTAATCTTACGTTTTAAGAACTTGATAGTACATAAGTAGCTTTTTATAAATCTTTATGTCATCATCATAATATTCTGACTTGGTAGCAACGAGACCACCTACTAAGTATGCTCCTTAAAATAATAAAAGATAATTTTAAATCTGTTCACAAATGATGGAGAAATCAATGGAAAGGTGAAGAGGTTGCCCAAAGCCATTTCGTTCATATTTTTGCTCATAGATTAATAATATTATTTAATAATAATAATGAAGTTTACAATTTTAATTGTTGAGAGATAAACTAGCTCCCATTCTTGGCAAAATAAAATTTCCCATGTCACCGCAACTGTAGGAAAAAACCCGAAATTTACTATACTCTTGTGAAGATCAAAAGCTATTCTTATATGTCATCTTGTTTCCTAAATTGGTATGACATAAATAATGTTTGAACTATATGTATGTCCTGTCTGTTATATTGTTCATATTAAATGGAATGTCGTTTAAGGTGTGACTAACCGTGGCTTTATTCTATAAAAAACCCATTAAATATCTAAGAAAATGCTTTTTTTAAATCTATTATTTATTATATTGTATTTGAAGTTAATGTCAAATTAAAATATTCTCGAGTTCTTGTTTCATTTCATTTTATTTTCGAAAATCTGTGTGGTGTTTTTTTTTTCATTTAAACAATAACTTTTAATGATATATATTTTCTATAATATATACAAAGGTAAAGTGATTACATACATTCAATATGTATAGAACAATTTTTTTGCTCCATACATATTGAATATGGCAAAAAAATTTCACTTTAAGGGTGATATTTTTTTTGCTACATTCAATATGTATGTACATAAAACATTTATAGCACTTAATTGACGTTTTTAATTACTAAAAAACATTTAATTCTTATCTTGTTTCTAACAAAACTGGAAACAAACGTTCAATAATATATGATATAAATTTTTATTCCCACCGTACTTAAATAAATGATTAATGACCGTCTACAGGCTCACGCCTAAAAAGTGTTTAGGCTTGGATCAGACTGATGTAAACATCTAATTCAGGGATGTCAAACCTACGAGGATATATATTTATTGTGTGTAATATATGTTTATATATTATATTTTATATGATTATGGTGCAAAATATATTATACATTTTAATGTTTGTATGTTTATGGAAATAATTAAAAAAAGATAATTTAAAAAAAAATACTTTAGTCAAGTTAAACCGGAGAATAGAGTGCCGTAACACTAGGTTCCTGCCTACGGGTCTATGTAAGGGATACAGCGTGATTTTTAAAGAAATTTCTATGCATTTACTATATTGGAACGGTGCCCTGACTAATCAAATGCTTTTATTTTTACTAACCAATTAACAACAAGTTGACTATACATGTCCACGACAACGTTTTGTTAAGACGCGTTTGATTCTGACCTTGTTTTCTCTATGCCATCGCCATAATTATTTGTCCTGTTCTTTAAAATTTTAAATTGGAACAATATTATGTACATTGATAGTTCATTTTTTAAATTAGGAATATGTATATTCTTAATAACAAATAGGTATTTAAATTATTTTTATTTGACATTTTGTAAATTTTATCATAATTTATGAGGGGAAAAAAATAGAAATAAAATTACACTTAAATCCCATAATCTATCTAACCATTAAGTGTTTTGTTTTAATTTACTGGGTTAATATGATATTTGTGTTGTATATAATAGTTTTATGGAAAAATATAATATATACAATATGCTGTTGATACATAAAGATTACACTATATTCTGTAATCGTGACGGCGCGGCGGTCTAAAGTACTTAAACACTATGAACCAAATACAACAGCCAAGGACGCCAATTAATGGTCAGTGGCTCTCAAATAATTTTTGTAAGAAAATATAGTGATTTTTTTTTATTTTATTATTTATAAATCATTAATGTTTCAATAAGTGATGTAAAAACGTCGTTCTTTTTTGAAGAAATCAATGTGTTAGCTAACAAAAGGTACAGGTAATGTGCTCTGTGAATCCAAATATCTTTTTCACCTTCTTTTCAAAATAATAGTATTTTTATTACTCTATTATATGTATATCACACGATACATTCGTTAATAAAATACGTATTTAATTTATATTCAGCATTTATTTTATTTTTTTAAATTTCTTACGGTCCTTACATTGAAGCTCGTCCTTCGTCCAAGATTGGAATATGTTTTTGTTCATAGCTGATAAACTTAACACGTGTATTGGAATATTGAAGGCGTATCCAATTTGTTAGGCTGATCTCAATAGATAGACGTGGTATACATGTGGTGGTGGTGGTTTTAAAGTGCCTTAGAGAAATTATAAAACTAAAATCATATGATCTAAAAAAACAATTCTATTATAAATAAAATATTATTATTTTGATATTTTGGAGAAATATCTGATATACATATCAGACATATCAAAATGTGAAAAAAAACCGCGAGGAATTTGTAAGAATATCTTTTTTTGGAACTTAAAAAAAAACAAGTTAAGAATCAAAATGTTTTTACATAAACTCAGACATTACTCTTTTTTTTTACAAGTTTTCTCAACATAATAAGGTTATTATCAATGATATCAACACTATATTAAAATATTAAGAGAAAACAATCCTGTTGGGCGAGTCGAGTTGTATAGTAAGTTTGAAGAGTTGTGGCCCCCCTGAAATAAACTCTAGATACACGGATGCGATTTTTGATTTGATTTGATCATTTACTTAATACAATGCGCAAAAATTCAGACAACCTAACTTCATCACGGCCACGATACATCAACCGTACTGTATTTTTCAAATTTGCTCAGCTGTTTCAACGGCTTTTACAAAAACAAGATTACCTTGCGACTTGACGGCTTTTCGTGGTGGTTTTTTTTTTGTTATTTTTTATTGGCGTAATGTCGACCATTGATGATTCGTAAATTTTTTTTAATAAATTTAATTTATGTATACAATATAGAAATCGACAGATAAACTTGTCAATTTCCATAATAGAAATACATGACGATAATAATATTACATAAATGACTATATGGCGGAACTCAACGCTGCGACTTGCCTTGTGTAGAACAAAAAAAAATTAATATTAAATAATTACAATCACATGTCTCTTGTACCGTTGAGAATAATATTATTTGTTAGCTTTACGATTTTATTAATATAGTGTTAAGTTGTTTTATGGTAAGCTTTATTAGAATTATGACATAATAATTCTAATAAAGTTCTTGATTTGATTTAAGTAATAGTTTAGAAATCAAATGAATGATAGTTACTGATTTGACTAATTTTAAAAGTATAAAAGGCAAGAATTTAGCAGTGTGGCTTCTTCTTTGCTTGTGCCTTGACAAGTACACATCTCCTTTAAATCTCAGTGATGTAAAACTAGCAAGTGTTGAATTGAGAGAATTGAAGAACCGTTTACTATTATTCAAATTTCCAAGGAAGCTTACATATTATTGTAGTATTATTTTCAGATTATATTCTAATGACAATTAACAGTGCATGACGAATCATATTATTAATATTTATTATCCGTGTTATATTAAAATGGAGTAAGTTCTAGTTGTTATGGAGTTTAAAGTCGTTTACATAAAAATTATAGTTTTTTTATTGAATTAAATTGTTTTCGCTAATTGATTGTGCTTTTTCGAGGTCGATTAAGCTTGGAAAAAAATCATTTTTTTGTTCTTTCGGTATGCGAGAACAAAAAGTAGATTACTTGTATGTAAAATATTTTTTATATTATATAAAAAAAAACAAAAATGGTCCAAGTATTTCTCGAACATCTTCAATACTGATATATTTTTAATAAATGCTTTTTTCATGTTACAGGAGGATGAGAAAGTAATGGAATTAGTATCTAAGTACGGTCCCAAGAAATGGACTTTAATCGCGAGGCACCTCAAAGGCAGAATAGGAAAACAATGCAGGTGAATATTATTTTTAATTATTTCTATCAATAATAAAGCTTATATAATAGTTCATCATGAATATATGTAAATTATAAAAAATGCAATAGTTTAGCGTCTTATTATATATTACGCAATTATTACGCAAAAGTAGTCTACCTCATAGGAATCGAGCAAACTCTGGGGTTTACAGCAGATAGTTTTTGTGTGTGAAAAAGAGTCAGAGCGCAGCGTTGAGGGCCGCAAATCAACATTCAATGTCTCGAGAATTTGGTAGAAAGTGGGGAACGGAAGTCTGGTAATCGAGAACTCTCGGGTAACTCCCACCTATCCTGTTATGTGCGGGATGTGCTTTAAGTAATTTAATTTCGTTTACAGGGAACGCTGGCACAACCATTTAAATCCTTCAATAAAGAAAACAGCATGGACGGAACACGAAGACAGAATTATATACCAGGCGCACAAAGAGCTTGGCAATCAGTGGGCGAAAATTGCTAAATTACTCCCGGGAAGGTTAGTTATAATATAATATATATAAACAATTCATCATCATTTCCTAACTCTGAAGACAAAACTCGGTGTTAAGTTCTGTCACTGAGCATGCAATGTCTGTGATAATTGGGTAGAGTGTGGAAAACAAAGTGTCTTAACACTAATTAAGTAAATTACTTTCAAATTCCAGGACAGACAACGCGATAAAGAACCACTGGAACTCGACAATGAGGCGTAAATACGAGCCGGAGATGTACGACAACTACGAGAACGTTCGCCGGAAACAAAGGACCAAACGCTCAGAAGTAAATGAATTTGAAAGAAGAGATAAAGTCCTTGTTGCTTATAATGACGTTAGTGCACGCTTTTTCTTTTTTTTTTCATATATAAATAATTAGGTATTAAGAATAATACAGTCACTACAGATTACTATATAGTTTTCGATTACGGTTATGGAACTCTACAACACCCCTGATTATTAACAAGAAGTTAACATTTAAAAAGTCATATTCGTTCATTGATATAATGCTTATTAAATATTTAAATATAGATACATATTACCTACTGTTAATATAAGCAATATTGACAGTTAAACTCATATCCACAAAAAAGATGATAAAAGAACTAAGGTTTTTCTTATTTAATTTCGTCAGGTAAATAATTTAATATATATTTTTTTATTTTTTTCCATTATTCTAGTCTTCTCTTGTAATACTGCCAACCGTTTTATAATATCTAATTTTTAGTTTTATTTTAATTTGCTATTAGCGCAATATTGATGTGTGGTGTGTGTTGTTGTTTTGTTTAATAGTTATTTTAGTTTTCTTCTTTGGTGTTGATAATATAAGTATTTTCTTATGGGCTGTACAAGAAACTTTAATTACATTTCAACTATTATTAACTTAATATAAGAGTTTTATTTATGTCAATTTTATATGGACCAGATGCTAATTAGTTTATTTGTGCTATTATTATTAGTCGTTTGTATATCTGTTATCATAGTTAACATAGTTTTAGTTAAAAAAAGGCTAGGCAGAAGGAACATACTATTTAGACACTCTTTCCTACTACTATTTTTCGAAACATCGCGTGTTGATTGGCAGAACTCAACTCCGAGTTTTGTCTTGTTACTAGATCGAGAATCTGAAAATAAATTTAAAGCTAGCGAATTTCGATTCCACAACCCTTGCCTTTACCGGCTTCATTACAATAACTAGTGTTTTTAATTAATACTCTTTTATATATAACATTTTTTTTTCACCAAATAACTTTTCAATAATTCTAAAATTAAATTACATCAGCTTCACGCTGTATCCGATACACAGCAGGGTGGGCAGAGGAAACCTAATGTTTAGACACTCTGTGCCCCACGTTTGCGTATTGAGTGGCAGAACCCAACACCGCGCTTCGCCTCGACACCAGAGTGAGTAAAAAATGGAAATATAAATATCTCATTTCCTTGAGTGGGGATAGACCTACAACCATTCGCGTTTACAATCACACTTTGTGCCCCTGCACTACGACTGACCTATTTAATTTTTTTATAACTTTTTATTAATTCTCATTGTGTGTTGAGTGGCAGAATTCAACGCTGCGCTTTGCCTCGACACCAAAAGCGAAGAAATGGAAATATAAACTTAAATATATATATTTAACTTGTGCTGCTGCGCCACGACGACCTATTTGTTTTCCTATCCTCACTAATTAAAATATGTAATACACTCTCACTAATTTTTATACTAACTTCTGCATTACAAACTACTACAGCCGTGGTCAGACCTCAACACTTCAATACAATCAACAGCAAGCGATACAAACTGTAATAGTGGGAAAGTATCCAAAGAAGCGCAGCACCTCCGCCAGTTGTTGAGAGCCCAACAGACACTGCAGCCGGCCGACACTCTTGAGATCGTCAGTGCGCCTTTCAAGTGAGTTTGCGGTGTTTTACGCCGTGTGTTATGTATATCGATTTGTAATAATCACAGTTTAGTTGATTTGTTGTGGTCGCTTTGAAGTTCTTTTTTAAATAATTTTATATAATCAAATGTATCAGAAAAATACTAATTGCATTGCATAGCCATGTACAGCCATGTGTAGAGCCACGACTCGTCGAACTTACTGTACTATCTCTTAGCTGCGCTCACGTGTGGTGCAATACAAAAAACTAAAAGTTATATATGAGAACATAACATGTACTGTCTGATATAATTATTCTTTAAAGTATTGTAGGTTATGTCAAGTCATTTAATGTAATATGTAATCACAAAATAGAATATTTAACACAAAAAGCTTATTTGAATATGTTTAATTTTTTTTTCCTTATTGTTACAGATTCATTAATATAGAATCGCTTCCCTCTCACTCGCCTATTAAAAACTACTTACGTCAAGTTTCAACTGACAACGATGATCCTAATACAGGTGATAAATGGCATTTTTTTAGCTTCACACTATATTCCACATATAACAGAGGCAGGGGAACCTACTGTTAAGACACTTCGTTCCACACTTTTCGTCAAATTCTGGAGACATTGCGTATTGGGTGACGAATCTCAACGCTGCTCTTTGCCTCGACGCCAGAGCGAAGAAATGAAAATATAAATGTAAATAAAAATTTCATTTCCTCGAGTGGAGATCAAACCCACGACCTGCTTATACAGTTCCACTTCATGCGTCTGCACCACAACTGGCCTGAAGTATAATTGAATTTAATTTTCTTTTTGTTTTCAGTGACATTTTCAATACAGGGAAATTCAGCAAAAGAAATTATAGTGCCGTCAGTGTTTTCATCACAAAACATGGAGACCAACAGCCCTCCCCCTATATTGAGAAGGGGTAAAATAAAGAAACAATTAACACCCAACCCTAATAATGTGAGTTGGTATCAATAATTTATTTTGTTTTTTTATATATATATATAGTTAAGGTACTAACCATACAAAACCTTTTGTTAGTTAATAATGTCTAATAAGTTCTGTTTTATTTTACGGCGTGTGACTGTAAACGCGACAGGTTGTAGGTTCGATTCCTTCGAATCCGGCTTTATTCCGGCCACTAATCTCTACATATATGTGAAAAAATATATAGTGTGTTGTATGCAAAATGAAATTTAAGTGTACTACTACTACTAAACTAGTCAGAGCCATTAAAATACCTCTACTATATAAATTTAAACTTTTAAAGCTATTCTAAAATACAACAATAGTAAAATGATTCACTATTTACTTTATAAAATTCCAGACGTGGGCAGAAACAGTATCGAAAGCTCTGGAAGGCACCACACCAATAAAACCACTACCGTTCAGTCCTTCACAGTTTTTGACGGGAACAGACGCAAACGCTTTATCTCTACCTGTATTTGATTCTACGCCATTACGACAAAGCAGCAATAAGGTACTTTATTTATTTATATATTTTTCAATATAATATAGAAATAAAAAATAAATCAAATTGGCTTCACCTGTATCCCGCACACCGCAGGCAGGACAGGCAGGCAGACAGACAGACAGGCAGAGGGAACCTAGTGTTAAGACACTCCGTTTACCACTAACTGCCGAATTCTGGAGGCATTGCGTGTTGAGTGGCAGAACTCAACGCCGCGATTTGCCTCGTCACCAGAGCGAAGAAATGGAAATATAAACGTAAATAAATATTTCACTTCCTCGGGTGGGGATCGAACCCACAACCTTCATGTTACAATAATAATAATAAGTAATAGTCACACGCTTGTGCCGCTTTTTTTGCCACGACGGCCTCAAGATATAAATGTTATGTATTTTTTTTTTGCAAAGCTTCATGTTTATTTTATTTTAATCGGTTCAGTTTAAATTTCCTTTGTTATTCAATAAAAATTTCAATCCTTCAAATACAACTAAAACAATTTATATGTAATGTATGTTAAATTTACATGTTTAATAATCCTTTGTTTTGTATATTTACAGGACATAATAGCGGCAAGTCCACTGCTCCAGACGCCAACGCCGGCCGCGTGTAACTTAACGCCGGTAGGAACCCAATTGAAGAATAATACACCTAAGTAAGTTGTTTAAAAAAAAAGTTTGATGCTACTTCCCACATAGCAGACTAGGCAGATAGTTTAGTGTTAAAATTTTTCATTGGCCATCCACCGCCTCCTTTTTGGAAACCTGTTTGTTAAGAGGCGCTATTAGGTTCGCAGATTCCGCCGATTTGTCTACCAGAGAGGTCATTAATATATGGTCAATACAAATATAAAAATGTTTTTGAATTTGTCGTTATAAAATTAAAATAAAGGTAAGTAACGGTATTGGGCGAAAAGTGGACAACGGAACCTATTGAAAGCGTGAAGCTATAAAAAAATATTTACTAACAATAGTAAATATACCATATATATGATATGATGGATTTCAACCTGCAACCTTGTTGTTATTATATTAAGCACTGTAAAAGTTTCAATATGTATAAATATAAAAGAAAACAATTTAGCATTTTACTATGTATGTATATATTTAATTTAATAAAACATTACCCCACTATTTTCAGAACACCGACACCTTTCAAGATAGCAATGGAAGAAATAGGTAAGAAATCCGGTCTAAAATATGAACCGTCGAGTCCAGGCCTATTAGTGGAAGACATCACTGAAATGATACAAAGGGAAGAGAATTCGGACACTACGGTACAATTGAACGATTCATTGTTATCGTCGACTGCTGATATTGAGATACCGGTTGGTATTTTGTTTTAGCTTTTCCCCACCCTATTTTCAAAATAGTGTTGTATGACGATACTCAAATGTTGTGAACTTGTTACCAGAGCGAAGCGAAGCGAAATGAAAGTAATTCATTCTTTAGTTCGTACAACCGCCGCGTTCTGTGCTGCGCCAAAACCTCAATTATATGAATATTAAATAAATATTTGAATAATGATTGTAGACGATGATTGTGGTTTCGACTCGCAGTTTAATATACAGTATATATCTTTTCTTAAATGGTATATAAAACAAAGTTGCTTACGATTCTATTAGTTGACTAAGCAAAATAAGTGTGTGAGTAGGTTTTGGGAAAATGTGTGAGTAAAGAATTTAATCTATATTTTGACAATTTTATATAAAGAAATTTTTGGATTATTAATAGCATTGCAACGATTTAATTTTTTATGAAACAAACATAAAATAATAAAAATATATATTTAAACCTACAACCATGGGGTGGTTGTAGGTTTAAATATATATTTGTTTTATTTTTTTATTTTACACTCAAAACATTTCACCTAAAAGAAATCTAATTTGTGATAAACTGTGAAATTAAAGGTGGACGACTCTGGCATCGGCAGTGGGCGTCGCGGCAAAGAAAACTTCCCATCTCACAAGAAATCACGTAAAGTGTTGGCCCACAGCTGGGGAACCAGCACGCCGCACTCGCACGCTAACCATGTCAGCCATGCCGGCCATTCCGTTAACACTTGCCCTAGTGTGCCGGACGTGTCGTTCATCGTTGAAACGCCTGTGAGTATTAATTTTTGTTATATTTTATACATTTGTCAATTGTTAGCCTACCTTGATGTCTTAACCATTCAGTTAAGTAAGTTAGTCAATCAATCATTTTTCTATCCTTGTATTAATTACAACAGTATGCTAGTATGTAGAATGCTTTTTATGTATACTCGTCTGCGCTAAACTTATTTGTTTTTTTATACTGACAACTCGCCAACTGCTGCGTCTACTTAAGCTACAAACTCAACAATCATTTGTTTGTTAATCTAAACAAAACATTTTATTTGATATAACTTTTTTTAAGACCTACAGCAAAGATGTATAAAAAAATATATATGTTTTGGTTGTGGCTGTGGGTGGCTTATTTCTTTAATAAATATAAATAGTTATTCTCACATATCTAACATATAGAGATTCATGTATCATCATTATGTTCAGTTACATTTTTATTATAATATGTATTGATTATAATGGATTTAGACAATCATGGGTTCAAATCTTAGAGGAAAGTTTAATGGTTATATATTTTTTTTCTGTGTTTATAAAATTTGTCTCATAAGAATCATAAATGTTTGCCTACATTGTTAGCCATTCAGATAAAAGAGTTTGTCATTCAGTTATATACTAAGATAATTATAAGTTGAAAACCCTTTGAAAGTCATAAATTGGATGGAGATATATCGTATGGTTAGACAAAGCGCAATCTACATTGGTTTTATGTTTATTTGAAAGATGTATTGAAATAGAATAAGTAATACATTATATAAAAATATTAAATAGTATATTTTTACAAAATATAATGAGTAATGTTAGCTAATGGTCTCTGAAATGTCAGTTTATGGAACATGAAAATGGAAATGAGCAAAAAAAAAAACAGTAAAAGTAAATATAAATTAAATGTTTTAAATTCTTTACTATCATTTCATTCATTAAATTCATTCATTTATATTTTTGTTCCAGAGCAAAACACTTGTGGGAGAAAATTCAGTTCTATTCTCACCACCTTCAATAGTAAAACATTCGCTTCTAGAAGAATCAACGAGTTTGCACAGTCTAATGAGCGCAGAAAACACACCAGAAGTTTCTAAATACGAAGAAATGGATATAGAAACGCAAATTACAGAGAAATCAAAGGTACAACACGGGTCCTTAATCCATACTAATCCTATGCCTAACCTAGACCCTAATATATATGAATATCAACATACAAACGGACACAATCCTAATATATTAAGAAATATTACTAATATGCATTCCCCTAGAAGCTTTGCGAGGTTGAACGCTGACAGAATTAGAACTATTGCAACGTCTAGTGATTTGGCATGCGATAATATTAACATGATTAACTGTAGTAATGGTTACAACGGTAATCACGGTAACTGCGGTAATAATGGTAATCCCAGTAATAACGGTAATCACGGTAACACGCTAATAGCACCAAAAGAAGTATTGGCCAACGCATTAGCAGATCACATATACAAAGTAACCAATCAAAAGCCATCAACGTCACGTATAGATGAAATATTAACTAATAAAGTATTAAATAAACCAAATGAATCGGAGAAAGAGAATCAATGGTGGCAAATGGACAAAGATGCAGATGATTTGTACAACGATTATTTAATGTTTACTAATATGTAAGTGAATAATAATTATTATTATGATGATTATGATTAAGTTAGTCATTTGAATGGTTGTGACGGAATAGTTTTTGGGCTGTTTAGTGATTTTTTGTTAGGTCGAAAACGTAGTGTCTTTACACTAGGTTCTCTCTAAACGAAAAAAAAAACATAATTTATTTAAAATATTAAATAAATATTAAGTTTATTGACATATTATTAATAAACAAAAAAAAGTAAACTATTGAAACCCAGTGAAATACGTTCAAAATAAATTCTTATTAGCTTAAATATTACATACAATGTCTCAATAACAACATGCATTTCTTTATTTTTAGTTTATTATTGTTACCGTGTGGGAATCAATTTTATGTCGCCACATTACATAAAAACTGCTCAGTAGAACTGCTTAAAACTCGACATGACTCTTAGTGACGGGCTTCTACAGAAAAAACTAAATCTTTAACGGATCAAAAGTTTATAGTCAAAAAATTGAATTCCCATAGACTTTTGCTTAAGAGTGCTTGCGCGCGTTTGCCGATCGTCCTTCTCAAAATGAGATGAGTCGCTTCATCACATAAAAACCACTTGGTCGATCTGCATGAAAAGTGGCATAAATGTAGAACTCGTTAATGTGCGTCTAAAAGAAAAAAAAACAGATCGAAGCTATGTTGATTGCGTCAAAAGTTATGGTCATAAAACCAAGTGACAGATTTACATAATGACAAAATAAATTTAATTACATTTTTAAAATTTATAAAGATTTTTTTTTGTACAAAAACGGAATTTTTAAACTATAAGTATAGAATAAGTGCACCAAATTGAAGAGATTAGGGGTTAGACTACCAAAGATGAAACTTTCATCAAATGAATATTTGTTTTCGATTTCTAATTTAATATATATAATGTAGGCTAGTTGGGTTTTACGTTTAAAAACTATATTATACCTCAAGTTTACCATGCACCAAAACGTTTTAGTTTTATTGAATATTAGGGCTACCTTGAATTAAGATTCAAGTATTAATTTTAGTCTAGGGATCTTAAAGGATTACACGTCAAAAGTATTATTTTGCTGTATTGAGTATTCTTTTTGCGTCTGGCTGAGTAAATTTAAGCTTTCGGCCTAAAAAACACTAATCGTCCTCGTTAGGAACCTAATCCTATCCTTATATTTATTTATTATTTAAATGTCTATCGAATATTTCGCTTTGTAATTTTGCCTATCTATAAAATTATTAACATTTTTTTTTAATTTATCTAACTGGAGTTTGTATTGTAATGTAATTACGAATATTTATTATCTATTCATCTTTTTTTTGTTATAATATTCACAATTTTAATATAAATCGGCAGCTACTTAAGAGTACTTTATTTGAAATAAAGAAATGACATTCCTTTCACTCATGTTCCCGTCGTTTTGTCCTTTCCCGCCTTTCCCGTGCAATATTGACAGACCAGTGTTGAATCTACAGTTTTTATTATTTATAACGAAAACTTATTTATTATTCTTGTTGATTTGTTTATTATTTCATTTTGTTATTAATTTATGTTTTTAAAATTGTTTTTTTTTATTTATTCTGTAGCAGTAGATTTTTGTATGCGGCTTTGTACGAAATGTGTTTTTTAATATGTTTCTGTTTGTAGTTTAGTAACTGTCAATATTGTTAGTTCCATTCCAAAGTCCAAATGAGATCCAATGTCATTTTTTATTTCAATAAATGTATTTATTTCACTATAATATGTTTCTTTATTTTTCTCCCTGTCACCGATATTTTGTGTCATATCACATTCTAGCAACTATTATAATAAGATAATGTAGATTTTATATCATTATATTCCGATTATAAAGTAAAATTTGAAAAAAAAAATGATAATAATATAAATTCATCAATAAAAATTGGTATAAAGTTAAAAAAATCAATATTTAAGGTACATTTTTCTTAACAATGTCAAACAAAATTTAATACTGTAAATTCATAGTAAAGTAGCATTGTAAAATTTATATTAACATCATACTTAAATTCAGACACAGAATATATAATAGGAATAACTTTCATAATTACTATGAATAAAATACTAATTTTAAATAACAGTTAATAATAATAATAATTGTTAAACAGTACTTTAATAAGAGTTATTTTGAAATGATACTTTTAATAATAATAAAAATATGTTTAAATTATATAGACTTAATAATAAAAAATTTTAGGTACGAAGGTTATCAAGCGAGCCATTAGTAGTAAAAAAATCAGCTGTAAGATCTATAAAGTTCGATCACGACATAACAGAAGAGATGAGGGAGGAGAAACCTAATTTTATATTGGTTTGTATTTTATTTATTCTATTTTTATATGAAATATTTCTTGTAACAAAGGGAAATAATTATAAAAGATAATATAGTTTTCATTAATTGATCATTGTTAATATTGGTTAAAATATTATATTTGAGATCAGTCGTGGCGCAGGGTCACAAGTGTACGACTTTAAACGCGACAGGTTGTGGGTTTGATCCCACTCATGGAAATTAAATATTTTAATTTCTTCGCTTTGGTGACGATGCAAAGGGAAACGGAGTGTCTAAACACTAGGTTAAAAGAATCCGTCTGTCTTGTTTGTATGTGCAGGATAGAACGTGAAGCTAACATTATAAACTTTAATTTACAGGCTGATAATAAATGGGAAACATATGCGTGTGGTAAAACTCAAGATCAATTGGAACTAACTAAACTGGCGCATCAGTATTTGAGGAAAACCGCATTGAAACCCAGATCGCTTAATTTTTAAGTTAATTTCATATTTTTGAAATATTCTTCGTGTAAGTTAATATTGTAATGTAAAAGGTTTTGTAAAATTATCTTATATTAGGATAATTTCAAACGTTTATTTTTCAAGAGGTTTAATCTTATTTAAAATGTAATAGCCACTTTATAGAATAAATAACTAAAATAACATATAAATATAAATACTTATAAACAAACAATGCAAACCTTATTTCCATTGAGAAAATATTCTACATAATAAAATTTTCTAATAATATAATTATATATATACGTATTTTTTAAATTACACGAGATTTGTATGCAAATGGTGAAATATTTGATAGCATAAAAAAAATTCGATGTTAAGTTCGGAAAGTACGGAGAAAGTGAGAGTTCCCCTTCCACAAGGTTCCCTGTCAAAAAGCGTGAAGCTGCGTGATAAACTTAATTGTGTTAAAAATTAAAATGATAAATGTATGAATATTTATAGTAAATTAAGTAATTTTGTATTAACGTTAAAAGACATTATAAAGAAATGTAACTAAGTGATAGTTTGTCTTAAATGTTTTTTAAAGTAGTATTAGACTTTATTTTTCTATTGAAGTAATTTGTGTATATAAAAACACGTGTGATGTTAGTTTTAAGATAATTTAAGATTTTTTTTTATATATATAAGGCACCGGGGATTACGCTTACTGTCGATAGTGTGCTCCGGCCGGCGATGTGAGGCCGGGGTAGTCGCCGGCGCGGCTTCAGCGTTTCCCAATTAGGTAATGCCGGGCCCCGGTGCCCTTAAAGGCCGGCAACGCACCTATACCAACAACTTACCATCAGGTGACCCGAACACTCGTTTGGCTTGTCTTCTCCCAAAAAAAGTAATAAATTGTGAGTTTGACGATTTATTTTTTTTATTTCATTTGTATAAAAAAAACTTTAAAGGAAGGCAATTGTGTAAAACTTTTATTTTGATAAAATAAGAAATTATTTAATTTTTTTTCTAGAAATATTGTTTATTTTGAACATATTAATATATATAATGTAACATTAATTTTGTGTTTCTTTTAAAGATGTTACGAAAACCTTTTTATTAAGAGTTACTATAACTTCAAATTTTATAGTTTTTTAGCTTCAGTCGTGTGGTGCAGGGTCACAGGTGTACAACATTAAACGCGACAGAGTCAATAAAATAGTTTGCATGTGTTTGTGTGTCAGTTAAAATATTATAAACCCGTTTTTTATACTGTGACAGAATATTCGAGAACGTTAATTTTGACTTGTAACTTTGTATTTAAATAATTTTATAAAAGGTTTGTTTAGGGCTTTTTACATTGTGACAAGATTTGTACGACTTAACTGTCAGTGCTGGTTTATATTCCGCCATTTTTCTTAAATGTTTTACTATGAGATTTTTATTTATGTTGCAGATAATCTTGCGGTTTAGATTTTATTTCATATTGTATTGTATTTTAAATTAAGTGTAACTTCCAATGTCTGTATTTTTTTTAACTATTTTAAATATTTCTTTCTAGTTTTAATAAAAGTGATGTCGAAGATTAGTTTTATGTGAAGTTTTTAATAAATGACACATATTGTATGTTAATTGTAAATAGTTAAGGTTTAAACAAGGAAATAAAGGATTTGTGCATATTTTTGTTTTATTTTATATTTATTTATATACGACTTTATGGTATCATTACTACAACTATATATTTTATTTAATACATATTTAATTTATATATGAATTATTACAACATTCGCCAATGAAAAGAAAATTGTAAAACCAATGTTTAAGAACTAAATTAATAATCACTATGCTTCACACCTAATATTTATTTATATTATTATTAAATTTATCTCAAAAACTTAAATTTAAAAACTATAATATTACAATAAAAAAGGGCGGCGTTGGGTTCCGCGTGTCAACGCACATTGGTGATCAAAAAGAAGTACCTCAACACTTAAGTTTTCTCAATCTACATAAAAAATATATATAATTCATTAAATTTTAGCACAAGGCCGATAGTGAATGTGATTTGCAACAAAACAATATATTTATATGAACATTTCATAACTAACTGGTTAATTATAATATTATAACACTCGACAAATTTTTCTTACTAGTTCTCATATTTGCAACATCATGTGACGTAGTAAAGATTTAATTTTGTTTTTTTGTATATTTATTTTTAATTGTAATTAAATTTAATGTTTGTCTACTTTTCTACTTATTATAGGCGTTTGTATTGAATGTAGATGCAAAGTGTAAAATGAAAACATTTTCATTACAATATTTTCCTTTAGTATTAATCGAACCCACACTCACACAATAGCATTTGCATACAACAGCTAATTTTTAGTTACGATTAGTTGCACCAGCACTATCGCCTAAACCTAGGTTTTCAATCAGTTTATCTCCTTTGTCGCCATGTTTATTAATAAACTCATCTCTTCTTCTTAAAGAGGATTCTGGGTCGAAAGGCCAAGACTGCCTCTGGTGGATAACCGGGAACCCTATGAAATTTGTCTGTAGAAACGTCCCAATTGGACCTGCTGGTCTCGCTGATATCACTTTTAGTGCACAGAATAGTGTTATCTGTAAAGATAACAATTTGTTTAATATAAGTGTAGCATTTTTTTTAATGAGACATTAAGGGGTACACCAACACAGTTAAATATTTATTCTTCTATATTGCCAAAATCCAGCACAATATATCCTTAAACTTTAATTAAAAAAAGTGACTTAAGGTATCGACGGAAAGTGGGGAATGGAGTGTTTTAACACTAGGTTCACTCTCTCTACCCTGCTATGTGCGGGATACAGCGTGAAGGTGATTTGATTTTTTTTAAACTAAAGAAAATACAAAATATACTCACAATATATAAAAATCTCATTTTACGACTGTTCAAATAAATCACGTCCAACTCTTAACGCTTCGTGTTAGTGATTGTAACTTGCAGTAGTCACGTTGCTTAATGCCCGCCATTCTATCTTTTAACAGCATTGCGAAAATGCTGAGACTACCTATAAGTATGGTGTTTGACTGTGTATGCGAAGGTTTTAGGTTCAATTCCCATCCATCGTAATTAATCATTATAATTTCCTCGCTTTGGTGAAAAAACAAACGTCATCGAACCCGCACCCGTCATATGCAGTCACTTGCTGTGCCACTTCGCCACGACGTTTTTTTCATTGACACAGCTTTCCAAGAAACTTTGTAATTTCAAAAATTTTCTTGATAATAAGAAAGTATGGAGTTTAAGTTACGCTACTATAATATTATTAATATTATAAATACTTATAATTTTACCACAAATAGCAAAAACAGAAACAAATATTCAATAATACAAAATTCAACTATAAGTTCACAGCAAAACTAACTCAACTCAAAAACAAATTTAAACCATATGATTTTGAACTGTTTGCCACATATGGCAAAGTTGTAAATCCACCCCCCTTCCCCATCCCCCTTACGAGATCACTGCAATAGCAATTAAGATTGCACGAGTCCAAATTTAGTTAGAGCCCGGCTCTAATTTATCGGTTCACTTGGTTGTGTACTAAAGTTAGTTCAAACATTTAACTAGACTTACAACATTTAACTAGACTAGTAGACTGTCGAAGTAGAAGTAATAAGATTTCGTCATCTCATTCGATTCTGCGATCGACACGCAAGTTTCGTTAATGTGTCCCAAAGCTGAAAAGTTCGTTTAGTTGAGCGAGCTTATCTCGGGAACTCCTTTTTTAGTGAATAGCCCATCTGCTCATAAAGACTAGGCTAACAATACATCATGTACACCGTTTCGTTAAAACCCATAATTTCCATTTGACTACGGAAGCTGAGCCGCGCTTAGTTTGCAGGCTCTAATTTATCGGGTCACTTGGTTATGAATTAAACTCAGTTAAAATTACGTATAACATTTGACTGGACTAGTACACTCTTCAGGTGATAAGATTTTTATGAAATATATAGTGGATAAATGGAAAAATACGAAACTGCGTAAAAATTATAATATGTGAAGTAAAAACGGGTAGTATTTAATTAATAAGGGTGTTTGTGCACGAGAGATGTTATTATGTATAAGTATATATATTTTATTTTAGAATAAGGAATTCCAAGAAAACACAACTAAAGTTTAAACACTCTGTAAAAATACTCGAGTTTATATTGAATATTGATTTTTTTTCATTTTGAACATTTTTATATATAAAATTTTACCACAACCAAAATTCAAAACCGTGACTTAGTAAGACTTTATCAACCGAGTCCTAACATAGTTATAATTACATCCATTATTTGATAAAAGCCTCAAGATGACATATAATTGGCAAGAAGCGACGTGGAACACCAAACCGCAGGAGACTTCGGTAACAGCGTTTAATCTCGACCTACGAGTACGTACTACGTACACCCCTTGGGTAGATTTACTAAGATTTTGAAGTTTGTAGGACAAGTAAATATATATATATATAAAGAAAAATAAAAAGAAATATATTTATTAATGTTTTCATTATATTTGCTCTGCTAAGAAGGCAAAATCATTAAAAAAAATCATATTAGAAGCACATGGTCCATTGTACTGTTTTTTCTTGTTCTTAGATAACGGCGTCTAAACCAAGGAAGTTTAGACAGTAGTGGACCAAAGACTCTAGGCTGTACTAGCCATCAAGGAACAAATAATCGGTTATTCGCCGTTAAAATATATGAAATTAATAATGCGCGAGTATAATTTTTACTAGTTTAAAATATCTATTTATTTATCGGGTATAGTAAGTGTACATTTTTTTTAAAGTTTTGTAAACCGGTTAAAGTATATAAAAGTTCTTCAAAAAACCGAAATCATATCTACTGTACTTTGTACGCTCAAATGGAGAGTTCACCTTAATTGGTGGCCTCAATACTGTAACAAGGCAAATGGAAATTACGACGAAGGGCAAGCGTAATCGAATGACGGCCACGATTTAGTTTAATTTATCTGTTTTTTTTTTAATTCAGAGGATCCTTTTTAGAGCCTCTCCGTCCGGAAGACATTAAAATTTCACTCTAAAATTTAGGTACTAGAAGGTTGTATTTGACACGATTATGTACACATAAATCACGCCGACAATGTGGTAAAATAAAGGCAAAAGCTCGGCGTTGAGTTCCGCCACTCACCCCACAATGTTCCGAAAGCTGGCAAAGTATGAGGAAGTGAGTGTGTTGAGTAGGGAATCTACTCAACACACTCACTTCCTCTGCCTTCCAGCCCAGCTTTAATTTAGGAGCAGCCTAATATTTTTAATCTGTGTACGCTACATGCTACGTTGCATTTAACTACTAAAGTATGAATAAATTTATTAATGAAATAAAAGAATATATTATACTTCCTTATAAAATATTTATTTAAATAACACAATACAATTAAATCTTTAAAACTAATATTTTATTTACATATTACCATCGATAATTAAAGTTAGCTAGTCCACCGTACTCGTGCTTGAAGCCTGCCTGTTTCCCATACGTGCCCTGGAGGGAGAAGTCACCGTTCTTGCCGACTGGCCACCTGCCACCCCCTGCGGCCTGATACTGGAAATAGTAATAGTATTCTGTTAAGATTACAGTACCCTTAGTAGAAAGTAGTAGTGGACCACAGCGAATTTCATACAAAATGCAGCAAAATCGGTGTATAAATTTTGCGCCTTTTGATTGCGTTGACTTAGAAGCTCGATTTTTGCCATAGATATTAATATTTGGTATTAATTTCTGCTTGAAATGCTTTATGCGATCTCAAAATAAATACAATATTGATAGACGTACGGACAACAAAGTGAATCTACAAGGGTTCTGCTTTTTCATTTCGAGATACGAAACCCTAAAAATGTATCAAAATTTAAATAATTAAAACTATAGAAATAATTCTACTCCTAAAATAACTAAAACTTACAGAGGTGCCAGCACCAATTTGCTTGCTGATATCAAAAGAAGCTGCAGCATTAGGATTCTTCCAGTTAAGGCCTCCTCCGAAATGTGAGGAGTCCCCCGCAGGCCCCAGCACGCGGGTACCGTACACACTGCCATCTAGTTTGCCGCGATTGTCGTTAAATATCTGATGGTCGTACCCGGCCTTACCCTGTTACAGATAAGTGTACAATATAATTATTTTATTTCTTTTCAAAGTGTGGAATAAAATTTTACATAATATTCAACTTTTTATAAATGATTTATCAATTAATTTGTCTAAAAACTAGGGACAAAAAATTGTATAAAATTTTCAAAACAGTCTATTTTACTCTTCTACTCGTCTATAATACTCGTATTCTGTTCAAAAGTTATTACAATCTGTTGTAAATGGAGGTAAATTCTCAACGGGGTTGGCTTCCTTCATTTTTCTACGTTAACTTTACGGCGCTCTCGATGGACCAAGCCCAAAGGTTACTTACTTTAGGTAATATTTTTTTTAAATCCTCGAAGACTTCGATAGACTGAATGTTTTAAGATAAGAAAATAATCAAAAACGCTTTTAATGATAAAAAGTAAAAATTGTTGTCTTAAATTTGAACAAAATTTGTTAGTACTCGTATATGCTATATAATAATATGTTTTACATGAATATGGATCCAAAGCCTTGCGGATGTATAGGAACTAAATTACGTCAAAATAATGTGATTATATTGAAAAAATTAATTTGTTGAAATATTTATATATTTCTATAAGGAAAAACTGAGAGGATAAGTGTACGTTTTTCAAAGGCGTTATATCTTGTTTAAAATATTAACAAAATTTATATAAATATTTTTAATTCTATATATTAAAATGTATGACAAAACTATAGAGGCCGTGGTGGCGCAGTGGCACAAGCGTATGACGTTAAACGCGATTGTTGTGGGTTCGTTTCCCATTCCCATAAAATGAATGAATCCGCTTTTCAATACCCAAGCATATATATTATAAATAAAATGCAAATCAGGTTATGAAATCTTACAAATAGTCCTGCATCGTTTTGTCCGAGTGTTCCGAACACGCGGCCGTTGCCTATTTGCTTGTCGAGTGTGACGTCACGACGCTCTCTCAACAGATGCCCGGCATACCATTCCGGGTAGCTAGAATGAAACAAATTTAAATATATTAGTATAGAATTAATGATTTTTTTGCCGTATATGACAACGCTGTATAATTTGTTGTCGGCTCGTCACGCTGTATCCTGCTTATAGCAAGACAGATAATCTGGTGATAAGACACTTCGTTCTCTACACATAGCGTGTTGAATCCCACACTCTGCTAGAGCAAGGAAATGATGATAAATTAAATGCAATTATTACCCCGAATGGGATTGAACCCACAATGGTCGCGTTTTCAGACACACTTTGTAACTTATCTCAAAAACAACAAAATTAATGATATACAAAATCCAAATGTTGTAATGTGAAACAAAATTCAATACTTACGAGTCATCAAATTGTACTTGAGCTACAACAGCTACGACGATAGTAGAAAAAATTATTAGGCACTGCATTTTGTTTTATAAACTTGAAAATAAAATATTAAAAAAAATAAAAATAACTTTTATAAAAAGCAAGCTTCGGTACAGAGCTTCAGAAAGTGAATGATATAGTCGTCTCAGTAACAGGTTTATTTATATTATATATTCCTGTAGTTAGGGGAATCCTTTTGGTTGCTAAAATTAGTACTTTCCCGCGCCAAGTTAAATTGAGACGTCAACGTCCGACAAATGATAAGAGGTGAATTCCTATTTTTTTATCAATATTAGTGGTCAGTCGTGGCGCAGGGGCACAAAGTGTCACTGTTCACTGGCTGTGGGTTCGATCCCTACTCGAGGAGATGAAATATTTATTTAAATTTATATTTCTGTTTCTTCGCTCTGGTGTCGAGGCAAAGCGCGGCGATTTTTTTACAACTGCAAATATTGATAAATAAAAATAAATCAACTTCACGCTGTAATCCCACACAGCAGGGCAGATAGACGGAACCTAGTGTTAAGACACTCCGTTCCTACTTTCTGCCAAATTTTGGAGGTATTGCGTATTTAGTGGCAGAACTCAACGCTGCGCTTTGCCGTGTCACCAGAGTGAAAAAAGCGAAATATAAACGTAAATAAATACTTCACTTACTTACAGTCACACCCTTGTGCCACTGCGCCAGGAAAAAATACTATTTTTGCAAGAAATCATGGAGCCGTAAATCTGAGGATATGGTATGAATTTCATCTCGATATCTCCAAGTGTTCCTGAGATAGGGACTCTTGACAGACAGACGAACGGACGGACAAACACACAACAAAGTTATCTTATAAAGGTTCCTTTTTTCCTTTAAAGGTACGGGAACCCCAAAAAACAAAAATAAACAATAACATGTTTATATATTTAATATTTTATGTAAGTGTAACTCATACTTTGTTATTATTAGTTGAGTTAGATTTTTTTGAAAAAAAAAGTAACATAAATAGGTTTTCCTATTTATCTTTTTTTACATCGTTTCTAACAATAAAAAAATATATATATTTACAAGTAAAAGCTTAAGCACTTGAAAAGTTTTTATTTCATTTCCCTCGTGCAATGCATCGTGAAAGGACGTCATTTGACGGCTATAACTTGGAGATAAGGTCCTCTTTTTGTGAACTAACAACTCGTCCGTTTCATTTCGCGCTTCGACGAAACCGGCCTCGTCTGGCTTGAGGTGGTGGTACAGTGAGGTTTAAGTTTGAATTATATATTAGTTTATTCCCACATAGCAGGTTAGATAGTTTTTGAGTCAGTGGTTTTGTATATCAGAGCAGTGAAAATAATAAAAATAGATTTAAGTAAATATATCGTTTCCTCAAGTGGTGATCGAAACCAAAACTATCGCGTTACAATCACACTCTTGTACCTCTGCGCCACGACGGTCTTAATAAAATTGCAACAACTTATTTCGGAATTGCACACTCCTCGCATATAGCAGTGTAATTAAAAACAATAACATTAATTCTTTACTTAATTTACGCCAATTAATATATTTTAATCTTGGCAGTCAATTTAGTCGATTCTGTTTTTATTCATCGATCGATTATAACTAAATTTTCAGATCTTGGTGATAATTTAAACATTAATTGAATAGCTTCATGTTGTATACCGCACACAGCAGGCAGGCACAGCGACGATAGTATTAAGATTTTCCGTTCTCCATTGTCCGCCTATTTCTTGATGCTTTACGTGGTGAGTGGCAGAACTAAACGCCACGCTTTGCCTCTACAACAGAGCGAGGAAATTTAAATATAAATCTTTTGTTTCCTCGAGTGGGGATCGAACTTACTACAACCAGTCGCGTTTACATTTGTCACTTGTGGCTTTGCGCGTACGACTGGCCTCAGTAAATTAAAACATATTTGGTACTTATTCCAGTACTCAGTGTGCCAACATACTTTATATTTTCATGAAGTTCAGTTTGCCGCTCTATAACAAACTGAACGTCTTCAGCGCTTCTGAAAGTATTTCATTATAAACTTTACAAATTATATCCGTCTCCGAGCTTTGCTTATTTATATATGATCTCTTAGAACAAACAAGTGGTTTATTTTTTTTATTGAAACCTTAAAGTAATGTGAGTTGTTTGATTAATTTCGTAATTTCTTTGGGAAAAACATACTCGTAATAAATAGCTATTCGTACTATGTTTAATTTCTTTAGGTTCAGCTTTACAAAGAAACTAACCTAAAGATTAATTAATGTTTAATTAATCTATAGGTTAATTTCTTTTTAAAAGACAAATAATAAGAACAAGTAGTAAAGATTGTGTGAATTATGCATAACTATTGGGTTTGTATCTTTAATTATTTTTTATTATAATCCGTGTAAGATAATATTTCTTAGCTTAATTAATAAAAGCTACTTAATATTTTTCTCTGTTCAAGACATAAAAACAAAAGAGTAAAATAGTAAAATGAAATGATAAAGTAAATACGGTTTATTAAAATAAAAACTATTTTCTACAGATCAGTGTGTTCAGGTACATAAAACTTATAAATTTTATATATAAGTAGTAATTACTAAAAACATATTTGATAATCACAGTTAAAACACTATTACAGTTAAATCAAATGCATCAGTAACTTAATAAATAGGCGGTATTTACAATAAAATATTCTTAGAAAAATCTAGAGAAGGACATTCCGAAGGAGGGTTGCCAGTTGCTGGAGGGGATGTAGGGCGACACGGACCTGTTGAAGCGCACCGACTACTCGGCGATGGGCAACCTGAACCTGTTCAAGACGCCCTCCTCCTCGCTGGACTTCAACGCYGGATACAGCAAGTCCGTGTCGCCCTACATCCCCTCCAGCAACTGGCAACCCTCCTTCGGAATGTCCTTCTCCAGATTTTTCTAAGAATATTATTGTATTATAAATACCGCCTAAGTTATTGATGCATTTAACTATAATAGTGTTTTGGACTGTAGAATTGTCAAATTTCTTTTTAGTAATTACTTACTAAATTTGTAAATTTTATGTACCTGAAGATACTGATCTGTAGTAAATATTTTTTTTAGTTTAAGATTCGATTTTAATAAAATATTTTAATTTAATTATTTTTTTTAATTTAATTATTTTTTTTAATTAGTTTAATTAAATTAATTTTCATTTAATTATTATTTTAATGAACGAAGAGCATTTTATACTTTTACACTTTCGTTCATTATTTAAAGATATTTTTCTGTATATAATTTTTTATAGTATATCTTTTCGTATTTTATGTCTCATTTAAATATCTTGTTCTCATTTCTCATTGAAAGACAATTAAATATTGAATTAAGAATCGAACTCGCGACCACTACACTACAATTAACATAAATTAAAATTCCTCTCATCAAGTCAAATATGTACAAAAATGGTGCAACATTTGAAAACGGTCTAATAATCTAGTTTTATGCTGAGGCGTCATCTCATGAATATGCAGCGTATGTCCGCTTGGAGATATTAATTATGCACGGTTTACGTCCGCTCTTGTTAAGGGTGGATGGTTTTCATTTGGGAAATTTAAACGTTTCAATTTTTTTTTTTTTTTTAAAGAGCATTCACATTTTTTCTTATTTAGCGGATTAGGTTTCCGAATTTACGTCCAACTTTCAAGACACTGAGTGGCGGATTTATACGCCACGCTTCATCTACCAGAGCTAAGAAATGCAGAACCATTATATATATTCATTCCTCTGAACGCGTTTACAGTTGGATACAGACCCAATATTTCAGTTCTTCGCTTTCATAACAAGGCAAGGCGTGGCGTTGAGTTACGCCACTTAAATATGCTATGCTAGTGTTAATGCATTCCGTTTTATCATTATCTATCTAGTTTTCGATTTAATACTACAGTTATTTTATATTTAAAATCTACATCAAGTCTATCAAAAAGAAAAATAAATATCAAAAATTTAAAGCGAAAACTTACCCTTAAGGAACTGTGTACCGTCGGTTTTAGAGACCAGATTTTAAACGTACCGGAACTCTAAAGTGCTGAATGTTGAAAAAAAAATTGTCGCGCCGTGGCTTATAAAAATTTAACATTCGAATACACCACGTACTCAGATGTGGGGGAGGGTGCATGGGAAATGAAAATTGTGGGTAAATATTTTTTATTTTTTGTAAGGAAAATATATATAAATTTTGAAAATATGTTTCTTTTGTAGTATGATTTTCGTGAAATAAAAAATATATTTAGACAAGCGGACGCGCGTAGCTTCGCCTACTTATTTGCACCCGTAGAGTATAATCGGTGCTGATTTAAAAAAAAATCCATGCAAATTTCAACCTCTAACCCCTATTTCATCGCTTTAGGGTTAAAATCTTTCAAAATTCCAGATATAATTAGGTATACAAATAATTTTGAAGTAAAGTTACAATTTTTTTCAATATATTTAAAGTGTTATTTCACACGTAGATACGTATTGATTAAAGGTCAAAGCGCTTGACGGATTGCATTACTGCAAATTTTAAATATTATTATAAATTTTGCTTCATTTTCTATTTAATTTTAAATATTGAGTGATTTTTCATTGAATATAAAACCTTTAGTTGTAATATAAAAATATTTCTTATTTCTTAGTAGATAAAGTTTAAAATACTTAAATACCACATATCTTCGGCTCGCATGATTTCTCATGCAAACAATATTGTAGACCTTTGCTGCGCCCATATTTCTATTTTATAGCCAAAGTCCGCAATACATTGGTTTACATGCAGCTATCTTAAAATACATACTATTATAAAATTTACTAACCTAGCATTTATGAAGGTATACGTTTGTTGGAGTTAGCAGTTAGTTAGTGTCTGTGCACACAATGAGTGCGGATTCGATATCCACTTTTGGGAATCATTGTATTGAAATAATTTTCATGTTACTTGTTTCGACACTTAATATGGAAAGATCTCTTTACTTTATTACAGGCGCAAGTTTTATGTAGAAAAATAAATAAATGGTTTTGCCTCATTCCACATAGTTAATTAATTTTAAAATTTTTTTCAAATCCATACAAATAATACTACAAGATATAAATAAATGTAATTTATATTAGAAACAATTATAACATCCGGCCAAACATAAAACACTAAAATATCGATATCTACATAGCTATAAAAAAAAAGATAGTAAAAAAAAAAGTCTAAAAATGCAGCTATCGTTGGTCGCCGCAACAATTTTAATTAAAACTGCGTCGGAACGACACTGCTTTATCGCAAACCGCAGCTATCCAATAACGGCGTTAAAATAAAACCATCAGATAGCTGCACTATGACTGGCAACGTGACGAAGAAATATGGATATTAAGAAAATATTTTTTCATGTCGTTCTGGTGAAGTCGATACGTATTTATGGTGGTCATGGGTTTGATATGACGAATGTAACTAAATTGGTAGGCTAACTTACTACCTACGTTATGTACGTTACGTAACTTAATACAAACATCCAGTTAAGACTCAAGGGAAATTTAAACATTATAATTATATATTATATTTATTTATACTATAGTCGGGTTATATTCTATAAGTACATGGAATTAAAATTGAATTAAATCAGCTTCACGCTGTATCTCGCTCACAACTGGTTAGGCAGAGGGAAGCTAGTGTTAAGACAATCCGAATTATTATGCTATGCGTTTCACACACACAATTAACGCACTTTCCGCCGAATTTTTTCAACCGCTTTCTGGAGCACAACATTGAATTATTTTTCAAATTCAAATTTCGTCACTTGATAAGAACGTTTCGGCTCAGTGATCAAAGCTTCGAGAAGCTTTCCAAGAATCGTGGTGTGAGTCCCAATAGGCTAATATATATATATATATACATTTCCTAAAACTTTGTTTCGTTCCCTAACATGAAATTTTTTTTTTAAAATTATTAAAAATAACTTCGCAGCTTAATGCATAAATATATACATATAAGAGTTCTAAATATCTCTCTATATACCTATATATTTTCTCATTCCCATAAGATGAGTTTAAACATAATAAGAAAATATATCTCTACGACATTCTCTCACAATCTACTCTAAACCCCTCACATGAGATAAAAGTTTATAAGCTGTAAACCTTCTGATAACAGTTTTTACGGGTCATTGGAGGGAAGTTGAGTACCTTTGTAGATTCACTTATTTTATCGTTTAGTTCTTTTTTATATCTGGAAATAATAGATTTAGTGCGCAAATCCCATTATCTACGAGGTATCTGTAGATTTATGAGACATTGACATATTAAAAACTTCCAAGTTTGTATGTCCATGTGACGCAGGAGTACTAGCGGGAGACTGTTAAATAAGCAGATTCTTTTAGTGGTATAAATAACATAGTAATATACAGCTGAATAGATTCAATTTTACTTTTTTCCCCTTTTGAATTTATATACTTATTGGCAGACCAGAATTGCGTTAAGTTACGCATTTTATGTGGTAGACCATGGTAAAATTCATTGTCGAGGCGCAAATGTATATTTAACAAATATCAATTAAAATTATATCTTTATATCTATATATATATAAATTAAAATATCAATTAAAATTATAAAATAAAACTTTAGACCACAATATAATATAAATAACGGGAGCAAACTTCAAAAAGGTTATTCCTTGGGCTGGCATACTTAACTTTAGTTACTTAAGGCAATTTAAATTGTTCTAAAGCGTCTAAAATTCAGTAATATTAATACAAAATAAGCAAATGCCTTTGTTGAAACGGACAATAGCTCAGAAAGTTAGGTCATAAAGCTAGAACTAAGTTAATTTCCCCACGACCTCTGGCGGCTTCTTGTTGAGTTGTAACATTAAGTAAATTGTAAACACAGCACCGCTAAGTTTCTATGCCACTTTGTTACTTCGACGTTAATTAAAATAATGATGTCCCTTTTTGGGTTTGGTAAACGAATCATGTTGATATGTAAATAATGAATACATTGGAGGCATTGCGTGTTGAGTGGCGAAATTCAACGCCGCGCTTTGCCTCGTTACCAGTGCGAGTAAAGGATTTTTTTAAAATTTGATTTCCTTGAGTTGAAATCGAATCTTATCACCTTTTGGCGTTTTTGGTCACACCTTTGTGCTCCTGCGCCACGACTGACCTGCACATCATTTTAATCGTATATTACCCTACTAATTTCTCCTATCCTATATATCAAGGGTTTTAAAGGTTATTATTTGTTGACTACAAACAAAGAGAAAGAATAAAAGAACATATTCTTTTGTAGTACAGAATAAAATAAAATAAATAATATACAGTGGGCATTATCGTGCCGCTGTCGCCTGAAAAATCTAACTGTAAACACATATTGTACATTTCTAAATATATTGTAATGTACGGCGTTGATTTCCGCAAATTTAAATTGTCTCTTCAATTCTCAAAAAGTGAAAAACTGTAGATTATAAAATATTATATAGATAGATTAAAAAATAAATGAAAAAGTTTTTAAATAAGTAATTATTAAAATTTACATAAAACATGGTGCAATTTAATTAAATTGTAGTCTATTAACTCAAAAGCGTGTTTGCCGGTCTTAAATGTACTAAATTAAAGGGTATTTATTATACACGTTCTTCTTAACGACACTTAATGGACCATCGTGTTCCGTTTTGTATAATTTTGAGTAAATGCGATTTTAACAATAAATAAGCCTACCCTCATTTACACAAGGGTACAGCGTAAGGCTAAAAAACATGAGAATTACTTTTTTTTAATGTAATATTAGAAGCTGTTACCCTACAGACCTACCCTACAGATTTAACTTCGCAGCTTAACAGAACTAAAGAAAATACTAAATATACGCAAAAGAAAACAGTAACATTTTTTGTATTTTTATAATATTCCATAACTCTTATTTCCGCATTACATCCGAAAGACACGACACTTCGAAATTGAAAAGAAATTGTATCTTTGAATGTTCTCAAGACCATGAATATTTTGATAGGCTTCTGATTGATAGAAATATATAGTGTAATATATATGTATGTGGTATATAAGTCTCAAAAAAAAAAGTAGTTTTATTAAAAATATAGGTTTAGCTTATAGGCACCCTTATACTAAACTTCATCGAATATGGCTTATGGCTAATGGATGTAGCAGCATAGCGTCGATGTAGTAAGCAAGTACGATGGTTATGGGTTCGATTCCTATTCTCTCGGTGCTCGGTCTACCAGAGTAGGAAAACAAAAATAATTTTAAATATAAGCTTTCGACAGATTGGTAATCGAGCCTACAACATCTTTACATTTAAACGCTGTCCCACTGCGCCACGAAAGCCTCAAAAATATTTTTAGCTTAATAACTAAAATGACTAAATATAATTCAACAAATATAGAAATAGTTATTTCTGTACATCTTACAAAGCAACGGTCTCACATAATGAATGGGTCATGCGCAATTAAAGTTTCCACTGACTTTACCATTCTAAAGTCACAGTGGAAACTTGACTTGTGTTGTTTAACAATAAAAACTACATATTTAATATGTTTATTTTCATCTTTATATTTAACTTTTGTAAATTCACGCTTTATCACGCATATTGCATAGAGTAAGCAAAGATGTCCAAATTATAACACTATTTCACACTATCCAATTAATTTTTGAGTAACTTATCACGGAAATCAACGCCGTACCTTCATGTCTTGTAACCAGAGTGATGAAATGGGAATAATTCCTACCAGAACCGGTCAAACTTGTCACAGAATAGGTCCTCTGTCAACATCATGCTTTAAAAAAACTCATGAAATAACGTTTGTTTAACCAAAATAGTGGACTTTAATTTGGCTATCTATAAATAGTGTAAACACTAAACGAAGTGTCGTCGACGGCAGTATTTTGGGCAAGATCGATTGAAGGGGTGTCTGGCGCAGTAATATCTGTGTAGTGAATTTTAATGTGCATTTACATTTGTGTACACTTTTTAACTATATTTTATAGAGAAAAGAGAATTTATTGATATATACCAAGGTAGTTGTGACGTAGTGGCACAGGGTCTAACTGTAAACGCGACGGTCGGGGGTTTGATTTTCCCTCGCAGCGCCGAGTTCTGCTGACCAGTAATGTTTCGTAAATTGGGCGGAGAGTGAGAATTGTCTTGACTCTTGGGAAGAGGACTGGAACTTAATTTCCCTATGCCAATTCTGTTATATGCGAAATACATAGTACAGCTGAAAAGAAAATATATAAAAGCATATTTCTAAACAAGTAACGTTATTTTTTAGATATTGTCTTCGTAGTTTAAAAAAATAATCGTAATTTAGAATCAAATACCGAAAAACGCACCTATTTATATATATTTTAAACTTATACAAACATAAAGACAGACAGACAGTATACCGCAATACTAACACAATTCAAATAAAGAACAGCAGTACCACAGACAAATAAAATGTTAAACAATACACGTCAAGTGCAAGAGACAATGCTCTGGAGCCAAAACAAAGTGGTAAACGCGCGGCAGACGGCTGCGGACTGCGGACGACTTATCTACCATTCAGCCTAAGTCTGCTATTCCTTACAATTATATGAATTGTCGTTTGATATGAAATGACGGTTAAACAGATTTATATCTGTATATATTGTAGAGACAGATGTATATTTAATATTGAAGCCAGTCGTGGCGCAGGGGCACAAGCGAATGACTGATCCTCATTCCTTTGCTGGAAATGAGAATCGAATCAATACAGCGCGGCGTTGAGTACTGTATCATTTATATTTTTATTTCCTTGCTTTGGTAATATGATAGGACGTTGGGTTTTATCACTTAAGTTTTTATGTCTATTTTACAATGTAAAAGGCAAAATCATGACAAAAAAACAACTTTATTATTTTTATCGAAACGACTATTTCTACTAATATTAATCTTGAATGAAATAAAAAAATGTTATTACTCTAAAAACAATTTCAAGCAATTTCTTTCGTAAATTATATAAAAATATTTGATATTACTTCAAATGGATTGGCCTGAAGTGTACATTCGCGGAGAGCGCCAGCAAAAATGAAAAAGTAATTATTAGGTGGTGGTGGTGGCGATTTTCTGTTATTTCTGCGATGTGGCGCAGTGGCGGCGACTTACAATAATATTTCTCTTCAATAACATAAATTTGTGTGTTCAAATTTCATATAAGTGTTTTATTATCTGTACACATTGTCACATGTTTGTCATTTTTAGGGTTCCGTAACTCAAAACGAAAAATTGTATTGGCCTGTTCGTCTGTCAAGAGCATTTATCTCCAGATCGCGTGGATTTCAATCTGAAATTATTATCAAATATTACCTCGGTGTGCGAGTCTGACTCGCACTTTATTTTTAAATATAAGTTAAAAATTCTGTTTGCTAATGAACGAATCTAATCTATCTCGTACATGTTTCGGAGTATGTAGAGTAACGGTATCCAGAGCCCGCACCGCTCTGCACCTTTAGTTCGTCTAAGATACATTAATTAAACACAGAAAAAGAGAAACGAAAATATTTTTTTTCAGCTTCATACAGTTTCCCGCATATAGCAAGGCAGGCGGAGGGAACCTGGGAACCTAGTGTATAGATACTCCATTCTGTCAATCATGATAACCATATATATATATATATATACCTATATTATAATAGGAGAACCTACGAAATCTAAATTTAGGCAAGCAGTCGAAAACAAAAAGGGTTCGCCATTTTGTAACCGCAGTCAAGTAAAACATTTGATCTGATTACAGTTGGACGTCTGGTAACTTGCCCCATATAATCCTTTTGACTGACAACAGAGTACTAACCCTCGCTCGACGTTTTGTGGGGATATTTATTTATATTAAATATTTAAAATTAATATATATATATTTTTTCGCTTCATTTCGTATATAATAGGTTAGGCAAAAGGAACCTAGCGTTAATATGGTTTTCGTAAAATGACGTGTTGATTAGCAGATCTCAATGCCACATTTTGTCTTATTACCAGAGCTTGGAAATGAAGATAAGACACCAAGTGGGATTTGGGCCCACAACAGTCGCGCTAAGAGTCACACTTAGCTGCGTGACGATATCAAAGGAATGGTTTGTACATTATGCACAGTAACACAATTGCAATATTTAGTCAAAATTATGAAAGCACAAGATATGATAATTTATATTATATATAAGCAGTAAATTAATTAAATCCACATACAGCTTGTCTGAAGGATGATCCAGATCTTAAGTGACCCGGCAGTTAGAAGCCGGCAATCCCATATTCCGGTCACAATCTTAGAAGGCTTAGCTCTAAACAGTCTTCTGAAGCTTATGATTATAATATAGTTTTAATTAAAATATTACGTGCTATGTGGTATCAGTATAAGGGATTTTGTGATATTTCACAACCATATTTAAGGTGACTTGGCATGGAGATTACTAGGAGAGGAGCACCCACTCCTAGCTTATCTAGATGTTTTTTTCTCTTTTTTCTTTAGAAATTATCTGGTTACAAAAAGGCCTACCTCTTAAATTATTATGTAGAAATAAATATAACTTTAATAAATATGATATTCATCACAATACTTCAATTATTACTTCAACAACAATATTTCAATTCAGAGCCATCTCTACATCAATGATTAAACACGATATTTTAATTGAAAAATTTGTAAACTTATATCACTATATACAAAAAAAAAAATTTTACACGCCCAGTTAGTACACAACACTCATAATTAAAAAAAACTGTCTCTCCGCTCAATTTAAAATTCAAAATGACAGCATCAACTCATCGAGGATCCTTCAGATTTTGTTGAAAATCCTGCAAAAAATTCTCATCTGACGTAATGAAGTGGTTTTAAGATAATCTGTTGTCGATAGAGGGATGCTGTACGCTTTAATATTTAATATTGTGGAATATTTCTTTTTTTTTTTCAAGTGTATTTCGTAGATTCGTGTTATACTTTTAGTGTGCTTTTTGTAATAGAGTATTTTGTTTAAGACATATTAATTTTGTAGTAGTTGTGATGATGTTAAATGTGAAGGATATTTGCCCAGAATTTTTTTTTACTATTTTATAGTAGATAGACTTGTGACGCAGAGGCACAAACGTTCAATTGTAAATGCATTGGTTGAGGGTTTGATTTCCTCTTGAAATAATTACCCTTTTAATAATTTGTGGGGAACGGAGTGTCTTAACACGAGGTTCCCTCTGCTTACCCTGCTGTGTGCGGAATATAGCGTGCAGCTGTTTTTTTTTTGTTTGGTAACGAGGTATACACACAATAAGTCCCACTGAGTTACAGCGACTATTTTTATATATTAAGCCATAATAACACTTACATCAACTAATATAGCAGATATAATAATACTTAAGGGGCTTCAGTTTTGAATCGAGTGGTCACTTATTATATTAATTAAATGAGAATATCGATTCTATCATAATAATATCAGGATTATAATCTCAGCCACGTAGTGGTCGGTAAAACAAGAGAGTCCATTGTCAAGTCCTGCATCTAGAGATAGTCTCTACAAATGAAGTGACCACGCTCTCCGTTTTCAAAGTGACTCTTATCTTCTTGTAATAAGTAAATTTAGAACGCAAAGGAAATCTTTGTTGATGATAGAGCAGGCAACCTAGCGATTTCAGGCTGGATATTCGAAATTCAACTTTGTGGCTCGAGTTTAAAGATTTTAGTAGAATATGGAAGTTTCCGTATAACGATCCTTGAGCACTCAATGCACTCTTTATCTTAGATTAATAAAGGGGCTCCGGTAGGGCTGCGAACAGGTGTCGGGGAGCTTGTTCGTTGGGGGGAAAAACAATGGATGAAAGTAATTTTAGAACAATTGATGAAAAATTGGGTTTTGGACGCAGTGGTGTCACACATTGTCAAGAACCTTTCTCTAGAACCAAGTGTTCTATAATAAATCATTTTAATTTAGATCATTCACATAGTGTCATTATATGTCATGTCACTCATTATCGAAGTGGCTGCCATCAGGATTATCGTGAAAAGCGTACTCGTGTGGGGTGTTTACTCTATTCCTTTGTTTTATGCGGGCAATCGAACAAATGGACGTCCTTTCAACTAGACATGAATATATACTTATATTTTACACGTAGGTACATATACTATGTATTTTATAAATGTAATGATTGATGAATGTATTTTTTTTCATTTAAAAATGATAATAATAGACGAGAAAATAGAATAAATTTATTCAGGTTAAATTTTTTGTATTATATAAAAGACATATTATGTAGTGTACTCAATAGAGAAACTTCACTTCAAATATTATTAGCCGTAGATAAAAAAATGTCTTTAAAAAAAATTGTGGATGACATTTTTACACTTTACCTATAAGATATATCATTCAGTGTTCATCCGTTGACCAGTCTATCCATGATTGGTTGTTAAATGATGAACGAATGATTGGTGAGAGAGTGACGATGACTGATGATGGTAGCTGTGTTAATTAAATTAAGTATATATAAGTTAACTATAAATTTTAAGTATAAATTTTAAAATATATAAAGTATAAAGTCAATGATCAGTTTGAACTAATGATAATTATATCCTTCGTCTTTGCTCTGATACTAAGGCAAACGCCCGGCGTTGAGTTCCGCCACTTAACACGAAAAGCTTCGAAAATTTCGGCGGAGAGTTGGGAACGAAGTGTCATAACACTACGTTCCCTTTGCCTTCCATGCTATATGCGGGACTAACTTAACTAATAATTATAATATTTTGTTAAATACAGTAATAAGTTAAGTTGAAACATGAAAAAACGTTTGTATTGAACAGATAAACACCTTTGAGATGTCCTATAACTGATGATAACGTCGGTGCGTCCCCAGTGAGATTCACAACATTAGGTGTGGTAATTTCGTCAGATTGTGAAAGTAAATATAATTTTATAATAGTAAAATATAAATTACATTCCTTACTAATACAAATCATTATATTTAAGACTAATAATATAATATAATCTAATAATGTAGAGGGTGTTTTTTTTGATAAAAACGTTTAGACAGAAAGGAAAATCAAATAAATATGAATAAATTGTATGCAATTCGAAACATTTCTCTCTCTCTCGGTACAATAATTAAACGATAACAGTTACAAAGTTTGGAACTGCAGAATCAAATGCAAATTGTAGTTTGTAACTGCGAGTGCGATTCTGCAATCTTGTGCACTCGTTAGATATAGAAGTTAAATGCCTGTGTCGTTTATCTAAATTGCACAGTACATTTAGTTATACATTAATAAACCTTTCTTTGCTTTACGTATGGATTTTCTGTGCAGACGAAACAGAGAAATTTCGTGATAAGTTAAGGCAATAATGGCGCAGCGGCACATTTTCTGACTGCAAGCGCGATGTGTGTGGATTTGATCCAAAAAATTTTTCTTTTTTCATTTTCTCGTAGATGAAGAAAGAATTTCTTAATACCATGAAGCTTTTTTGTGTCAAGTCACTTCATTTTTTTTTTGTTTTTGGCGCATTTTAAATATATTATTTGAATTGTGATGGATCATAAGTTAAGCAATATTTTTTGTATCTCGTGGAATGTTGTTGACATTTTTATAATTAAATAAAATAAGTTAGCTTCACTCTGTATCCCGCACACAGCGGGATAGGCAGACGGAACTTCTCCACTTTCCGCTGAATTCTAGAGGTATTGCGTGTTGAGTGGTGGAATTCAAAGACGCTTTGCATCGACACCAGAGTGAAGAAATGAAAATATAAATTTAAATAAATATTTCATTTCCTCGAGCGGGGATTGAACCCACAACCAGTCACGTTTACAGTCACACTTTGTATGTTGGTAAGTTTTTATAACGTTAATACAGATGCAAAATAAATATAAAACTAAACTAAAACCAACTTGATCTTTACTTAATATTAATTTTTTAGAGCACTTCAAGCCTCAAATTTTTAACCACAACGAATGAAAGACAAACTAAATAAAAAACACAATCCCATCTCCAAATTGGATTTCCCAAAAAAATATCTTAACTTAAATTTTCCGCAATAAAACAAATTGTAATTTCCTTCTTAAAAATCCAAAAGGTAATTTGAAAGATGGTGGATATTTTTAAACTCGAAAAACTCCTAACTGTGGCAATAATTGAATAATCACAGCAGTAACTTCGTCGGGAACCGCAATTTAAATTAAGTCTAAAGTACTAGAATGAAGCGTTTTCATTTATATTGTAGTAGAGTAATATGTATTACTTTGTTATATTTATATTTGATATCATGTCACGGTGGAAAAACCATTTAAGAGTAGACGGGAGATCGATTCCTGCTCAGAGAAATTAATTTAAAGAGTTTCGCCTTTCAACACGTAGTGTCTTGCATTGATGTGAAAAATGAAGAATAATTGCCCTTAAACCGAGTTCTTTCCCCCTACCCATCCTATAAAAGCTATAAAGCTTGAAGCTCCGTTGACTGTTTTTCTTTTTATTTAGCTTCAAACTGTATTCCACACATAGCATATATGCAGCCTGGAAACTTAGTATTAAGACACTCCGTTTTTTTGTGCCATTGGGTGTTGAGTCAACGAGGCAAAGCGCAGCGTTGAGAGGCGCAACTCAACGCTGCGCTTTGCCTCGTTACCAGAGCGAAGAAATGAAAATATAAAATATTTTATTTGCTCGAGTCGAAATCAAACCTACAACCTGTTACGTATACAGTCACCCCTGCGCCTAGACTGCCCTCATAAATGTATATTTATATATCACATTCACAATATAAACTCTTAAATGGTCAAAATGAATATACTACACAAGTTGTAGCTCGCAACTCCGTGTGCACAAACTCTCGTAAAATCGTAAAATCTCATACTTCTTCCGTTTCCGTAGGTATTTTCGTACAAACCTCTTTTAGTGTTACCCATTCCTAGAGGACCTAAATACAAAATTTCAGCATTCTACGCCGCGTAGCCTTCGAGAGTTTTATATGAATTGAAAATAATGTACGAAAAAAATTGTACCACACAACCGCCCTTAAAAACAATCTGTGACTCCGAGTTAGATTTATGCAACTGTTCAGCTCCGAAACTTGAACGACTGCCACTGGAAATGAAAGTTTTCATTTTTTATCGAGAAAATTAGGTATTTTGCTTAAACCAACTTCGTATATTGTACAAACATTTTCGTGTAACTAACTAAGATGTTTATTTATATACCCATGTAATCTTATTCAGAATTTTTTTTTTATATAAATATATAAAAGTTATATTGCTAGAGGCCATTGTGTGAGTGAATGTAACAAATTGAATTGTCGTGGGTTCCATGAAAATCCAGAGCGGAGAAATGAAAATAAATGAAGATAATCACTACCTTGAGTGGGAATCTAACACACTACCACCGCTTACAGTTGTAATACGCCGTCGCACTGCGCCAGTATTCGTAATTAATTAAATTCGTTATACTTGAATATGATTCTTTAAGTAAATATTGTATAAACGATGCTAAGGATGACAGAGTCTATTTCAGGTACATGACTATTTAAGCACATAATATTTGTATTACTTCCCAGGGATAGCTTTCAAGAGCCATATTACAGATTATTGTTCTTTTTTACTGTTCTGGTAAAAAATGTATTTTAGTGCTATTAAATTTATTATTCTTAATCATTTCATGAAACAAAGAAAAAATCTGCTTTACGCTGTATCCCTACTCAGCAGGGTAGACTGAGGAAACCTAGTGATAGGACACTCCGTTCCGTTCCTTTGTGAAACGGTGCTAGCAATTTTATTATATTATTCTTATATATCTTTCACTAATTTCAAGATAAATTCTAAAATCAGTTTGTTCTACACATTTCGCCTATTAGCTGGCATGCTGCATGCATGCAGTGTGGTGCGGGAAATTCAATATTTCACTAATAACCACGAGGAAAGGAATTAATTTAATTAAAATTTATAAAGCTTCAATTCACACTTATTCTTTCCAAAACAAAATAATCACAAAATATTTTTTTAAATGTCATGCTACGAAAAAAAAATACATGTCAAAGAATCAGAACACGTTTTCAATTCAAGAAAACCAGACTATGAAAACTCAAAATAAAGTTGCAAGAATTTTTGCAAAATTATATAAAAAATAGACCTAAGCAACATTTTTATAGACATTATTGGTAGATTCAGTTTATAGTAGTGACGGATACAAGTTACAAGTGGAGCTGAGGTAAGTAATCTCTAGTAAGGAAATGACAGTCGCAGGTGCGCCTCCGACGGCAACTGCTAATAGCTTTTAGACAGCAGAGTAGAGATGCACTTTACTTTATATCGATGAATTAATATTGTTGAAAATATATATTGTATGTTTTTATTATGTTAAAAGTTATGTCATGTACGTGATTTTCAGCTTAACGTAGGTTTTCCTAATTTTTATGTAGTTAATATATGTAAAACGTAAAACTACCATGAATTAAAGGAAGCACACATGAAAGTCATGTTGATACATGTAGTTATAGGTTTTTTGTAATTTTTTTTGAATATTTATAGATAAATATTTCTTTATTTCATACTAGAAGAAAAAATATGCTTAAATTTAAAATTAATTGTGTATGAAACTAGAGGAAAGACCAGTCAACATTCAAACTACAGATTTTGTATTTACAACAATTATTAAAAATAGCAAGGAAAAGGACGGACATACATAGTAATAGCTATGGAACTATTATTATATTTAATATGTCAAATTTATATTGTATTTACTTACATTTTAGCTAATATATGTATTACTTTTTGAACTTTTTAAGTTCGATTTCTACTCGAAATTAATTATATTCGTTTCCTCGCTCTGGTAAAGCAAAGCGTAGTAACTATTTCCTCTACTCAATATATTAGATCTCAAAAATTAAGGCGAAAAGTAGAGAATGAATTATTAACACTAATTTCACTCTGAAGCCTATATTTATTTTTAAATGTTATTTACCTACATTTACTATTCACGTCACGTCATTTATACATTTTGGTTTGATAGGTATTCAACGAAATATTATACGATCCGCCCGACGTCCATATAATATATATACCCATTGTTTCAGCTTTAAATATGAAATCGACAGTTAATTAGATGTTTGGTTACGTATAAATTTGTATAAACACAGCGTTTCCATTATGATTAATAATTCAAAGCTAGCGCAACTCCGCGGATTGTAGCATTTCAATTAATTATGGCATAATTTGCTTGAATACATTTTAGAATTCACAAATTAAATGATGTTAATCTTATTTTAATATGTGGCTTTTATTTTGGTTGATAGGTGAATATATTTTGTACATTAGTTGTATAATCGAGTTAATATGATGTATTGTCTGTATACTGTGGTTGCAGGTTCGATTCTTGATATATTTTCCCAAGCTATAGTTATAAAAACTGAGTTAGGCTTCGACAATTAACATTCAATATTTCACTTAAATGATAGGAAAGCAAAAAATGAGGTCATATGTTAAATAATAAGTAAAAGTAAATTTTCTCCAACACCTCTCAGTAGGCGCTTGAAAATAATAAAATGTTATTTTATTCTTTTTTTAAAACTTTTTTTTTTTTTAATTTCTTTTACTTATACTCTTACGGTATGAGATTGAGCGAAGTTCGGAGAATTTTTGTTCATCATCGATAAATCCCCATCACTAACACAAAGATGACGTACAGTAATGGTCGATTTGTACTGCCAGCTGGTGCGGAATTAGCGTCCATATGCTCTTGAGTCACATTACCATTAAGACTTGTAATTTAATTAAGCAATTATAAACCTTACTGCGTTAATAATAGAGTACACCTAATTCAAGCTAAGCTAATCGTTAGTGTTTATTTCGTTATTAAAACTGTTGTAGATTAGCTTGAGTAAGTTATATTGCGAGTAGCTTAAGTTGTGAAGGTTTGAACTTAGTTGTAGCTTGAATTGTAGATAGATATATGGAGTAATTGAGAATACAAAAAGCATAAAAAAACCAGTCAAGTGCGAGTTGGAATATCACACCGATGGTTCCAATATCAGGTATCAATATCAGGTGATCCTGAGAGGCCAGCAGAAAATTGAATTTATAAAAGTTGCTAAACTTTTGTTTGAAATTAACCACAATTATACAATATATTTATGTTTGTAATTATTTTTTCTATAAAATGGTAATAAAATTTTAATTTATGAGTGGCGGGACTCAACACCGCGTTTTGCCTCGACACTAGAGCGAAGAAATGGATATATAAACATAAATAAATATTTCACTTCCTCGAGTGGGGGATCGAACCCACAACCGTCACGTTACAGCCACACTGTTTGTGCTAAGTAAGTGTTCAATTTGTATAATGAATAATTTTATTGCCCGTAAAATTTTAGTGCCGATGTTGACGACTGAAAACTCGTAGCGACGTCAGCTTGATATTCGATAGCTCTAAGCGAAAATGTTATGAAATCTGAACTCAGCCCATTACTTCTAATTAAATCGTATGACATAAAACCGCCTATTCTCAAATTTTTATGATAAAATAACAATAATATACTGACAGAGCATTACTATACTATGATTATTAAAAGTGTTTTTATTGATTGAACGCTTAGTGCGTTCCGAGGAATTAATGGTTTGAATTGTAAAATTATTTAATAAAAATATGTTTAATATTTACTTATTGTTAATTAGTTAATATTTAATTTTAATTATCAAGGAAAGATATTTTAAGAAAATTTATCACGTCTGTGTACCTGTGCACGATTCTTCATCAAATTTATATCAAATTCAATCAATAAATAAAAACATTCTCATTATAAATCTTAACTCTGTTCAATAGTTCACGAAAAATTTTCATTCATATAAAGTAACCGTTCTGGCGAAGAATAATTGTGCCAATTTCCATCTAAATCCGTGCAGTAGTTTTTATGTCAGAATTGTACGTTCTTGGAACTTCTCTTTTTATGTTCTACAACTACGTGATTTTCATAGATAATGTTTTATTTTAGTTAGTTAGGTAGATTATTGGAATAAATGACAATGTAATAAATACAACATAAATAATGACAGAAAGTTGTAAGAAATTAAGTCTTTCTTAAATTATTTATTTTCTATTATACAAAACAATACAATCTTCAAAAATATTCAATCTAAGTAGTTTATAAGTGTAGAAGTATAAAAAAATGTAAAGATTTGTTAACTTTATCGAGTTTTTTTAGTTTCACACTATTCCGCATATAGCAAGTTAGGCAGAGGGATTCTGTGTTAAGACACTCCGTTCCTATTAAGATTGATTTTCGTTTCTCACTCTCCGCCAAATTCTGGAGGCATTGCGTACTGAGTGACAGAACTCTACGGTGCGTTGATCAACACAATTAATTTTAAAATATAAAATATTATTTATATTTACGTGAGTGGGAATCGAACCCGTTTCCAAGTCTAATATCAGAAAATTTCATGATGACGCAATGATTTTGATAAACAATTATTTTCAAGAAGTATACTTACTATTTAAGTAGTCGTTAGGCATACTCTGCTATAACGTCATTAACCAACGTAAACCAGTTCAGCAATACTAATATAAAAATTGATATTTTTTTCGTGTAGCTAATTCGTAGTAAATGGAAAGCTTCTTTCCGTTTTTCATATAAAATGTGGAAAAAAGATATTTTTTTTAATTTCAATATATATTTACAATGATATAACCATTCACCAATTTTAACCCATTTAGCATTGTATAACATGTGAAAGTATCTATAGTATTTAATACCCTATTTTTTCCCTTCACTATCGCCTTATAAAGGACCTTTAATGCAATGCTTAACTAATTACATATAAACATAACTACATAAAATTAAATTTAATCTTAAACAATTAACTTATTAATGCAAAGATATTTTAAAAAAGCACAACATTATTTTTTACTCTATTTAAATGTATCGACGAGTATCTAAATCTACTCGCCGGTAGTCAGTTTGAGTTGAGCCGTGTTGGTAGATGCACGCTTGCTCTGAACAAAAGAGCGGGAAAATCGCGAAAATAATTTCGTCACAGATAAAATCATTTTAAAATAATTTGGTTCTAAATGACAATATAATATGAATTTCAAAGGAACGTACCGTGAAGTATTTTTTAAAATAATCGTGTAAGAACTGTTTGTGTTATTTTTAAACATGGATAAGTTTTGGATGCTTTTGCTCTTCGCGCCTTTTTTATTCTGTGAGTATTTTATAAAATGTTTACTTAAAAGTAAAAAAAAGTAGTTTTTTTATTTTTTCTATACTACCGAAAAAATTAATATCAATAATAATTGAAAACTATTTATTAAATACTAAACTATTTAAAAATTTTGAAATGTAGAATGAATTGTCAAAATTAATTAGGAAAATTATACTCATGCTGTCTAATTTATGATTATTTAATCTGTAGTCTGCAGCTAATCAAAGTTTTGGCGGTAAACTTTGTAGACAGATATATATAGATAGATACCAACAAAGAAAAACATAAATATACGTATATCATAAAGTTAAAAGATTTTAAGATACCGTGAGCTAAAAATTTTCTTTATAAGACTTTTGATTTAAATTAAAATAATCATTTTGAAGTAGTAAATAAATTTTTTGAACTATTCTTTTTTATGTTTAACGACAATTTAATTTTTAAATATCAAGATTGATAATTTTTGTATTTTTTAAATTAGTCGGAGATCAGTGTCAGCAAAGCATTTAACTATTATTTATTATTTATTAATCAATTTGTACACACTTTTGCAAAAATGTAAGTTAAATTTTAGTAATTTAATTTTTTTTTTATAATTTTAGGTATATAAAAAATGGATTTATTTTTTAATCAATAAGTAATTTCATTAAAACTAAATAAAAAATGATGTCTTTAATTGTATAATGCTATATTTTTAACAGTGTTATCAGCTTCACGTTGTATCCCGCACATAGCAGGGTAGGCAGAGGGAATCTGGTATTAGGACACTTCATTCTCCACTTTTCGCCGAATTTTCGAGCCATTGCGCGTTGAGTGGCGGAACTCAAAGCGCTTTTCGCTTGGTAGTTGCTACGGAAGCAAAGAAATGAAAATATTCCATAAATAATAATTGATTCCCACGAGTGTTAAAGCGTGTTACTGTAACACGCTTGTGCGGCTACGCTATATTATTAACTTATTTTAGTGATTATTCAATAATCGATGTATAATAAAAATCTGTTTGTATGATTAAATATACGTAATAGTTAGTTAAACTGGTTTCCAATACCAGCGTTAAAGTAGTACAAATAATATATATTATGTATAATTAAGGTTCTCCGCATAGAGCAAATATTGTTTTAAGTAATGATTAAGCATATTTAATTATTACATTCTGTTTCATATATTTTAATTGATTTATTTCCTCTTTAAATTAGTCTTAAGGCACATTTTTATTTCCCTTGCTTTGGTATCGCTTCAAAGCGTGGCGTTGAATTCCGCCACTCATTATGCAATGCTTTCAGAATTCGTCAGAAAGAAGGGAATGGAAGGTTTTTAATACTAGGTTCCCAGGTTCCGTCTCCGTCGGATCCTAGGCAGTTGTAGTATTACTACTACCTAAAATAAATAATGAAAAACATATTAGAAATACTTTTGGTTCTTAGAATATTATTTAGTAAGTATATAGAAAGCAAGTCATATGTTAAGTCTTGGCAACTATAAATCTTATGCTGTAACGTTCTCATATGTGACAGACAGCCAGTTATTACTCCCGAACCGAGGTCCTCTCATATTAGAAGTCGTGACTTTTAGAAAATTATAGATTTTAGAGATTTTTTTTATAAATAAGAAAATATCAATAAATTGACAATTACAAATACAATAATTATTTATCAATGAAATATTTGTTTTTGTGTTGAGTATCAAACTAACTACCCGTGGCCCTGGCTCAGGAAAATCATTAATCACTAAGCCAACAGGTCATTTGTAATGAAATAAATATATAACTCTAGTAGCCTCTGATATATTGTTAGCGAGCCCTTTTACAAATAAATGAGTCTAATTTATTTGGAATGTAATCCTTACTCTTAGCATCCAATGAGGGAAGTAAGGTCAGCTATTTATTTTCTAAGTTACCTACTTACTTGCCTACTTCTACGCGGTTAAGTGCGGTATTTATTGCTCTTACGTTTTTATTAGTGGTAAATCACTTTGTTTTGCATATTCTGAAAATTTGAGGGTGAATTTCGAATGTTATCGTTCTTATAATATTCTAATATGAACGTATGGCTTAGTGGTCAAATCAGTTAGACGAGTTCCAAGAGAGGCGGGTTTAAATTCAACATCTGTTCTTATTCATTCATCTTTCGTAATTAAATATCTACTTAGTGGGTAAAGAAAACTAGAGTTATATCTTGATTTACTAGTAGGTAAATTACAAGTAAAAAAATCATAAGCGAGCTACGGATAAGAATGACCGCGAAAATAAACCATGATTAAATTTTTCCACCGTGATTTAATTTCTGTGTTACAATCAAACTAGAAAAGAAACAAACTTATAAATAACACAAAATAATAAAAATATATCTTTAAGAGATGTATGCAAAGACTGTCTGTCTTGTTGCTTCAACAATATTCATTACAAAATTCTCCGAAAATAAGAAAAATAAGCTTCAAAAAGCACCCAGCGAAACTTTACCTTGAAGGTACTTTAGTTTCGAATATAAAATACATACAAAGTTCCCCCCCATGCCTTTGAGATCCCCGTCAATGGGATTGCTGAGATGTAACCTAGATAAGCTAAAAACTTAAGGTAAGCCGTCTCTCGCCCTAAAATGCTCTTAAGAATATACCGAGGATTTTCGCAAGAAATGCTTTATCTTTTTAAAGTGTACTGGATATTTAAAACGACGATCTTAATATCTATGTTCTTTGAAGTTTTTTTTTTGTACAAAAATATATGGAAAAGTATCTGAATATAGGTTTCCATATTTTTTTCATTTTAATTTTCCTTGCGTGTCGCCTAATAACATTAGAGATTCAAATATATTTAAAATATAAATCTGTCTTCTGAATAGAAATCAAAGGCGACGTTATGGCGTAGAAAAAAATAAGAGAGAGAGATGCCGTCGTGGCGATGTGGTTGTGATGAGGTTGTGGGTTCAATGATCGCTCGGAGGAGGATAAAAAAAAGGAAAATTATCAATAATTTTTACGTTTTCTTTAAAGATATATGAATTTTCATATAATTTATAGAAAAAATAAAATGACTATTTTATTTAGGCTAAAGAAATGTACTATAAAAACATAAGTAGATTAAATGTCTCTTAAATTAAACACCTTTTATGGAAAGTCCAACCTTGGAATAGACGTAAATATAGACATATATTTTGATATTTATATAGCAGTAGAAATTATAATTTTGTGTTGGATCTCAACTCGGGTGAATAAATTTTTCAGTCTGGTTAGGAAAAAGCACAGCGTTGAGTACCGTTTGCTTATATCCTTGAAATGATCAGAAAAAATAGAACGACAACTTCACTTAATTCAAAAGAATTGCCATTAGTATCAAACCAGGCCAGTCGTGGTGCAAGTGCACTAGAAAAGGAAAGGAAATATTTAATTTTTCATCGTTGCACCACGTTGCATCGATCAAACTTGATCGAGGTAAGCCGCAGCGTTGAGTTCCGCCGCTCAACAATGTTTCAATGCAATGTGGGGAACAGAAGAGTCTTCATGGGAATTGAGGGTCATAAAAAGTGGTCCCTTGGTTCTCTTTGCCTATCCTGCAAGAGTGTCCCTTGTGTTACAAGTACCTATGCATACAAAGTATATACTATGTGTTAAGTTTTGAAATTCTAAGTATATTACAAAGTAAAAGAAAAACTTTATAAAGTTTTCAGTACTTTTTTACTGAGGTAGTCCCATAAAGTGTAGCTTTATAAACAGAAACTCAGTATAAGAAGAAAAATAGAAAACTATTATTTCTTTATTTTTTGTTTAAGTTAATGAAATTTTTACAGATATATTAACTTTCTTAAAGTCAACGTAGTGCAGCGGCACTCCGCGTCTGAATGTTTACTCGATGGTTTTGAGTTCGATACCCACTTTTTCTATTCTCGTGCCTTCGCTTTGAATGCAAGGTCATAATACTAGTCCAATCTGCGTACCACGCTTGGGGCTACCGCGGGATACCTGCGGGCTACAGCGTGAAGCTTAAATAATATGTTGTTAATATATAATATAAATGAAGGTGATTCGAATATTTGATTTTTTATTTTCGTTTCGCATTAACCAGTGCAGTCACTAGAGCGAACAAAACTTTATTTGCGTCGAATTTAAAATATAATTTCCGTCCTTTAAAGTTATTACACGATGCGATATTGGAAGATATGATTAATGCTTAAAATATTTGCTTTATAATATTTTTCGACAAATTTTTAAGTATTAACGAATATGAAAGTAAATTACATAAAATTTTGCTTAAGATGATTGTTCTTTGATGATGAATTTTTGAAACCGTTTGTCTGTTCCTAACTTTGCGATTGGCTATGGACTCTTTTTTTAGAAGTCTTTCTACGCAAAGAATATAACAGATATATTTAACTTCTAATATCGAAAGTTATATAGTTCCAATAAACTTAAGCTTTCTTTAGTCGTACAAAAGAAAAAAATCCTTTCAGCTATGTACATAAGAAAACTGAGATGAGTAAAACTTAACGTAATAGTCGAAGTTTTAACGACTCCTTGGTCCTTAGACACTACGTTTTAAATAGAGTTTCATACAGTTTTTAAAATTTAATATGTTGTTAATTTTCTTTTCTTATATATTTTGTTTTAGTTTCACGCTGTATTCCACATATAGCATGGTAGGCAGAGGGAACCTAATATTTAGATACTCCGTAACCCGGTTCCCGCTAAATTTTCGAGGCTTTGCATGTTCCGTGGCGGAATTCAACGCCGCGCTTTTGTCTGGTACAGACCAAAAGCGCTTTGTGTTTGGTGCAGAGCGAAGAAAATTAAAATATTAATAAATAATAATAATTCATTATTCCGAGCGGGAATCGAATCGCAACAGTCGCGTAACATACATACGTTTGCGCCCGCGCAAGCGCTTGCGCTTTTCGCCCATTTTGAAGACATTGTGAATTAATTTAAAGTATAACGCCGCACCCTACTTTATTAGACCAACGAATTGACAATAAACTGTAAAACAGGTATAGTTTTTCGTTACTGATTGACACACAGAAAACAATTATATATTTTAATTTCTTTGTTCTTTTAACAAGATTAAGTGCAGCGTTGACTTCCGTCACTACGTTACGTCTCAAAAATCGAGCGGAAATTCGGCAACGAATATCTACGTTAAGTGCCCTCTGCCTGCGCTGCTATGCATGGATGTAAAGCAAAAAAAATGTAAGCTTCTAGGGGAGTGTCAATGTGAATGTGAAAAGCAGAATTTTACGTATTTTATATTATCCACGCAAAGAAAGTTCTAAGTTATAATACAATAAAAAATATTGTTAAAATATAGGCACATGTAAAAAAGAGCCAGATATTAAAATTCACTCGTCAAAGATATTTGCTGCAAATGAATTCGAATTTGTTACAATCAACTTAAAACCCCACTGCGCCGCAACGTGTTAAAATTATCAAAACACCAATTTTCATAAATTTCTATTTATATATATATAAGTTTATATATAAGATCTTTGTTACAGAAGGGACGTCTGTGTGTAATTGTCGAAGTTTTAATGACGTGCCATTGACGTCGGTCTCTTGACGTGTTCACTTTCTTAAGAAGTTTGTTTTAATATGACAAATATACTTTGGGGAGCTTTTGTGTATATATATGTGTATAGAGAAATGAAAATACGGAGGACGAATGGTACGATATGAAATAAGTTATTATAATTAAGTGGAAACTAAATATTATAAAAAGTGTACTAGTTTTCGCATGCGGCTTGGCCCTCGTATTTAAATGAAAATAGTTCTTGGTGCCAACTAAGTGCAGATAAATAGATAATCTAATACTAATATATTTATTCCATTTCAACCATTCGTTTTTAACATTAGCACGTTCAAACGTTTGTTAGTAATATAGTAAGTTATTAAGATACTCCATTCTCGTAAAGAATGGAGTAACTTAATATTTGTTTCCTTTTCTTCTATGCGGAAAAACGAGTGAATCTGCCGAATCAATTTCATTAAGAAAACGAACAGAAAATTAGCTTTTTATATTATAGAATAGTGGAAAAAATATTTAATAAGAAAAATCACTTTTAATTGTTTTCTACAATTCAATAAAAAAAAGGGATGAAAAGGAATTATAGGGAGAAGAAATATTGATATTTTCATACAATCTCAACCTACGTATACCCTTCTACTTCATATGCCATAAAACCGCATCTTGCGTACTGCCTGAAGCTGTACACTTGATGCATCCCCATATTGTAGGGTATATACTAAATATCCCCTACATATTCCACTACAAAAGGACTTAATTGAAATGAAAAAGGAATAGACACGTACAATGCGTTAATAGAAGTGAAGTATTGTTTGGATTAAGATTTCTTTTGTTTTGATTATCGATCAAGAATTAATTATATATGTCTCTATACATACATGGTGACACGCATCATGTTTGTATATACGTAATATGCGGTGGCATAACTCAGTGGTAGTAGATTCGTGTACCGATAATAATATACTATATATATAATAGTATCTCATATTTATATATGAAATACATGAAAAATTGGAAATTAAGCCATTCTTATGCCCTTGTGAATACTTATTTATATTGTTAGCAACTATTTATCTCTTCCGTATATATTTTGTTGTGTGTCAAAAAATATTTTAAAAATGTTAAAACTATACTGTGCCTTACTTGTGTGTACTGTGCCATAGCAGAAATTATTATTTATTTTTATTCTTTGACAGTTATCCGAGCTTGTAACTAAAATGTATAAAAGACGGTGGTCATTTCCTTTAAGATTATTCTCCCACATCGAGCTGGAGCGATAAAGGCGAACGTTAGTGCATTGTAAAGGAGACCCTTAAGACTACACCTGTGGTCGCAAGTCGAAGGCAGTACTTCGAGCTCAACTGTATTAATATATTTTTTGTTTTGTTGTGAGTTCAATTGATTTTCATTCATTCGTTATACGAACTGTAGTTTTTGTCAGATCATTTGAATACAAAACATAATGATATTTAATTTTTGTTTAATATTCTCAAGCTATTGAGAAAACGCGGCGTTGATATATGTCCGCTCTCTGTCAGTCTCGGCTCTCTGAGAATTGTGAAGTTAAAAGTTAGAAAATAATATTAAACAAATACATTTTAATTGGATACCTTGGGAAAACAAAAAAAATATCAACCTAAAAATTAAGTATTATATAATATATGATTTTTACTTTGACATAAGCGAACTTAACATTATATGATATGTGTATATTAGAAATAACGATTTCTAAGGAAAAAAATCCTCATTTCATCGTACCATACATTTTATATAGAACCCCTACTCCATAACATAAAATAACATCGATATACGCTCAGATATATTTATTTATTAAATTCTCCGACATTTCTTAATTCTCAACGGTATAAGGGTATAGAATATCTGATACCAAATATATTAATAAAGCAGTGTGTATTCAAAACTTGTATAAATATAGATCAAATATTAGCATGGAACCGCCAAGGGAGATTATTAGGGCATATTCGTACGTAATTGTTTATTCTGAGTTCTAAATTATTTACTTGATAATGATGTTTGTTATAATTTTAATTAATTTAATTACTGAGAACACACTAAAATGAGAAAATGGGGAATGGGGAGGGGGGAATATAGAGAGGTGAAAATAAAACTACGGTTACTATGCCTACCCTTTTTGTGTGCGGGATACAGCGTGAAACTGATTTTAATTTTAATTTAACTACTTATATTGCGGCGTGGGGTCCCATAATTCAACACGCAATGCCTCCAGAATTTGACGGAAAGTGAGGAATGGAAGTGTCTTAATGGGAACGAGGTGTCATAAAACTAGTTTCCCAATGCCTACCCTGCTGTGTGCGGGATACAGCGTGAGGTTCATTTTATTTATTAGAGATTTTATGATAACATCAATCCGACCTTCACTTTACTTGCATAGCGGAACATTTTTTGGTTTATTATACTTTTACCTGTATTGTTAAAAATTTGTTTAATTAATTAAAGATATAGCATGAAATATAAAAAAAAAGAAATTCTTTTAAACGATATAAATATTCATTTTAAACTTGAAAAAAAAAATTTTCAATCAAAAAATTCTTATTCACTATTAAATTTCCTTCGCTAATAATTGAAAATTTCCACATTGTTTTAGATTTACACGCCGATACCACTGCCACGGAATTTCCTCATGCATCTTTACACTTCACAGCTTTAAGGTATGTACTATCTAGTGTATTTTATTAAATAATGATTCAACTTTGTATGAAGAAAGGAAAATATGGCCTTTGTTAATATTTGGAAACGTGTAAAATATCAATATTAAATTATTCAATAGAATTCTTCTTATTAGGAAGGAAAGTGAAAGCCTATGAAAAATATATTGGTATATATAATAAGCACAATCAGGTAGCCTCTGAAGACAAAATGGCAACTCTCTTTCTCTCTCTCTCGGCCTTAGTACATAACAAAAACGAAAAATAAACATACTAACTAATGATAATAGATCTGTCATTATCAAACATAATTAATAAAAATTTCTACAATAATTTCAAGTACCTTTAAAATACTATATGAGTTTCTGTATTCCTTCACTGCGCAGGACCAGTATTTAATACCACATAGCTACGTGTGAACTAGACGCTAGATGAATGTCAATGGGTAAAACATATTGAAAATGATCTTGCTTCATTTTACTTCTTTATATTCGCTATAAAATTTATTTGTATTTATCTTATAAAAGTGTAGTACTGTATAAACTCTGTTATAAGGGTTTTCAAATTATTTTAAGTGTGTAACTTTGCAATTATCAATTATCAAGTTTCATTTTATGAAAAAAAAATGCAGCAATGTTTAAAATTTTAACCTGTTGCTTGCTTGCTTGTTGATTTTATTTTGCCAAAGAATTAAAATATTTCGTTTTCCTGAGTAAGAATTGATCTACTACCATGTATGTTGTACCATTATGTATGTTGATTATAATCTTAGCTTATATTTATCCAAAAATATATTTTGTCTTCTTTTCAGCAATAAGTAATATGAATCAGTCTGTCATACAGGTTATCGTAGCTTTAATTTCTCCGCCATAGTTGATAAACAGCGGCGTTATGTTACGCTACTCTACGCTGGTCAACGCGCATTGCCTCAGAAATTGGGGAATGAGGACACCAAAATATCTTTAAACAAGTTTCTCTATGCCTACTTTTGTGTAAAAAAGTATTTGTTTTGCGGGAAAAAGCGTGAAGATGTTTTTATGTACGTTATAAAATAACATTAGTTAGTATTTTAAACAAAAGTAAAAATTTCATTGAAAACTGACTTTATTTTAACAAAGTTAATTATGAAAACACGCTCTAATTAGTGATAGGAATTAACAAAATTATAATTATGATAAAGCGCGGCCGACGGTATTTCATCTTTCAATTAACATTGAATTAATGAAAATTAAAGGACGAGGGAGGCTTCTGTGGAGTGACCTCTCAGGTCTTTTCATACTTTGATAATGATCGTTACGATTTTAAATTATTATAGTAGATATATATTATAACTAAAGCAGATTAGGATAAACTTACGTAGTGGATTTAGAAATGTGGAATGATATATTTTTTCTATACAAATAATAATTTGTGGACACGTAACGTGCAATATTTCGAATTCGAGCCGAAAACGAACAATAGAATATCTTGACACGAGTTTGTCTGATGCTCTCGTACTTGGAGGAAATTTATCCTGATTTCACGTTTCTATACACAGTGGTTACGGCTGCGCGTGCGTCTTACCTCACTCAGTGGGAACATGTCCTTTTACATTTACAGATTTCCTCCTATCAATCGAATGCAAACTCAGCTTAAAGCGCTTACGGAACCTACACGCCCCCTTCCAAAGTAACTAAGTCCCATACGAACGCAGCGATCGACAGTGCCGTTTGAAACGTCTGAATTCCACCATTAACCTAAATACTGGACAAACACCAGGGATTTTCATACAATTTAACTGAATTACTATTACAAATCCCACAGCTAGTATAAGTTTGTTTAAACTTGAGGGAATGCGTCCAAAGTTGAACGTATCCTTTGAATTCTAATGTCTATTGCTGTGGAACTGACGATAATCTACTTTGCCGCGTGGTTTTAATGTTTAAATTCATTTTGTACGTCTCGGTCTTCGTTTAGAGAAAGAAAAATAAGATGAAACAAGTAATTCATTTAAGTTCGACTAGTTGGAGTTGGTTTTGTTAAGAAAATATTCAAGTTATTGATACAAAGAGACTGTTGGTTAGTACTATGATAGTATCATCATCATCAAAAGCACTACAGCCGCGGGTGGGCCTGGGCCTGGTCCAGAATATCCCTCCATTCTCCCCTATTCCTGGCTTTCTTCTTCCATTTTTTTTTTACTATGATAGCACTATGAACATTTTAACCTAATATAAGTAATATTCGTTCTCATTTATGTTATGTAAAGGGAAACGGGAATATGTATTTATTTTTTATTTTACAAAACGAAAATTATTATTAACTTTTAAATAGACTTTACTAACTCAACACCGCGTGCTAAGCAACGGAACCCAATGCCTAAAAACGAGTTTCACCGAGATTAGAATCGAACCTCACACCTTCTAACATCAGTCTGACAACTGAGCTACTAAAGCGTCGTTCCTTACCGACAAATATTCCAATTTCTCTCAATACAACAACGACGACCTAAAAAAGTTTTTTATTTAACGTGAGGCCACAAAAAATAATTATTATAAATCATCGCGATTGTACAGAAACCAGTGTAGTATTTGTATGTACTACCAACAATGGGTGTGTGTGAAATGAAAATATATTACTTCCATTAGAAGCACATCGTTCTACGAACTCTACGCATATTAGAATAAATGTACTTCTGTTATGACCTGGATTCAGTTTAAACTGTCTAGATTTCGGGATATTGGGGCTTGAACAAAGGAAACACTTTGGAGTGAATAAAAGCTTACTATACTTAAGTGTATTAAGTTTGGGTTAAAGTGCGGTTATGTTCATAGCTTTACGATGTCAATTCGCGATATAGTTGAGACAAAGAATACTCTTTCTCTATCTCACTTTGGCCATGGAGAAAACTGGACAACGTTGATACATTGGCGAAATAAACGGAGTGGGAAAATACCTACAGCTTTATCATGCATATGACAGGGTAGGTAGGGACCTAGTGTTAGGACACTCCATTCCCCAGTTTTCGCCAAATTGTCGATGCATTGTGTTTTGAAATGCGTAACTAAACCCATACGATAATCAGCTATGACATTAAAATATGTCAGAACGAGGAAGACCTTCAGCAATAAAAAATATTTTTTATTACTGAAGATTTTTTTTTGTCAAGCTGTATCCCGCATTTACGTTTCTGATGCTCCGATTCTGGAGGTACAGGTTGGGTGGTGAAACTCAACACCGCGCTTTGCCTCGTTTTGCCACATGAGCGAAAAAAATGGAAATATTAAATATTTAATATCTTCGAGTAAGAATCCATCCCACAGTCGCGATTAAAGGCACACTTTGTATCCCTGCACCATGAGTGGCCTCAATTGGATAGTGAAACTGTTTCGCAATTTTTTTTTCAAATATCTAGGCAAACCTTGGAGATAAATCAGTCTCTAACCTCTGCTTTCTATTATTTTTTAGGTTATAACAACGTCAAAACCCAACCCGAGTATACACCAAATTGCAGTAAATCACATTGATTTAGACACATAACGCTGTGTCAGTCTGCTTCCTGGCATTAGAATATATGCGCTTTTAGGTTTGACCTAGATTCTCCTGCAAATTGTGCCACGAATTTAAATTTCGGGTTACGTAGGCCTAAAACAAAGGAGTGTAACGTTTTCAAGTTGCCAGCTTGTTTTACGTAAGAGCCACTCTGTTGTGGTTTTAGTTTTATCGAAACTTTCTTTCTATGCTCGTCTCTCCTTCAAAAGCGTTATATTGAAGTTTATTTATGTTTGTCATGTTATATATTTCTTTGTTTTGTTAGGGCAATAAAGTTTTTTCTATCCGATTATTTTTTCGAGTGGGGATCGAACACAACCAGTCGAGCTTACAGTCACACTTTGTGCCCCTACGCCGCGACTAGCCTCAATGTCTAATATTATATGCATAAACTAAGAGTTTACTACTATATTACCTATACACCACCTAATTCTTGAAGGATTGCGCATTGAGTGGTGGTGATTGACTCGACCAGAGCGAGGAAATGAAAATATTAAATATTTTGTTCCCGAATGGGAGGGAGTCCAACCCATAACCATCATACCCCTGCGCCAAGAAGGCCTCAAGTGTTGTTATTATTATACAGAAATTATTCCTTTTAATCTTGTATCTTTTATATTCTAGAATAGACAAAGTTAGTTGTAGTATATTTTCATTTAATGATATTCTTTTTACTATTATTTGAGACGATGCATTTTGAGTGCCACTCAACGCCACACTTTGTCAAACCGGGGCTGAGGGGAGGTCGGAGGAGGAGGTGTCTTTACCTTGAATATAGGGTTATGATAACTCTGAGTGGTATTTGAGCCTACAGTTATAACGTGTACGTAACGTGTTTTTAGATGTACAAATGTTGAATATCTCCAAATAATAAGATGATGAAACGGAAATATCTTAATAGGAACGGAGAGTCCTCGTACTAGATTCCCAGGTTCCATTTGCTTACCCTGCTCAGTGTGGGATACAGCAAAAAAAAAATATGCAGGGAAAGCGTTAAAAAATAAAAATATCGATTAAAAACGAAAACAATATCGATACATATATACAATTTGGTACTCTTGGAATTGTAGTGAGGGCACTCGGAAAATTTTCAGAGTGTAGTCGAGTGTGAACCGTCTGCACGTTGTTAGCTTGACAGGCTTTTTAAACGATATTTTTGTTCTGTTAAAAGTGACCTCGCTGAATACGTTCATTGATAGAAAAAAATGCAGTTTCTACGTAAAATGTTTTTTGTATGCTATATCCGATCCGCTTGGGTCAAAAATATTTCAGTGTCAGTCACCAATAAAATATCACAAAATCAAATTCTTGTAATTTTCATTTTCCATTTTCTTGTAAATCATAAAACTATACCTATTTCGAGGCGAAGGACCACAAAGTGTCATTATAAACGTGACTAGTTGTGGGTTCGATTTCGACTCGAGGAAATCACATATTTATGTAAATTTATATAATTTTTTTTTGTTCTGGTAAAGCGCGGCGCTAAGTTTCTCCAGAATCCAGTGAAAAGTGGAGAATGGGATGTCTTAACGCTACATTCCCTCTGTCTACCCAACTCTGTGCTGGTTACTGTGGGAAATTTTTAATTAAATTCATAGAGAAAGCTTATATTTTTCTGATATAAAAGAAATAAACATGCGCAGGTTCTATTATTATCATATCACCCTAATTTGTATAACAATATACCTTAAGGTGAAAAACCTCTTAATATAAAAATGAAGAGCTGCCCTTTTAGCATATGCATGTTTTTGGAACAATATTTTGACTATAATTAAAAAAAAAATTGAAGCAAACTACCATTACAGGACCTTTCTGAGAAAATCTAATATATTTTGTATTTAAAAGACCATCCTCTTGATTGCTCAAGGGACCTCGTTTAGCCTTAAAGAGCCTTCATGTTTACTCACAAGAAATACCCGCGTACCCAATGAATTTTGTAAGAACTCTTAAAGGAATTAGCGTTCATATAAGCTTAAAGAGATCGCTGTATGAAAGAATAAGGGAAGAGACGAAGAGATTAGCTGGGTTTTTAGGTTTTGTGATATACTTGACGTTGTTGTAGTACTAAACGTGATTGATAGTTGTGAGTTCGAATCCCGAATTTGTATAAAAACAGAAATATATACTCATTATTATTATTATAAATTTAGGCAATTTTTAAGTATTCCTATTTTATTTGAAGAAAGGCAATTAAGGGCTGGTGACCATCTTGGTTATGGATCGGAGCCAACTCGAGGGAATTAATTATTTTCAATTCCTTGCTCGAGTAAAAAAACAAAACGTGACATATTGTGGGTTCGATTCCAACTCCAGGAAATAAAACAATTAATACTTTCATTTTCTCGAAACTGGGGAACTGAAATGTCTTATTGGGAACATATTTGGTTCCCAGGTTCCCTCTGCCTGCTGTGCGGGTTACAGTGTTAAGCTACAGGAAACATGAAGTTAAACACAACGTCGAATATAATATTTCCACTTTAAATAATATAGGATTACTTTGTGTTTCATTAAAAATAATGACTGACGGTGTTCCCTTTCAGATCTATATCCAATTACGGTGGAATCGACACTTATGGATTGACAAAATTGAATTATCCATACAACGGTAAGTGCTTTTTTTATAATACGAGTATAAACAGAACAGTAGAAATAGAATCTTAGCTTCTTCATTTCATTATAAAAATACTAATATGTATATGATTTGATTGATAAGTTGATTTAGTATTATAATTACATTTTGTACAATGTCCTAATTGATTAAACAGTTAGTTATATTGTGTAAAATACATAATATGTCTATTTATATAATTGTAGAATATAAACTAAATTATTTCTCTTAATTATTCTTAAGCTTCATACTGTAGCCCGTATACAGCAGGGTAGGCAGAGGAGGCCTGGGATTCCGTTCCCATGAATGAGGCGTTTTGCCTCGTAATCATAGAGAAAAACCCAAAATTTGAAATATTTTATAACCCTGAGTGAGTATCGAACCCACAACCGTCACTTTTAATAGTCTCACGTTTTATCAAAATGATAGAGAATATAAAGCTAAATTACTAAAAAAATAATGGACTGACCGAATAATAAGAGGGTAGTTGTATCGAACAAACATCAGATGTGGATGGTACTTATAAGTGATGTTATCTTACCGTTTAGACGATGAGAAGCATGGAGTAGTGCCTGGGGCTTGCGACCACAGGTGTAGGCTTCAGGGGTCCCTTTTCGATATATCAACACTCGCCTTCACCGCTCCAGCCCGGTGTAATTACAAATATTTACCACCAAATCATAGGCAAACGTCAATTACCATCAATTCTTGTGCTCCTCTACTACGATAGCATCAAATCCTTTTAATTAACATTTGCATATTATTTGCAGATTACAAAAGTAGGAGCAAGCGCCATAGAAGATCTTTGTCAATGATTATAGCGCAACATTTCAGCGAGACTACGGTAACACCTGGAGTCGATGTAAGTATCATAAAAAAATATTTAATAGCCTCTATTCGTAAAACTTACTTTAAATCATTAAATTCAAGGATTTTTTGAAAATATCATTTTATAACATTATTAATTTATGAACCCGTCGTGGTGCAGAGGCACAAGCGTGTGACTATAAACGCCACAGATGTTGTGAGTACGATTCCCGTTCAGAGTAATTAAAAAATGTAATATTTTAATTTTCTCGTTAACACTTTTCCACTTAATATGTTTGAAAACCGGACGACACAGTATTGTGACCCTTGGTTTTATGACATTATCAAGTAGTAAGGGTTTTATTACTGTCAAAGTATAAAATTATACAGAATAAGTATTTGAAATCCCGAGCTTAATTGACTGGTATAAATTCACACAATATTTTACTTTATTGCCATTGTAATATGGTTTTCATGAATCTAAAATGTAATTATCCTCCTGCGATTTAGCTAGATAAGGGATTTTGGACCCATTCATCATACATTTTGGTGTATAATACCTTACCTGGGGTTTTAGATTTAACGTATCTGTGGGCTCGTGCTCGCACAGTATTTGTTTATCTTGGGAGAACAGAAATATAGAGATAAGTTGAAATGTGAATCAGTCATTTTATTAAATCACTAGCGATCAGCTCGCGGTTTCACCCGCTTAAATTTATGAATAATTTGTTTACTTACATAATTTTGTTTAGAATGACATTCGGTATATCTTTTGTACGAAATGACCGCCTACGGATCGAGACACTACTTATATAACATATCGGCCGCATTTTGGTAATGGGTTCGATCCAACGACTTATATAGATCACGAATCACCATTCTAATACAATCTTAATATAAGCAAACATAGCAAGTACCTTCAGATCAAATCACCCAAATTCACGGTGTAGGTGCGGGGAGGTGCTCTTGCTCTTTCTTCATTTTATTATAATTAGTTCGCAGTAAAAGTAGAGAGGAAGATAGGATAAAAGTCTTGGTTTTTCTTCGGAAAAGCTTCGAGTTATGACAATATAATGTTGTCGAGTTCTCAGTTATCTAAATAACCTTCTGTTAGTAAATATCTTATAAAAGCGATACTTTCTAATGGCATAATTTAAAATTTTTAACACTTTTACCTCTGAATCTCTAAAAGATTTTAGATTATTCACGAGCAAAACTATAAATGGTTTTAACTACCGACACATCACGAGCCAAAGCATTATTAATTAAATAATATCTTCAAAGGTGTTTAGGATATCAGTTACAATATTCACGCTGTATGCCGCATAAAGTAGGCTCGGTAAGGATAATCTAGTGCAAAGACACTCCGTTCCTCACTTTTCACTTTTCACGCTTTTACGCTTGTGTCAGTGCGCCACGACTGTCTCGTGATTTGAAAATAAATTATATAATTATTGAAATAGTTATTTCATTAATACATATAAAATATGCATTACAAATGTTTCATTTCGTCAGGTTAATCTTCAATGTATAGTCAACGGCCCTCATCCGGCGAGATTTGTTTGGGAGAGGGACGGCGTCGTTATCTCATCCAATACGGATTCAAGGTAAGTTTATGTAAATTAGACATTTTAGGTTCTGTTATAGTTTATAATTTATATTTATTTATATTTACAATAACATTTATAAAGTATTGGTGTTGCTCATAATATATTTTTAATCTATTTGAAAATATTTTAATATACCGGGATTTGAACTCGCGCTTCTTGGACTTTGGACAATTAAAAAAACATTCTAATATAAATTACATTTAAGTGAGTTTGTTTGCTTTACATTTACATTACATTAAAATTACTATAAATATTTCGTGGCACTTTGTCTCAACTACAGTAAAAAAATGTTGTGTTATTTTTTTTTATACTGGCAAATACATGCAGGTAATAAATGATTATCAGCTTATATGTATGACACGTATGGTTTATTCTTCTTTTTTACCGACTAAATAAGAAGAAAAATCTAATGACAAGAGGAATCTAGTATAAAAGCGGAGAGTAGAAAATCTTCTCATATATATACGGTTACTGCATGAGTTATAGTTTCAAGTATATAGAGAAATTACAATATATTAATTTGATTTCAGGTACTCGATAGGTCAAACAATGACTTCGAACGGGGTACTGTCACAATTTAACATTTCTCATGTAAGAGTGGACGATGGCGGTAGATTCGCTTGTATCGCGCATCACGGAGAGAATATAGTGTCTCATGAGGATCGAGTTAATGTTTATGGTAAGTCTAGAAAAGTAAAGAAATATAAATATGATGATCAGCATAAGAAGACGTCATGGTTCAGTCCCACATGGGTGTTATTGTAAACACAACGGAGTGAGGAACGAATCCACAACCAGTCGATTTTGCAGCACACTTTGTGCCCCTGCGCCATGACTGGCCTCATGCAACACGCAATATTATAAGAATTTGGCAAATTGGAGAGCGTAGTGTCTTAACACTAGCCCCCTCTGCTTGCCTTGAAGTTGAAAATAAAATAAAAACATAAATTTAAAATTAAATACGTCAAAGTGGTAATTGATTTGAAAAAAAAATTGCTACGTTCAAAGGCCCGCCGTACATCCGCACGTTGCCGCCGTTCAAAGTGCAGAGCGGTCAGAGCGTCACTCTCAGATGTCCGTACTACGGGTATCCAATTAGGTGAGTGTTTTTAACTTTTCTTTTATTTATACAGAATTTATTTTTATAACAAGTTCTTTAATTTATAACAGTCTAGCTGAGATTTTATTTATTTAGAAGAGAATAAAGTTTATATAAAAAGTAAGAGTATTTCCAAAAGTCATGTACTTCAATGAATTTATTTTAACCTATATCTGACACAAATATTAACACGTTCATTTATACCATCGAAAGTTATTTTTATTAGTTATTTTTTTTAGTAAAAAAAGTACTTAAATCAGTTTTCTTTGTTTTTCAATTATTTTCTTTATTCCTTAATTTTATTATGCTGCCTAAATACAAATATGATTTTTTTAGGGAAATAACATGGGAATATAAAGGCAAAGAACTAAGCTCAGAATCAACACAAGTTAGATACAAACGTTTCATAAACAACACCGCGTTAAGCATAGAAATATTCGGTCGAAAGCCTAAATTAAGAGAAAAGAGAGACGTGTCCGTCACAAGTGGGGTATTAAACTTAAACAGAGTGAGTAAAACGGAGAACGGAGTGTTATTCGCCTGTATAGTGAGAAGTCCATCCGGTGAAATGGCTAAAAGGTCGTTTGAACTACAAATAGTTGAATCGCCTCAGTTGGAAGAGATTATGTTGGCGTCAGATCTACAGGAGGGTCAAATAGTACAAATACATTGTAATTTGAAAAGTGGTGATTCACCCGTTTATTATTCTTGGTTGAAAGATGGGAAGAAAATACCTGCGCATTTGAAGGTAAGCTTTTTAAATATTTATTTTACTTTTAATATAGCAACACAGCCTATCTACACTTTTTGAATAAGGTTTAGATTTTGAGGAGTTGGTGCTTGTGCATAGAGTGATTGCGTGTAGAGTAAGAAACATGGCTCTACATGTCACATAATAACTCTTTGACATCATAGTTTCTCTTCATCATCTTGGCTACATTTTACATGAAAATGTCTTTGTAAATCATTGAAATTACTATATTTATCAAAGTTATTTTTGGATTAAATTTGAGAACGTACTCTTGACCTGTATTATGTGCAGAGAATAAATTGAATATTGTCTTTTTTTTTAGTTTCTTGGTAGAAAAAAAAACGCTGCTATTAGACTTTATATGATATATTTGGATAGTAAACATAATTTTTATTATTATATTAATAAAACAATATTGTTTTAATAAAATAAAAAATATTTTTTTTAAATTAAATATTACTCTCAATTGTTAAATATAAAAAAAAACTTCTCGTTTGGTAACTTCACTGTGGTACAGTTAAAACTTAATCTCAAACGGACAAAAAAACCAATAATATAAAGTTATATTAGGCCAATCTTTAAGTAACTATGAAATAAAATCTAAGAATTTGAATTACACGAACTTCTTATTGTTATTTAATCATGAAACTTGGCAAATAAATGTTGAGTCACGACAATACAATATTATGGTACCATATAAATATGGAACCCTAGAAAGCTCATTTGTACATATAGAGTTACTGTACGTTTTTTTTAGTTTTAACTATTAATAAAATAATTATTTTTATTCATTTTCAATCTCATTATACATGTGTATAAATTTTAACACAAATAATAAAAGTATTATGTATATTATTTATATAGGGCATCCATTAACATTTGTCATACTAAAAAAGCATAGGATATATCAAACTTTTATGTTACATCTCTGAACTATCTCAGCTACGAGCGCTATTAAGTACGGAATGTCTTTGTGCACAACGCTAAAGTTCCCAGCTACTGTAGCTTAAACGTCTGAAACGTTAACGTAGCGAAATCTTTAAATAACTGTTTTGTATTACATTGAATTTTATATATGAAATATTTTAGCAGGGCTTCGTGGGGCTATTATTTTCATATACTCACTCTGGTGACAAGACAAAGCGTGGCGTCGACTTTCAGTACTCATGATATAAAAATTGGAATTCGGAAAGTGGCGATCGGAGTGTCCAAACACTACGATTGTTCACAGCGTAAAGCTAAAAATAGTTTGATTTTTACATTTGATACTAAATGGTAACAAAAATTGAAATATTTCTATGTAGATTGTGGAGAGAAGCTTGGAAGTTTTCAGTGTTCTCATTATAAAGAACGTGTCTTTGGACCACTGCGGCACTTACACTTGCGTCGCCGCCAATCACGTCGCCAAAGTTAACAAAACCGTTAATTTATACATCAAAGGTAAGCTTTTTGGTTAAAGTTTGTATAAATGGAACTTAATTATTACCTCATTAAATTTATAAGTCAAACTAGAATTTTTAATGATAATTTTTGTGGTACTGAATTTTATTTTATAGTGTAAACTTTAACGTTTTTAATTCAATTAATTTTTTCTTGTTTTGCCATAATTTATTATAATATGTTGTATAAGACATTATGAAAGACTTTCATTTATTTCAATTTATAAGAAAATAAAAATATTATTATATAAAAGTTTTTATTGCTTAGTTGCACCGAAATGGAGTGAAGAGCCACAAAACACATCGTTATTATTAGGGAGAAACGGCCACATCTCTTGTAGAGCTAATGGCTACCCGCAACCTCAAACGCATTGGTTGAAGAAAGATGGTAAGTATGACAATGCGCGGCGTTGAGTTTCGTTACTTGCTTGTTTAATTTACCTCGAAAATAGTGCAGTGCGTGGTCTAGTGACCCTCTGCCTCTGCCCTTGCTACGCGGGATACAGCGTGAAGCAAAATAAAAAATAAAATATCTAAAACTAAAATTTTAATTGTTCCTGTATGAATATATTTGTAATAATCTCTATATATAAATATATATGTAGCTCTACAATTCTACACTTTTACCTTGATTGACTGAAAGTAGTCAGATATCATAAGAGCAATGGATCAAAATTTTTCTACTAGATCTACTAGAACTTTTTTTTCTTTTTTTTTATTTAAGCGCAATACAAAGAACGATGTCTCTTGACACATATTTCTGCCTGGCTTTATTTTTCTTTTATTTCTATACATTTTAGTAATATCAGAAACTTGGAGGCCAGTTCTAGAGGTTGCTGGTGGGGGTGTACTTAGTTTGTCGAATGGATCTCTCATTTTCGACTCGGTCGCTTTATCCGACGCCGGCCTTTACACTTGCCATGTTGAAAACGGCGTGGGAGAGGCTCTGAGTAAAACTATATGGATTTCTGTTAACAGTAAGTATTATTTTTTTTAATGTGCTGTTATAATATATGATAGAAATAGAATAGAAGATAGAAAAAGATATTAAGTAACTAAGCAAAAATATATAAACTATATGAACTGGTAATCTTCCTTAGTCTGTTTCATCAGATAAATATAATTAATATTAAGATATAAATAACATTGCGGCCGATGTAAAGGTCACCTGGAACTTAGGCTTTAGAACTTTTTCTCATTGTATCATCAATTAATTATTTTGAATTCTAAAACTCTCGTGTATCTTTATTATTTACTCATTTTATTAATTCACATAGAATTATACAAAAAATAATAATTTACCCCTAGAACCGGTGACATTCGACATTATATCGAGAAATCTGACCGCAAAATTGGGTAAGCACGTCACAATAGAGTGTCAGGCGAAAGGCGACGATCCGATAAGAATAATGTGGACTAAGAACGGGAAACCCATTAATCCATTAACCCAGAGGTAATTGTATGAAATGTAGAGAAATTGAGTTATTAGCGATTTTCGATACGAAGGTTTTCGTTTTATTTATTTATTGTACAGAATCGAGATAGGTTGTAAGTAGTAGATTTAGGAAGCAAAGTGTTGATTGACGAAAAGTAAAATATAAATTTAAATAAATATGTTATTTCCTCAAGTGGAGATCGACCCCACAACCCTCGTGTCACAGTCACACTCTTGGTGCCACTGCGCCATGACGGCCATTCACACTTCTACTTTATTGGATTTAATTTAATTACATTTGTGAACATGATTCTATAGAAATAAAAATATACCTCAGACATTTTTTACATTAAACTTAAAGAAAATGAAATAATAAAATGTGAAAATTTATAATGCTCATATCAACACATATAATATATTTTATTCTTAAAATTTCTATCCGTTCATAAAAATGATATATTTTAGAGTTAAAATATCGGAAGCTAAAACGGATGAAGGAATGGCGAGTATATTAGAACTATTGCAAACGGAAACGAGTGACGGAGCGTTGTATCAGTGTAAGGCTGGGAATCCGTTCGGCGCTGACGTTTATAATGTCTATTTAATTATATTAGGTAAGCTAGAATAGTATTGAAATCTTGGTTCATATCTGTTTATTTATTTAACTTTTTATTTAAAATTTGACAGGTTGAAAAACAATGTATCTTAGAACGAAAAACGCTATTAAAAATATTTTAATAAAAATTATTAACGTTGTGTGTTAAAAAAATCCAATATATTAAAACAAGAAAGAAAATTATATTTTTCTATTATTTTTAAAGTTCAAGATTTTGCTGTACTGTTCAACATAAATGAAAAGTATTGTTATGCCAACACACTTTTATTTTTATTATAAATCAAATTTTGCAGTTTTAAATAAATTATTTATAACTTTATATCATAATCATACTCTATATAAACCTACTAAATCTCTTCCCCAAGAGCCTCCCCTCCCCCCTACGTCATTATCGGCGGACGCCACACGGAGTCGTGCCGCGCGCATCTCCTGGAGGGACACTGCGCGCTCTCTGGCGCACTACTACAGTGTACAGATCACTGACGGACAGAGGCTCGCGTGGGGCGCCGCCAGGACAATTAATATTACTAGGTGGGTACGAAATAAGGGAATATGTGGTCTTTAGCAATGGTGCTCTGTGCACTGCTACAGTGTACACATTACTGACGACAACAAACGTTGAAAAACAAACAAAAGTCGTATATTAATTAAACAAAATAACTCATTTCTATACAGATTAGACGAAATACGGCATTCAATCGACGTAGAGGACCTGCAGCCGGCCACGAGCTACGCGGCGCGCGTGGCGGGCGGCAACCAAGCGGACCTCAGCTCCTACTCTACGCCCATTAGATTCAGTACTACTGAAGAAGGTGAGAAATATTGGTATTTAAGTGGGCGACGTGGGTTTTTAAATTAAATAATAGTTTTTTTTTTTAGTTTAGATTGAAAATTAATTTATTTACTTCGGAAAGTCGTGCAGAAATCTTCGGAGCTGTCTCCAATTCAGGGGGAAAGTAGAGAACGACGATGAAGTCTCTGTGATATTGTCCTAGTTTATTATAAATGTGACAGTTTGTGAGGATTGATGGATGTTTGTGTTGAATTAAGGTATCGCTATTGTTACGCAATATTACTTGTTATCGTACTTACTGTTGGTATTTAATTACATTGATGTGGTAAAACCTAATGATTTAATTAAAAATAAAGTTTATACTTCTCGCCAATATTATATTTGAATATTTCATTTATTTATTTAAATTAAATATCTAAAAATTATGATAAATTTATGGATATATTTTTTCTCTACAAGTATCTCGTAACTTATAAATAATTCATAAGAAAATATGAAAATTTCTAAGTTAATTATATTAAAACAAATAACACAGCAAAATTATCTTATATATAATAAAACAGTAAAAATATTTTGATGACATTATAACCTCACTAAGTCACACGCTGAATCTCGCACACAGCAAAGTAGGCAGAGGGAACCTAGTGTTAAAACACTCCGTTTCTCACTTTCCGCCGAATTTTGGAAGTATTGCGTGCTAGGTATCGGAACACAACGTCGCGCTTTGCCTCAACACCAGATCGAAGAAATGAAAATATAAATTTAAACAAATATTTCATTTCCTTGAGTGGGAATGGAACCCACATCCAGCCGCGTTTACAGTCACAACGCGTGCCCCCGCGCCACGACTGGCCTCTAATAAGTTAAAAATCTTCATAAATATTTTTCTTGCTTAGGACATTGATAAAGTATCCAAAAGTACCTAGATATTTTGCTTTCCTCTGAATAAAATATTAAAGGCTAATATGTTTCTTATATGAAATTATCATATATCAACGTCAGAATACTGATTTTTACTTATATTTTTACCCATATTGTATGGATTTGGGATCCATGCGTATTGTATTTATATTAGGGGTTCGGTCAGAGGCAAAGCGCGACGTTGAGTTCCGTCACTTAACAGGCAGTGCCTATGAGTTTTACGGAAAGTAAGGATCGGTCATAAGTGTCCGACGCATACAAACACACTCAAATTTACGATTTTAACCGAAAGTGAATAATGATGTTTCTTGACACTAAATTTTCTCTGCATACCCATGTTATACTTATATCAATAAATACGGAATAAGTCGTAAAGCTAAAATATAATAATTTCATTCAATAGTAACGCAGATTGGAAAATAACTATCCAAATAAGCGCAGTGGTAATTGAAATTCGACACAAAAAAAAAGATACACAGAAATTACTACAATATGAAACATCAATCTCTTGCCCACGAAGCAATCATTATTCATCTCAACGCCACCCCCAACCCCAGCATGAATTATAATTCAGAGACCGAACTAATCAACCACATCAATATTGTATTGTAGATAATAATAGATATTAATACTCTATAGGTTATAACCGACATTGGCAGGTTACCGTCAATCTGTGATTGTTGCTGTGAATTACTGATAAGCTGTACTGATAAGCAATAACAATTAATATGCCTTTCATGATAGAATATCTCATATCCGGTATCCATTGTCTATCTTTATTCATCGGCGTGAATTAAAATAACCTTTGTTTATCATTTATGTTATGTAGGCCGAGATTAAGATTTTCGATATGGTGTTTTTTTGTTGGTTTAAGGGAACTTAGTCTTAAGATTAAATTTCTTTATTTCTTTCCCGTTTTCTGCCGAATTCTGGAGACATTGCGAGGCGAGAAATGAAAATATGAAATATTTCTTTTCCCCGAGTTGGAATCAAACCTGTCGCGCTTATGGTCGCACGCTTGTGCGCCTGCACCGCGGCTGGTACCTGAATCTGATGCCTTTATAATTTTGTCACATTGGAAAGAAAATTATTATTATTATTATTTATTCTCGCTTCTCTAGCGCCATCCTCCCCCCCACTCGGAGTACAACTCGAGCAAACAGATTCCCCGGGCGAGTTGAGGGTACGATGGCTGCCGCCGCCCAGTGACTCGCACAATGGAGTTATATTAGGTTACAGGTTACGCGCCGTACCACAGATTAATGGCTTACAAGGTATGCTTTTATGGTGACTTATTATAGTTTCAATACTTATTTTCTTTATTTTTACTATATTTTTGTCCACTTATTTCATGTGTATTTGGGATTGCTTTTATTTATATGATATTTAATTTTTTAGAATTTGTGTAGTGTTACAATGGAATATGTTAATTTTTATAGATTATTAGATATACCTTTTTAGGTTTAATATATATTATTAATTCAGAAGCTCATTTAGCAATAAGAATTATGTTGTTACACAAAATTATCGTAGATTCTGGAGAAATATTGTTAAAAATGTACTTAAATTCTGTTTCATTAAGTTTTCTCCATTTAAATAGATATTTGTTTTAGTGTTAAACGAGGTGCCTATCACACTATCATCATATCAGTAGAATGTTAGTAGTAGATCACTAGAGAAAAGTCACATAAAAAGTTTGAATATAATATATCATAGCGGAATCCGATTAAGTCGTAAAATGTCAAAAAAAATACACATTAATCTTAAACGGAACTTTTCTATATCAAGTAGTAATAATAAAAACTTATATTACCACTAGAAATCCACCCCTCACAAGTGGAAGGGTTGCTAATAATTTTATTTTCCTCTTACCCTCTTTTCTTTATAAGCTTCGTTGTAGTCTAATGATTCTTATGTATGTTTCTTTCCTTATTTATTTAAACGTTACTATAGCTTTAGTTGGTTGAGGTAATTTATTATGATTATTTTTAATGCATTTTTTTATTATTGCTGATAACTTTTTTTTACAGTTTATAGTGGGTTCGAGACCTACTGGATAGAATGAAATTATTTTCATATCCTCGCACTATACGCTCAATGTCCCGAAAATTAGACAATGCGTGGAAATGTGCCTTAACTTAAGGTTCCCGCTGCCTGCCCTGCTATGAGCGGGACACACTGTGAACCGTAAAAAAGAAAAAAAATTACTTACGTTATATAATTAGTATTTTCCATAATGAAATTCGGCGTTGTTTTAGAAAATCAAGAAACGAATGACAAAATCATCAAGACATCATCGCTATACTCAAAACAAGAATCGATAATGACTGGTCTGTTGAAGGGAGTGCGGTAAGTTCTTGTAATAATAATTAATTATTATTTTAATAAAAACAATGATTAAAATGTATATTTTATAAGATACTATTCTAAAAACAAAGTAAATTCTAGCTTCATTTTATTAGTTCAAGTTTACAATTGAATTGCTTGCTATAAACAAGTTTTTACTTCACAATATTTTTACATTAAATACAAAACATTCGATATAATAAAATACTATTTGAATTTAATTAATATAAACACAGCTGTCTACGACTCTTGTTTCTAATTAAAAGCATTTTCATATTATATTGGAGGCCAGGCCAGTCGTAGCTCAGAGAGAAAAAAGAAACACGATTGTCACTCGAGATTATGAAATATTTAATATTTTAATTTCTTTGTTCTGTTGTTCAGACAAAGCGCAGCGTTGAGTTTCGTCACTGAAACAGCAATGCAAGTTTCGATGGAAAGTGGGTAGTGGAGTGTTTTCACGCTAGACTCCCTCTGCCTACCCTGCTACGTGCTCGATACAGCGTGAAGCTGAAACAAAAAAGGCATATTATTACATTAGTTTTTGCTTGTACTTTATGTAATGTAAGAGCCCACTCCTAATTCAGAGTTTAAAGTCAAATGTCTTGTGTTTTTGTGCCAAATGTGTTTATTCCAATCTTGATACATAGATTTTTTAATTTTTTTCTTTTCCAAAGTGTGAAAATAAAATGACAAATATATTTAATATACATCGTATAATTATATTTGTTTAGGTATTCAGTGTCCATAGCTGCTTTCAATAGCGCTGGTACCGGACCATTCTCTATTCCACTGTTCCAAGATACAAGAGAAGGAGGTATTGTATTTCTTTTACTAACATATTATGCATATACACACATGCACATAGCTTCCAGCTGTACGGCGCACACGATGGCTAAGAAGCGGGAACCTAGCTTTAATACACTCCTTTCCCCACTTTCCACCAATTTTTCGAGACAGTGCGGGTGAATGGAGGGAACTCAAAAAAAAAACGCCGGTCTTTGAATTATTTAATATTTTAATTTTTCCGTTCTGGTAAACTTGTTCATTCTCCCCCAGTGGAAATCGAACTGACAACCGTCGCGTTTACAGTCGCACGCTTCTGTCGCACAAAGTGTAACTTTAAATTGACTTTTTGTGGGTTTGATCTCCAGTCGAAGTAATTAAATATGTCTTTTAATTTCTCCGCTTTGATGTCAGGCAAAGCAGGGCGTTGAGTTCTGCCACTCAACGTCCAATGCATCTGGAATCGGCGGAAAGTGGGCATTGGAGTATCCAAACACTAGGTTCCTTTTGCCTGCCTTGTTGTGTGCGGGCGATACAGCGTGATAAATCAATAAAGTAATGATGAAATTAAATAAAATTAAAAGACAATTTGTAGTATTTGATATCCGAGAATCATAACAACGCCTTTACAATGCACAAGTAGTTGAAATTTTTTTATTATAAATATTTTTATTGAAATAAAACTGTGAATGTGAAATATAATATGAAAAAATATAATTGATTTAAACAAATATAGTAAAATTTCACGTAACTTTTGAATGAGTAGTGCTTTTTACTTCACTCATCAACAGTATCGTATGTTTGTTATTTAAAATTTTGACGATCAAAATGAAAATACACACATATGGGATTTCCAAAAAGCATTTTAAGTGCTTTTCGGTACATTATTAATGTATTTAATGCTGTTTATTTAGTCGCAATATTTTTTTGTGCATAATAAATATTAAAAGTAGTAAAAAATTGAATAAAATAACAAAAAAATATGAATTTCAGGTTGCCTAATTTATGGATATTCCTTTTAATATTTAAACTAAATTTTAGTCAATGTAGAAAACATTTATTGATGCGCGCAACATTTGGAAAGCAAGAAGAAAAAAACTGACCAAGAGCGAGTCGGACTCGCCTATGAAGGGTTCCGTACCAAAGAAAATAACAATTAATAAAAAATCAAAAAATCAAAAGTACTGTCCGTTACATAAAGAAAGTAACGTTTTCAGAAGAAAAACACTCAAAAAGGAAATTTTATCGTTTCTCCAAATTAGGCTTAACTAACCTTCATTTTACATCTTTGTTATTGTTCTTAGAGGGAATTGCTTTGCCTTTTTAATTTAAATTTCTTTTACTAAGTGCAATTTATGTTTCAACAGTTACACTTTAGAAGGAGTTTACTTTATTGTGCTTTTTTATTTAAGCTCCACGTTAAAAGCTTTTGGCTTAACTTTTAAACTTTTAAAGGGATTTCAGAATTCTTATAAATGTAATAATGTTCTTTTTTGTTTTTTTTTATTGAGTTTTTGTGGTGCAAAGGTGCATGATTGCTAATGTAACTGCGATAGTTGCGGGTTCGATTCCCTCTCCATTTTCATTTATTCGCTCTGGTAAACAGCCTAAGCGCGGTATTGATCCCGCCGCTCAACACACAATCCTCAACAAATCTGTGGAAAATGAGAAACGGGTGTTCGGAGAGTGTTTCAACACGTGAAGCTAAAAAATATTTGTTTTCATATTGTGATAAAATGATACCGTTGTGAAATCAAATACATAATAACCTATTTGATGATGCGATTGACGCGATGCCTTATCAAATACAAAATACTGCATCATAACGGATATTTAAATAGTCTTTTTTTATTTTAAAGTAACAACTCAACAAAAGGCTTCTGTCGACTATTTTATATTATTCAGATATAAATATTGTAAAATTAAAAAAAACTAGCCTACTTGCTTTTGGAAGTTTATTTTCGTTTGGAAGTTCTCGGTACTGCAATTGACGTTAAGTTTCTCTAAGCATAAGCTTATTTACATTTACAAATAAATTTGTTCTTTTCTGTAGGTGGTTCACAATTAACCAATGTAATTAATTAACAGAAGAGTTTCTATTTAGTTATTCACTATATTTAATTAATTAATTGATAGTGGTTGAAAAAAATAACAAATATTTTTTTAGCTTCACGTTGAATGTTTCACATAGTAAGCCAGGCAGAAGGAACTCGGGAACCTAGTGTTACGTCACTCCGGACCTATTGAGATATTTCCTTTCTCCAGTTTCCATTGAATTCTCCAAGCATTGCGCGTTGAGTGGCGTAACACTACGCTTTATTTCATTACCCAACTAAGAATGATAATATTCAATATTTAATTCCCCCGAGTGGAAATCGAACCCACAACTGTCGCGCTTACAGTCGCATGCAGATGCGCGCAGGGGCGCCACAAAGGCCTGAATAAAATAAAATAGTTATTTTTAATACAATTTCATAAATATAAAGTTAGAAGTTATAAAGTAAGAAGCATATATTGAAAGTCGACAAAGTTATCTTTCGATATTGTTGAAAGTTCCATAAATGTGCTTGTATATATAATATTTACATATTTTTTGTATAAAGTTAATGCCCCTATTTTATGGGCAAAGGTGATAAAATAATTATATGTCCGTTCTCAACTTTCTAATCGTTTAGAGAAGTTTGAAATTGGCGTAATTAAACGCTGTCCTTGTCCAATAAAATAAATATTTGACCGTATTTCAAACAATATCTCCCTAAACAGCACCAGAAGAAGGTCCATCATCAGTAGAGTGTGGAGGTGTCACTTCAACAGCATTACGTATCAGTTGGCAACCTATACCCCCACACAAACAGGCTGGAGCCTTAATTGGATATTCTGTTTTGTATGCTGCTCAAGGTAGGTTTAATTTTGTTTATTTAAGATTTAAAGATTTATAAGAAAACATTTTTTTATATTAATTTTAATGAAAAGAAAATTGTCTGAACTAAGCCTGTAATGTCATAGTTTATTGAAATAGAAGAAATATAAATACGTTATTTATTTATATATTTGTTTATGTAGATATTGAAAAAAAAACTCACTATTTTGAAAATTTTGAAATATTTGATTCCAAGCTTTAAATCATTAAAAACATATTTAAAATTCAGGCACTTAACAAGTTTGTTATGAATTTAATCAGTGGAGTGACAAATAACAGCGTGATCCGTTTAAGACTGTAAAATTGTACAACTCATTTGTAATTTTAGTACGACAGCTTACGTCTTCAAAACGTGTTCGTCATTATGAGCTTTTAAATATATAATAAAAATATTATAAATAAAATATATAAAGAAAGAAGAGTGTTGTCATAGTGTATTCAATGGCAATCTAAAGTGGTAAAAAATAGCGAAGTTCTTTTTTTATAACTAAAACTTGAAAACTAATATTACTAATAATTTTCACGTACGGAGTACGTTGTATACGATACAGCGTGTTTAAATTGTAAAACTTATTATTATTTGTAATAATAAATATAAAAAAAAATTTTAGGTCGTCAATGGCAAAACTCTACGTCCCTCGTGACAGAGTCGAGATTGCAAGGACTTATAAAATACACAAATTACACAGTGAAAGTGGCCGGCTTCTCCAACTACGGGACGGGGCCGTATTCATTTCCCATTGTTTGCTCTACACTACAAGACGGTGAGTGTTAGTTCTGAAGGTTATTGTTTAAATTTTTGATTTTGTATGAGAAATATTTTGTTTTATATAGCTTAAGAGGTCATTCTGTTAAGTAATTTTCTATATAGAATATAGTAGTCGGTTCTGTTCGATTCTCACTCGGGATACATATATATGTCTATTTTAATTATCTGCATGTCCCCGATATAATATATGTATAAAAATATTATAATATTCATAGATATATCACAAAAAACACTCATTTATATCTTATATAGTACCCGACGCGCCGGCGGAAATTAAATTGCTATCGCAATCTGTCTCGACGCTCCTCGTCAGCTGGAAGAGACCGAAACAGAGAAATGGCAAGCTGCTACATTACACAGTGTACTGCAAGCCTACTGCAAGGTTGGTTTTGATATAATTTCTAAATATTATTAACAGAGAGAACCTAATGTTACGACACTCCCTTCTACATTTTCCGCCGAATTTTGAAGGCATTGCATGTTGAGTAGTGGAACTCAACGCCGCGCTTTGCCTCGACACCAGAGCGAAAAAATGAAAATATTAAATATATCACTTGTCAGAGTGAGAATCGAATCCATAATCTGTCACGTACAGTTACCACACTTGTGCCACTGCGCCACATCTGGCTTCGAATGAAATATATTTCTTTATTACAATAAAATTTCCAGTCTAATTTTAAGTAAAATTCATACAAATTTTCATAATTCATCCTAAACTACTATCAAGTCAATTTAGATGCGTAAGTACTTGGTAATTACGACGCAAAATTTAAGGCGTTCATTTATGTAAATGCTAGTTAAGTGCGTATAATTCTAGCTGCGAACTTTGTTCATTTACATTTTATTTAAAAGAATTTTTAAGGAAGTAGGCCAGATTGAGTCTTGATGCCGTATAGTGTAGCTTAAATATGTCAAATTTAATATGACGGCCGTGAGTTGTAATCAAATTCTAGAGGATATTTTTACATATTAAGACTGAGAGATTTCAAATTAAGTATAGAAGTCAAATTATACAAAATATTTCGTTAATTGTATCTGTTATTCTGATGTATATATACTACATTACTGTAAAAGTTCTTTTAAATCCTTTAAGTAGTTTTTGAGTAAAAGTTAGACAAATATCCATTATTACATACATTCACATAAAAAATATAATTATAATAAAGTAGGATAGAATAAGATATTTCTAATTATACTTAAACAAAATGTAGATTTAGGTTCGGCCATTTTATAAAAAATATGCGGGTTATGGAAAACATAGTGTCGTCTATAGATTTGATTAACAAACTAAGAAGTATTAGTGTCTAAGCTTCGATTTCATAGGAGTGTTTTAAAATATTTTAAGAGTTTATCTAAAAGATTTAAATTAATAGATGCTACGTGGGTAGAAACAGTCCATATATATTGGCAGGAAAAATAATTATGCTTAACTACGTGACGTAGTCACGCACTATGTACTACGTCACGTAATTTGAGGCTGGTCGTGGCGCAGTGGTACAAATTGTGCTGCACAATCGACTGGTTGCGGGTTCGATTCCCACTCGAGGAAAGAAAATATTTATTTATGTTTTCATTTCTTCGCTCTGGTAAAGTCAGCCGTGTGGTCCCGGCTTAGAATAGGATCACCCTGGTACTGTCGGTGTCGTAAGAGGCGACTAAAGTACGTGTGGAAGAGTCACGTCGCCAGTAATGGCAACGCGCATGGGCAGACTCGACCGGATTTAATACCACCCCCGGCATCTTAAACTGGCGTGAAGTAGTGGCCCTTGCCACTGCGTTTCGTATTAGGTAATGCCGGGCCCCGGTGCCCTTCATCTCCACCTTAAAGGCTGGCAACGCACCTGTGGCTCCTCTGGTGTTGCATGGGGTCGTGGGTGGCGGTGATCACTTACCATCAGGTGACCCGAACGCTCGTTTGCCTTGTCCTCTCCCATAAAAAAAAAAAAAAAAAACACCCAAATGGGAGTCGAATTCATAATCGTCGTATTGAATTGTCTCCGACTTTCACGTCTATTGAAAATCAGAAATATATATATTGAATATATAAAATGATAACATTCGAAATCCTAAGAAATTTTTCGTTAAAAAAGTAAAATTATACGCATCAAAGAGTCCTACTGGAGGGTTACATTATTTCCACACGTGTACATACATTTAGGTAAAGTACGGTCGACGTGTCATGGCTCCCGATTCGAAAAATTCGGAATGCCTAACTTTAGAGCGGCCACGACTCGTCGACCGAATTGTACTTACAACATGTCCAATTTTCAACCCTAAAAGTTAGGACAATTTTGGACGATAATCCAGTTTAAATATGTCACATTGTGGTTTTAATTGACATTTGTAATCTTCTATAGAACATTCTTACACAAAATTCTAGTCCTTTGACCCTTGGGGGTTAGAAATTGTCTGTGCTTAAATCTAATTACATATCTCAATTTATTTTTAAATAAATTTTAATACTATTTGAACTTATCGTCATAGGCCGTTGCCTTAAAAGCGTGTAATGTCTTCTAAAATAGGCAGAAAGTGGCCGACGTATTGTCTTAATATTAAGTGTCCTTTGCCTATCCTGTTATATGCAAAATAAAGCTTGAATCTATAATTTTTTTTCCCATCAAATTCATCTTTTTAAATTTTAAAATTATGGACTTACTTAGGAAATAAAAGTATTTTATCATTAACCAGCAACGACGGCCCACAAATACACCGCGTGGACATAGAATCGGACACTGAGCCATACGAGCAGACGCAAAGCCTGGAGCTGAAAGGGCTGTACGAGGGGCGCCAGTACGACGTGTGGGTGACCGCCAGCACCGCCGTGGGGGAGGGCCCAGAGACGAGGCGGGTTTCTGGTACACCGTCGCAGAGGGGTAACTATCAGTTCGATTTTGATGTAAGGTGTATTCATTTGGAATTATGATGTTTTTTTACTATTTTGTAATTTCTATTTTTTTAATAAGAACACGTCGAACACGTCGATTAAGCCGTCTGTCAAGCAAAAAACTAGATCAATTAGTTCATCTATTTGGAGTCAAAGTTAATGAAACTTTAAGAAATTACAAGAATGGTTGTTCCACAAGTGATTTTTTCTGATAGAATTTAGAAAATTTTGGTTATCCATTACCAATAATTAAACTAATATAAGTGAAATAATAAGTGAACGGAGTGTCTTAACACTAAGTTCTCCTAAATTACCCAGAAACGACAGTGAACAACAATACGAAATTATTTGTACAATATAATTAAGCTGCACGCTGCCGCAGACACAGATTCCGCACACAACAGGGTAGACAGAGGGAACCTATATACCTGTGTGAAGAGTGGGGGAACTCGATTATAATAAATAACAATTCATTTTGCTGAGTGGCCATCGAACCCCCAAGCAGTGCATTACAGTCACACGTTTGTGCCTTTCCATCACGATGGCCTTCTAATAATAAGCTTTATTGCAAATAAAACACTTTTCTCGCAACTGAGCTTCCATATAATACATTTTCTTTGTAAAAGATCTACTAATGTACGTCAAATAAAAGTAAATTCCTTCTTAAGTGTACAAAGATATTTTTGTAGTCATTTCCTCTCTCTACAAAGCTCTTATAATAATACCAATTTGAATTGTTATAGCGTAATAAAAGTTGTAATTTGTCGTCATTGTAATTTGTTTAATATATATGCAATTATATGATATTTTATACTTTTTTTTCTCTACAAATTTTATAAAATTTAGAATTTTTTTTTAACCCACAGTTAATCCGAATTGAATTTGTTTTTATATTAGATAGTTAATATATCATGGAAGGATAGGCAAACCTTACAATGTAACCATTTAGAGTTAAAGCTAAGTATGAAAATTACTTCTAATGCAGAGCAGTTCAGATGTGGCTGTGGTAAATGCGGGTTCAGATCCAATAGGCAGACCGACATATATTTTTCAGCTCCTGACGAAAACACAGGGGTTAAGTTAATATAGGTTTGACGTATCTGTTACACTGTATACCTTTCTGTAGCATCGTATATATAATGTTCAACGATGTTTGACCACGCAGTGGTGGCGGGCGTGTGGTCGCTGGGCGGCGCCGTGGTGGTGGCGGTGCGGCGCGCGCTGCCGCTGGCGTGCCGCAGCGTGGGCGCGCCGCCGCCACGCACCGTGTGGTACCACAACCACAACATCATCACCCACCACCCGCGCTTCACGAGGAACAAGGATGATAGCTTGCTGATTAAGAGTGAGTCATTATAGTGTTGTTATTTTGTTGTCATATCTTAGTGTATTATTGATCACTGAATTGGTTGATAGACGATGATGACGGATGAGGGATGGCAGATGGCGGAAGGTAATGGATGATGGGTGTAAATTTTATAATTTTTTTATCGATATATGATCCTGTAATTTTTTTAGTAATACACTACAATATATATATATATATATATATATATATATATATATATATATATATATAAAACTTACTTACTGACTTAGCTAATGAATAATTTACATTTTGAAATATAATAAATAACATTTAATATCTATTTTCCTATTTTTTTTCTGGTTTTTAATTAAGATATAAAATCTAACGTTTAATCTTTATCGCCGCGACTTATCCTTCAATTAACGTAAGGAGCTTAAGAGCAACTTGACATAAAATGAAGTAGAAACGAGTTTTTTAATTCCTATTTGAAATGAGATCTACTCTTGAAATATACAGTATATATTCAAAAAGTCAGTCGTGGCATCGTTCGATTCCCATTCGGGTAAATGAATTATTTGATATTTCCAATTCTCACTTCATTTCTTAGATATTCTTTATAGGAAAGGAAATCCTTTCTTTGTTATCTTTTTGACCACACATGGGGTTCCACCAATTAAACGCAATATCTCGAAAATTGGGTAGAAAAAGCGGAACGTAGTGTCTTAACTTGAGGTCCCTTTTACCTACTTTCCTAAATGAGGGATACATATGTTATCTAATAATATCAATTTTTTTTTTCAAACAGGCATTGATCAATCGCTAAGCGGGAACTACACGTGCTTAGCGAAAAACCTGTACGGTTCAGACTCGGTGGTGTATTCGGTAAAAGTTTTACCTTTACCGGACCCTCCAAATTTAAGAACGACACCGTATAAAGACTCAATTGTCGTTGAATGGGATGAGGTGAAAACTGCAAATGATTCTATGGCATATGGAATAAGTGAGTATTTTCTTTTTCATACGGTAAGTTTTTGTTTACTCTAGAAAATGCAGTGTGACGTTTGATTGTAATGGCCATAGTTGCAGGTTCGATTTCAACGAGGGAATAATTATCATATAAAATATTTTCATTTATCTGTTCAGATTAAGTTATTTAGCATGCAATATCTGTTTCAATATTATCTCTTCTCTGCTATCCTGTTTTGCGGGTAGACATTGGTTGTTGGATGGCAGTGTCGTACTTTCAAATGTATGAAATTTATAAAATATTATTTAAATTTCTATTTATCTATCTATGTACTTATCTATATATCTATCTAGTATATATTTCTAAAAAATATTAAATTGCTGCAATACTATACATTTTTAATTTATATATAATACTAAATTTATAAAATTGCAATTTACTAATTTGCAATTTTCTATAAATAAAAGATATTATTATTCATAAATATATATGATAATTGTAACTTATACAGCCCAAATATACAAAGAAAAAAGAGAAAGGAACCATTTGACACCATCTTATCTATTCTTTACTTATATCCAAAAAGAATACAATTCATAAAACGACGACTCTTCATAAATGCCACCAAGAAAAGCCATTATAGACTTAAATGAAGTTTGTTTAACGCTGAGACTATTGGACGAGATCCAAAGCTGAGCCATTTGCATGCTAATGCTCTAACAGTGCAAGCTGCACTGTAAGTTGATACAGGTTGTGACACTAGTGTCGCATATACGTACATGTACATATAATATATATAAACACTGTGTATTATTATTTATTATCTAGTTAATTAAACTTGATTTTAAACAATTTAAGGCTCTTTGGGTGATTATTCAACATATCTAATAAAAACATGTTAATACAATCAGGTTATAATCTGACATGGAGAGAGGAGGATGGCCCATGGCAGGAAGCGTGGCCAGCAAGGGAGAGTAGGATAAGCGGGATACAACAACACTCCTTATCCGGGTTAAAGTGCGGTACTAAATATTCTATCCGGGTAACTGCGACAGATAGTGTTGGGACTTCTGCCCCTGCACATGTTGACGTTATGACGCTTGGTGGAGGTGAGTAATCAAACGTTTAAATATTCTTTATTACTGATGTATGAGATATGAATGTAATACCAGTATGAATAGACGAGTGAATTAGTATAACATGATAGTTGTGGGGTGGAAGATAGGAGAGGCAAAGTCCCCCAACTGAATATACAATGTCTTGAAAATTAGGTGGAAATTGGGAAACAGAATAACGTGGCATTTAATTTACCACCATATACTGAAAAGGAAAACAAAGCTATTACAAAAGATGTTTTTCAGAATTTTTTATAACACATATTTCTTATATACAAATCAAACAATTATATTTTTTGACCAGCTCTAATATACCCCAACTACTGACTAGTTGTGGAGAAATGCAACATACATGTACATACTAATATAACGGAGCGGTAAAAACATCAAAACTTTCTATTAAAATTATTATGTCTAAACAGGAAAATACTTAAGACTATAATTATATTATGTCAACTCTATTTGCGACCATCACCACTGTGACTCCACTTTTCATAAACAAGCTATAAACATATCATCAGCTTAAATATAGACGAAAATGAAAAAAAAAAAATATTTTCACCTTATTTTCAAACCCAACCAGCCCCGATATCCCCCCTAACCACGGATTGGTTGTGGAGTAATGCGACACACATATACATACAACTGGGCGGGTGGGACGACGGCGGCTGTGACGTCACCAAGTGGGACGTGGAGTACCGCTTACTCGGGAGTAGCTTTTGGCATCGCTCTGAGAATTTGGCTGTGAGTTGGTTTGTTTATAGTATAATGGATTGTCGTTTAAGTTGCGGAGGCTGTTGTGACGTAGTGGCACAACTTGATTTTACACGTGACGGTCGTGGTTTCGAGTCCCGCAAAGATTATGTTGAAATATTTTTTTTAAATATTTGAAAATCTTTTGTCGTACCCAGTCTCATCCTGTACTTTCACTGTTGTCTGCTATTTAGTACCAGTTGAATCACTGCGATAAATGAAAGATAAAGAGATTGTAGGGAAAAGACAATAGACTGTTATTATTGTTTACTAGATAGACATTTCACGTGAAGTCAGTTAGCCATTCAGTTACATTCACTACAGTCACCGCCAGCTGGTAAAAGCTATGTCACTGATTTCATGAAATTTTAGGGAGAAGACAAGACTTTTATTATTATATGTTTCATCAGACAATGGACATGAACCTGGGTTGGGGTTACATAGACAGTCCCATGTCGTACCAGTCGCCCCCGCGGTCGGCGCAGTCGTACGCAGTGGGCTCCCTGCTGCCGGCCAGCTGGTACCAGTTGCGAGTCACTGCCTCTAACGACGCGGGCTCCGCGTCCACTGTTTATACTTACGCCACTAAGACTTTGGATGGGGGTAACTATTTTTTTATTTAAATTCATTATGTAAATTTTTATGAAAAAGTAGAGATAGAATGTAGCTACTTGAAGCTTCGAAGCGAGTATTGGTTACAGAAACAATAAGCATGAGTAAATATTCTGTAAGCTTATCATAAAAGAAAGCGCGGCGTCGAAGTTTGCTACTCCACACGTCACATTCTAAATTCGATTGAAAGCTGGAGAACAGAATATCTCAACACCAGATTTGTCGTGTCTATCTTATCGTATAGAAAAATATATTTTTTTTAGAATTTTTACATAAATATTTTTTTTTAAATTTTGATTATCATATACGCGCCTTAGAATTTTTTTTTCTGTGATAAACTGTGATATAGAACTTTTTATAACATGTAAGTAAACCAAGCTTCCCCAAGTATAAACAATTTTATATACAAAGTTGATCAAAATACGAGTTCAACGAAAGACAAAAAAACAAGAAAAAAACGGAATTGTGAGAAATTATATTGACTATAACGCGACAATTATAGGTTCGATTCCCACTCCAGGGAATGAGGGATTAATATTTTCCAGGGATTAATATTTTCATTTCTTTGCTCTGGCACCAAGGCAAATAACGCGACGTTGATGTCCGCAATTCAATACGCAATGGCACGTGTGTGGTTGATAATGGCAACGGAGCGTCCCAACACTAGGTTCCCTCTATCTACACTGCTGTATGCGGGATACAGCGTGAAACTGATATTAATATTTAAAGAAGTCTTCATATTAAAAAAAAAACAATTTTGTTTAATCAAAATGATGAAAGAAGATAAAATGATACTTCACCCCTTCCCATTAATAAAACTTTGATTTAAGCAATATGAAAGTTGAGACAGTAAGTCGATGTCGTCCTCAACATTCATTATGATACTCAAATCAAATTTGGATCTAAACTTTTGTCATTATGTGGAGGCTTTGGAGCTTCTAAGCGGCGTATTAAAACCGTTTAAAAGTTCATTTTAATATGCAATTTAATTTGTTTATACACTGTTAGTAATATTCCTCACTTCAGTAGAGTTTTCAGTAGGGTAGGAGAGAATCTAGTTTTAGATTACTTTGCTCTCCACTTTCTGCTTGCGTAAGTCAACAGCCCAGTAATATGTATTAATAATAATACATTTTTTATAGCTTCCGTGTATCCCATGTATAGCAGGGTAAACACTAACACTAGTTAGTGTACTCCGTTCCCAAATCATCGAATACTCGAACTAATAAAGTATTATAATCATTTACCCAATTTATCCTTAATGGACACCAAAAGGTGCGGGTTCAAATCCCGCTGCGTAAATAATGTTTTAAAATAGTATTTTTCTTCCCTAAGTGTGGAATAACACATGAAAATGCGAAAAATAATGATAACGGATTTGAATTCGGCTACGAATATTTAATTAGAAAAAATATTTATTAATAAAATAATATATTCTTAAATATAAATGAAAATGTTTTAAGAAAATAAAAAAAATGTTATGCCGACAGAAAAAATGGTAATAGCAAAATTTTAATGCAGCAGCAAAATCAAACTAGCGCTGAAGCTAAAACTTAATAAGCGCCCGAGAGCTTAATTAGTAATTTCTCTTAGTGCCTCGCTGGAAATCTTGAAATTTCTATGTAAGACAATTTGTGAACAGCTGGAAAACTTTGTAATAATGTTTGTATTTTAACTAAAATACCTGTTTTAACATTACTTTACATAAGTACACGAATACATTATAATTATTATCGTTTAAATTTTTAAATTGTCCATGTCACGTGTAGTATTTATTTTTATCCTTATTTTAGATGAAATAGGACCGCCATCAGATTTCTTCGATCTCAACATGTTGGTTATAACGTGCAGTTCAGTTCTTCTCCTCATTTGCCTCGTGGCCTTCACTTGTATATTATTGAAGAGACGGTAAGTTTATTATAAAAAATATATTTTATTTTAAATATAAGAAAATGATATTTAAGGTTAATATTTATTCAAGCTTTAACCAATTAAGCTTATACTCATACTGAGTTATGTTTAATTCCGAATTTTTATGGTGATGTTGGTGGGATGAGGCCATAGTGTGCAGTTGGGTATGAGTTTAAGCACGTCGGTTGCAGGTTCGATCTCTGTAAGGGAAAATTAAGTTTGCTTGAGTTCTGCCACTCAATGCGCAATGTCTTGGATTCAGGCAGAGAGTTGAGAACGAAGAGTGTTGATACTAAAAATATTAAATATATAGTAATATAAAAGTATATATATATATATATTATATAAAGACTCCTTTGAAATGTTTTTGATGAAATTGTAAACGTAATTTGCATAATCCATCTTTCATTTTCTTATTTTCTCACAAACAAATTGTTTTATTCAATTTCTTGAGCAACTTGGGTTAAATAATATTTCATATTTATTATTTTTTTTATGAAAATTGTTTTATTGTTTCATAATTGTTTTATTTCTTTCAAAGAAACTTTATCTCACTTTTTGCTTGAAACGATTATTAAATAATTGGGACCTTATAACCTTAAAAGTTTTCTTTAAATTTTTTTTATTAATGTCTTTAAAATATCGTGTTTTAATTGTTTACAATTCCAAAGAAGAGAGTTCCGATCTATTCATTTTAATTAGTTTTTCAAATTCAAAACTCAATGGGATGGACTTTTTTGACTTAAAAGAACAAAAAATGTATAACTCTATACGTAGGGCCTTATTATAATAATTCAAAAGTAATAAATGTAATAATAATTGTAGGCAAAACTTCACATCACAATATCGTCATTCAATAACCGAAGAAGTGAAATCACGGAATGAAAGCATCGCTTCACATTCAGAACATAAAGAGAGATACGCACATACTCCTCGAATATACACATCTCCTGTACATCCTAGGAAGACTAACAAAAACGGTAAGTTTTATGTGGGGACGGAGTGCATTGACAGTTAGTTTACTCTGCCTTTCCTGCTGTATGTGGGATACGATGTGAACATAAAAAAATGTTTTATGTGCTATCCATTATTATAGTATTATTACTATACACTACGCCACATCTTACTAGGTTATCCTACATATTTGATTGTGGCGTAGTGTGATTGAATTAATTACAATACTTTCTTTCCCTCGCTCTGGTAACAGGACAAAGCGTGGCGTCATTACCTCAAAAGCTTCCATTAATAGCTTTGCATATAATAATTATTAATTTATTGTAATGACAAATAAATGAAAAATAAAATCTCTAACCATTAATATTTTTAACAGAAATGTTCGAAATAAGTCCGTACGCGGAGTTCGCGTTGGGGTTCCGGACGTTCGAGCACGCCGAGAACCAGGACCTGCCGCACAGACTGCCGGCGCGACCACGCTTCGATACTGGTTAGTTATTTTTTATATTTAAAGACGTTATTAAATCATTCATTATCAGCTATTTATTCAATAGCAGCAGACGTCATTATCAGCTCTTGTTGATACAATAAAAAGATATATTTGAAAATGGGTTTTCAAATATATCTTTTTTTTTTCTAAAAAATAATTTCAGATATCCTACCTCTTTAAAATATTTTCACAAAATCTATCTCCGAATTGTCTTTGATGACAAAAAAATCTATCGTGGTATGTCACTTATGGCAGACAAGTGGCAGTTCATGCAGCTGTAAAATAATATACATATAATTAATTAATTAAACATTAAATAAACAAACTATTTTATGATTACTTCTGAACTATTTAATTAGAGATACATTTCAAATATATTGAGTTCATTTATAAAGCATTTTGGAAACACAAACAAATATATTCAGTACATTTTCTCGTACAATTCCACTAATTAAAGGTATTTAATTATTTTGAATTTATCTAAAATATTATTTACATTAATGTTTCACTGAATTCTGCTAATATTACTATGTAAGTTTATGTTAAATAATGTTAGAGAGAGAGAGAGAGATTGAGAGGCCGTCGTGACGCAGTGTCACAAGGGTATCACCCGCAAACGCGATGGTTGGGGGTTCGATTCCCACTCGAGGAACTGACATATTTCTTTATGTTTATATTTCCATCTTTCTTTGCTCTGATGTCGAGGCAATGCGCGGCGTTGAGTTCTGTCACTCAACACGCAATGCCTTCAGAATTCGGCAGAAAGTGGGGAACGGAGTGTTTTTTACACCGAAGTTCCCTCTGCCTACCCTGCTGTGTGCGGGATTCTTCTAAGTAAACTAAGTAGTAAACTATCCATAATCCTGTATACCACGCGGATGAAGCTGCGGGCGGTGTACTAGTAAAAAATAAATAAAAATTATAATTCATAACAATTTAACATGACAACGTAAAAACTAAGCGTTTCGCCAAAATATACAATTTAACTTGAGATAAAATTTCGCCCGACTTTAAATATAGGTGTTTTATACGAGGCGTAAAAGCTACGAATTTAACTTAACAATTACTTAAATACTTTAAATAATAACATCATTTGAAAGAAAATTAAATAATAATTTTCATAATTATGATTAAAACGTTTTGAGATTTGTTTTTTAATGTATCAAATATTGTGTAATGTAGTGGCTCCATTAAGTTATTTTCATTTTTAAATATTTCAAAGAAGTCCGTTAATATTACTTTTACTTTTTAATGGATGGATGGACAAAGCATTTTTATAAATAAAAAAGTTTTTTTTTTGTTTGGAAATAATAAAAATTGTAATTTTGGATCAAAATTGTCGTTCTAGTAAAAAAGAAGAGAAATCGTTAAAGAGAGTTCAATAATTAAATCCTTGTTATCAAGAAAGTTACCAAGACAAACAGTATGAGTGGAAACTTTACTCTGAATAAGAATAGTTGGGGCCCATTCATAGACTTATTTTAAACAATGAAACTATAAATATGTGATATACTAATGTCGTGGTTTGTAAATCCTCATGATTACGACTTCAAATATTACTGGAGGGAATATTTATATTTTTTTAATACTTTTGTTCCCCTAATTTGGTTACACAAAGCGCTTTGACTCCACTGAGCATGTAATGTCTCTAAACTGACTGAAAGCTGGGAACAGTGTGGACTAATAGCCCTCTAAAGTCTAGACTAGCTTAAACCGATGCTAAAATGTTTAAATATCCTGTCTTAAATGCCACATTTATTATCTTTATTCGTATGTCTAGTGCAAAAATCTACTTAAAATTTTATATTTCTACACCATTCAAAATACACATTCATTAAATGAATTGAAATCGACGCCTTTGTGTGAAGCAAGCAGATTTAAAATATACGTTCACCATAACAAATATGATTTCTTTTATCGTCCCGCTCATAGCAGTGTTGGGCAGAGGGAACTTAGTGTTAAGACACTCCGTTCTCCATTTTCCGTTGAATACTGGAGGCAAAGCGCTTTGCGTGGTGGAACTCAACGCCGCTCTTTGCCTCGACACTACTATATGGCTATTTAGGTATTTAATAAATACTCTGTTTATTCGTTAAAACCGCATTAAAATCTAATTAATTAAAATAAAAGATTTAACGTTCCATAAGTTATTGCATTTCCGTAGGTAATTTAATATGCATTTGAATTCTCTAGAGAATGAAATATTTAATATTTTAATTTCTTCACGTCTCAAGTGTCCCGCATATATCAGAATAGGCAGAGGGAACTTATCCCTCTGCCTATCCTGATATGTGCGGGATATAGAGTGAAACAAAAAAAAAACCACAATGTTACATCATATTAAACTGCACCAAGGACATGATGTTTTAAATTTTAACGTAAATATTTCAGAAACTCAGCCAATACATTTAATCAGACAACTCGATTGTGCTATGAAAGCGAAATTAAACGAAATAATGAATCTCCACAACCAAATAAAAATAATTATTTTTTATATTTGATATTTTTTTACACAATATAGTATATATTATATTTTTTATATATACATGAAAATATTATTTCATGAGTTTCTGCAATAAGTATTGTGAGATGGAGTGTAATATTATATATAAATATATACGAGACGGGCCGTGTTCGCGCGAGCAAAGCGAGCGGGCTCAGCTAGTGGTTTTATATAATATAGTTTGAATTTTTTACTCGTAGCAAATGCATATTATTCTCTTGAACGACACACGCGCCGTATTTGTTACACCGGATTTCCAATTTCCAAGGCTAACTCCCACAGTGACATCGAAGCGTACTGCAATCTCCGTACACAATGCTTGTTTGAATCAATTTAAAATATAACGTTGAGTTTTTATTTTATTTTAAAGAAGAATAGAATTTCTATTTTGAAACGGTTAAATGTTTCCGATAGACTGTGATGCAAGGGTTTCCAGTTCGCATCAATAATATTTAATTGTATTTTATCTTGAACTGACATATTCCTTAGTTAAAGAGTTTTATTAAGGCCTTTGTCGAGCAGAGGTACAAGTGTGCGATTGTACACATGAAGAAATTTTTAATATTTTTTTTATTTCCTCGTCCGAAAGCGTGTTTCAATAGAGAAAGGAGTGTCTTGACACTAGGTGTCCAGGTTCTGTTTGCATACCCTGCTATCTGCGGGATACTGACTCAAATTAAAGTAATATTTATCTATTTTAGTTTTTAGGGTTTCGTATCTTTTAAGGAAAAAAGGAGCCCTTATCAGATCACTTTGCTGTCCGTCTGTCTGTCGGGAGCATTTATCTCAGGAATGCTTGGAGATGTCGAGTTGAAATTCACACCAAGACCAAGACCACGAATTTTTGTACGGAACCCTCGGTGGGCGAGCCCGACTCGCGCTGTTGATTTATTAAAGCCGCACGGATAAGTTCAAATAAAATAGCGAATGGAAACTATTTAATATAATTGTAACCAGAGAGCTAAACTAAGCTCCGGCTACAATATACAAAGCGTATCGCGTTCTTTTGAAATATGATTCCACACTAAAATTGATTGGGATGTCGACGTTGACTATGTCCCATAGTAACTCAATTATCCGCCTTCGACAGAATACTATGTTATATATCTATAATTTGTCTATTTTCTTTTATTTTTAAAGTTGTAATTTAGTATAACAAAATTATTTTGTAAGCTACCGTTTTTTGTTTTTTGTTTATGTATGTATAACGCGTAACGTTATACGTACATATCGATATCGATTATGTAAACGATTTTCATTTATTGATAAAATCTTTACCCCGTCTTTATGAAGCTGTCAACAAAGGCAATTTCAAAAGTTTCATTTATCGTATCTCGAGCTCCATCGGCCACTGGAACAAGTTTATTTTTACACCATTGTACAAAGACAGGTATTGTATTTAATAGTTTTTTGTTTTATTTTATTTTGTTTTATTTTATCTATACTATTTTTATTAAGCTTTTTAGTTTGTTAGTTAAAACGAGATAAATTCTGGAACAAAAATATTAAAATTTATTTTGGTCTATGTATACAAATCCGTGTGACTGTAAACATGGCAGGTTGTGAGATCAATTACAACTTGACGATATTATATATTTCATATTTTAATTTTATAAAGCTCTGGTGTCGAGGCAAAGCGCGGCGTTGAGTTCCACCACTTAACACGCAATGCCTCCAGAATTCGGTGGACTGTTAATACTAGGCCTACTCTGCTTACCTTGCTCCATGTTGGATACAGCGTGAAGCTGAAAAAAAACTATAACGTACTACATATGTAAAGAAAACCTATAAAATATGAGAAAAGTCCATTCTTAAATACTTAAAAAGCGCGCAATCCCAGTGACTCTAATTAATTAGAAAATGTTCACCCAAAGTTTCGTTTCTTGCCTAAAAACCCGCGATACAGCGTCAGCATCAATCTTAATCTTATTTAATAAAATTAATGGTCCCGTTGTCCTATTTAGTTTCCTTTTCCTTCCTTTAACTTGTTATTTTATAAAAAGTGATCGATCACTCCTATAAATTGTTTCATTTTCCAAGTACAAGTGTACCTATAGTTAAAATCTATGGAGTAGTTGTGAAAGTTTTGAACGAGGTCAAATGAAACTGAGTTGGGTTATATGGAAAAGTTTGAATAAGCTTCCACTTTAATAGTTTTCCAAGCTTTATTGGACGTGAAATTATTATTTTAGTGATGGAACTTTTGTCACCTGATTTCAAGTGAAAAGGAAAATTATTATTTAGCTTGACATAACTTCACGCTTTATCCCTAGCGGGGTAAGTGTCAAAGAGAACGGAACGTCAAATTCGCCTCGTCCACTGTCATCAACCTCTTCATACATGACCTACGTAGGGCCCTCATGCTTTTTACGTGACCTTCTTTAACTATCGGGGATACTGTGTTTTCGAAGGTCAACCAAGGTCTCCCCTTACCTCTCTTACCACTCACTCTTCCATCATATTACCATTCTTTCATCATGGTCTCCACTCTGTTCTCCACTTTCCGTCCGGATCCGAAACATTAAGTGACACTTTAGCGTTTCGTCTTGCAACAGGGAATCGAAATTTCAATTCCTTGATTGAGAATCGTACCTTACATAAATACATATAAATATTTAAGAAAACGGAACTTGAACGCATCATTATAAAATTCAAACTGACACGCTGAAACTGTCACCACAGTGGCATCGGAGTCGTCGTCTCTATACATATAATATATGAAAGATAAATGTAAATTTGGCGTACAAATTATTCTCCATCAAAAAAAAACCGTTCGTATTTTCACGCGGAATTTTCCCCAAACGTTATTTAACATCAATCGATTTCAGTTATTTAATGTTGAGGGAATTTCCTAAATGAATAAATAGCGGAATGTCGTTAGAGAAAAATGATTTTCTTTCATAGAATTTTCTCGAACGATCATAAGAGTTCTTTGAGTTGGCTTCATAATACTGTATTGCCTTAGTATTAGCAAATATATTTTATTACGTAACTTACTAAGTTATATAGATATCTGGTATGGATTAAGCCAAAGAACAAAAAAAATACCGAATATTATATTACATATTAATTTTTATGTGAACTTATGTTAAGACGTTTGCGAGAATGCAGAAATATTTATATACGTTATACAGTGTGGACTTATACTATACTCATACATATAATATTAGTTGGAATTTTACATGCGCATCTATTTTAATTTTCTCTTAATAGCTTGCCGAGCGCAGTAGTTTGTTAAATATTTTTATTGCCATGGAACAAGTGCTATTCTTGTAGTATAATGAAATAAAATTTTATTTCACTCCACAGTGTTTTATGACTGCAGTGTATGCGTTCTTTATATATAAGCAAAATTAAGTGTCAATTGAGTATATAAAGATATTGTTTTATTAATTTTTTTATTTTCTCAAAACAATGCCACCAGAATTTGGCGAAAGTAGGGGACGGAGTGTCTTAACACTAGGTTCCCCCTATCTACCCTGTTGTTTGCGGGATGCCGCGTGAATCTGAAGCTAATTTTCAAAACTGTTTGTTTTATTTCTTTTTTTAATTTTTAATAGTTCTCGTTACAAGGGCTCTAGGATCTCTTCGTATATATTCAAGTATCAACTCAACTGTTTTGTGTCGTCAAATACTAAATTGACTAAAATATGCCTAACATTAAGTTATCATTGATAAAAACATCTCGCCGAGTCGCCCACTGAAAGGTCTATAATTTTTAACTTTTTCCTTTTTAAGCACTGTAAGTTTCACTCGGCAAAAACATTATTGGTCGTGTATATTACTCGCGTTGACTAATATCTTTTAATTGTTTCTGTGCTCCAAGGGATCTTAGACTTGAATTTTTGATATCGCTATCTATCTCGGTGTGTTCCCGAGATAAATGGTCTTGACAGTTGGACAGGCGGACAGCAAAGTAATCCTATAAGGGTTATGTTTTTTTTTCAGGTACGGACCCTAAAACATTTATAATAATAAATTTATTATGTAGTAAGAAATATCATGTATAATATATAATATTTTTTATATTTATTGTACTTGACAACGGACTTAATGTTAATTTATGCACCTAAATATATCTCTTTTCACACATATTATATATGACATAAGTAACATTTCCATTTTGTTACAGAAACTAGTTTCCAAACTCGATCTGAGTCAGACGATAGTGACAGCACGTCCAAAGCGACTGTCTCTGGTATGCCGAGACGTGAGTATATGTTCAATATTATGGAAATTATATATAAATGTTGTATATAAGGATATTATTTAATATAGTAAGTCGAATATTTTGTGGAATATGGTGTATTAACACTTTTCACCCTTTACCTACACTGCTAGGTGCGGGAAATAGCGTGAAGAAAAAAAAAAGGGGGATATGGGACTTTTTAATCGTAAGTTCGAAACCCAGCTTAGCCCATAACATCGCGCGTCTAAAGAAATTTCGAAAAAAAATTTATAAATGTTTTTTATGAGTTAATATATTTTACGCTAAGGATACAAAAATATTTTTCGATAACAAAATTTTAATCAAACCCGCGCTACTTGGACAATTCGCAAAAGAATCACTTGCGCAGCACACATGTCTATTGAAAATATGAAATTCAAAGAAAAATTCCATATAACTAAATTACATAATATCTCCGTTTAAAATTTTAATTATTATTTTAACTTTTAATTATTATTATAACTCAAAAAAAAAACAACTATGCATTTAGAAAAGAAAACATTTGAACACAAATAGTTTTAAATTAGACAAAGTGTTTACGTTATACAAACATTAACAATTTAATGTACGCTTTTACATTCTTTTAGAGTTTGTTTAAGTATTTAATTTAATACTTATAGTACAGTGGATACTTACATTATAGAGATGTTATTTTAGTATTATTATGACGATCTATGAGTCTAAAGCGTCGCAGTGAACCGTATTTGACTGTAAACGCTATATTTGTAGGTTCGTTTCCCACCCAAGGGAATAAATCGATCTAGCGCACTATGCAGTGGTTTTAACAGGTATTATCAGCTGCGATCACAGCTGTATATGAACTGGAATTAATCTTTTCTAAATTAAAAAGAATTGGTAACAAATATTAATTAACGTAGTCTAAATGGATAACTTTTATTGCAGACCAATGTTGTTTCAGAATTCTCTCATCGAGTACTATATGAGTGCGCTGAAAGTTAACTATTAGATAATAATATTAAAAATTGTGCTTGATTTTGCTTTTAGCGAAAAGCTCACTTTCAATTAAATGTACTCGTAATATTTCTTAAAAACAAAATAATTTGGCAATAAATGTTCGTTGTTTAATTACTATACCATAAAGTTTATATGTTTATTATTTAGGCAGAGTGTACCTGGGAACCTAGTGTACAGACACTCCGTTTCCCATTAAGACACTTCCGTTCTCTACCTTCCTTCCGAATTCTTGAGGCATTGCGTGTTGAGTAGCGGAATTCAACTCAGCGATTTATCTCGGTCCCAGGGCCGAGAAATGAAAATATTAAGCAAATGCGATATATCGTGGGTTCGATTCTCAATAGAGGAAGCGAATTTTTTATAACACTATAAAATAAGCAGCGATTATAATATATTTATACACATAAAATACATATCTATTATCTTAATTGGCTCTCTGCCAGCGCCTACATATTTGAGCAATAAGGTCAAAGCGATTAAATAAATTTCGATTGTACGTTAAATAAATTTGAACGGAACGCTGTGCTATCACACACTAAGCAATTTTTGTTCCCACATTAAATTTTATTTTATAATAAGATAAAGCGCGGCGTTGATTCCCGCCATTCAACACGCAATGTCTCAAAAATTTGGCGGACAGTTGAGAACGGAGTGTTTTAACACTAGGTTCCCTCTGCCTACTTTGCTGTATGCAGAATTCAGCGTTATAGTAAATAGATAATTAATTTTTCTAATAAAATTTTATATTTATCATAAATGTGATTGAAATTGTAGAAGTAGTAAAGAATCACTACTATTATCTTTCTCTCTATTTTTTTTAGTATAATATATATTTTTTAAATATTGAACCATTTGTTAAAGGGAATTACTTAATTCCAATTAAAAATAATAACACTAGGACTGACAATAGGATTTAGACTATAATTTAAAAAGTGAAATACTATCGCCTTTATAAATTGTATGTAGCAGTGAACAAGTTTTAATGGATATTTCTTAGAAAGTAATTTAAAGTTACAGTTAGGTTTCTTTACAATTTTCTTCTTATATATAGATATTATTTATTATATAAAAATTTTCACTCTTAGTAGAGATATAAATACGCGATGATGGATGCTCGACATTATCTCTAGTCAATATAGGACGTATATAATGCTATAATGCAGCGTTAAGTTCCGCAACACAACATTTTTAAATCTGTAGAAAGTGCCAAATAGAGCACTAAGAAATACTTTACTTCTTCTTCTTCACTTTTCCTGCTACTGCTACAGACACGAGCACCACTCATAGCTTTAAAAATTAAATAAAAGTTCTCAGCTTTTGTAAAAAGGATAGTGTGAAGAAATGTCACTCCATTCTCCACTAATTTTTTCTCAAATTGGAGAAATGATTGTGTTGAAAGGACGTAATCTAACGCTGGAATTTAAGAGACATTTAATTCATAATGCATTACCAAAATTAAAACAAGCTTTATACGAATAATAAAGTTCTCAGTTTTCAGCTTTCCTAACCCATTATACGGTAGTAAGTGCATAAAACAACTATCGCGCTGTTATCTCTGTTAGTCCATTCGTAGCTTTCAAAGCAAATGTATCGTAAATCTTCCTGTGCTGTACAGAGTACTGAGCCTTGCCTTGATTTACACGCTCAGTGCTGAATATAGCTTTCCAGTTGCTGGCGGATGGGAAATGTATTTGAAAATACTTTTTGAAATCGTAGGTAGTGTGTGTTACGTGCAAGTCAGTAATAAATAATGAATCGTTGCTTTAGTGTTTTATTGCTAGAATTTGTTAGATTTCTATCATTCAGTAAAGAAAATAAGTATCTCCATATAAGAATTTAAATTACGTATTTGTTGAAATAAAAAACATATATGTATGTCTGTATGTATGTCTTTTTCTTTTAGTTGCAGCGTAATTTCATCTTAACATAATATTTTTGAGATTGGTGGCTGTTTGACTTTTTATTTTATTTGGTTTTGTTTTTTTTTTTACGTTAACTCTTCATATTGATTACATACATTATGCAGAAATGTAAGAAATGGAAAAGAATAAATTTTGCCGAATGCCGTAAATTATTAAAAAATCATTTAAATATTGCAACGCGTTAACGAAAAATTTATTATTTATAAGTGCAGGGAACGTCTTATAAATTGCAGCGTAAGTTTCTAATAAGTAGAAAAAGTAATCTTATTCCTAGTTCAATAGCATAATTTCTCTGGCTTCTAGTATACGAGTAAATGCGCCAACAAAACCGATTTCACTACATTTCTATGAATTAACCGATTAACGTTTTATATGGATGACTGAGTCAGTACTTTTGAAGTTTATTTTGTATTTCATATATATATACTTCTTATAATTAAGGAAAAAATAGTAAAGGGGAAATTATAAATTATTAAAATATATTTTACTATGCCCAATCTAATAACCCAATAATGTGTTTTTTATCACCTTGTTATTTTTACCAAACCTACTAAATATTGAATTTGTGAAACGGTAATCAAGTAATGGTAATTTTAAATGAACTTAAATATAACATGCGCATAAAGAAAACACGATTGTTTTATTTTTGCAAAATTAACTTTGATAGACCACACGACGATATTTGGTTCGATTTCCAGGGAAGTAAAACCAGTCTGTGGTCAAACGTATTAGTAAGCAGACTGTTATAGCAGACACTACGTTTTTTACAAGAAAATGACATGATAACTATACATGGTTATATATACGTGGTTATTATACATATATATACCTTAATATACATGCTTATAATTCTCCTAGAGTGCAGTGTCTGAATACTATATTTGTCATAAAAAACATGATATCAAAGAAACTGAGTAAAATTGCTCCGTGTAAATCACGTTAAGCATTTCCTGACAGAAAGATTTACGATACGTTTGTTTTGGAAGCTCTATCGGATTGTCTTTGGTCGGACAAACTTTGATTAGGGAAGAAATATTGTGAGATATTTGTATTACTGAAATATATCTCATATTCCAAGTGGTTAGAGATGTCGTTTAATGATAATATTTTTATTTATATATTATTATTTAAAAATGTAAAATTATACACTATTCTAAAATAAAATATTTAAATAATAAAAAAATACTTTTTACGGGGAACGGAGTGTCTTAACACCGAGGTTCCCTCGGCCTACCCTGCTGGGTTTGGGAATACAACGTGAAGATGAAAAAAAATCATTCAACTTTATTTTTATTCAACTTTAATTTTTTTTTATTTATTTTAGTGTAAATGTTTCAGTGGATCACTATCTTGTATACGGTTTGTAAGCACAGCTCGAAAGCTTTTTGTCTACACAGTACAGTTAATAGGCTAAAGTACTGAGCGGTTTTGAAATTAAGTTAAATGTGCTCAAACTCCTTTTACAGTGTTCTGTTTCATAGAGCTGCCTTAATATTCATTAAGTTTATTTTGTTTTCTATGTAAATAGAAGTTTTTAATTAAAGTTGATTAAAATAGGGAAATATCTAACTTTTATACTCGTTTGATGTGGGATCTTACAAATTAAAAATAGTTTTGTTTGCCGGTCTTGGTATAAATAGTGCGCGTTAAATTCCACTACAAGTGACGTCCATGAGTCTACAAAACACAAAACTCTCAAAAATTGCGAAAATTGGAGACTAGGGGGATGTTTTTGATCCTACAAAGTTCTTTTAACATAAAGAAAAGCACTTTAAAATCCTTTCAATAAATATTTATTTTTTTTTTCAATATATCAAGGACACACGGAACACACGAATTTATTTACAGGATAAAATATAAAACTGAATAGAGAAACCTATATTTGCTTCCGGTTAAAGAAAAAAGCGACTTTATTTTCTTCTTAATACGCTTTGAAATAAATAATAGCAAACTATATACGTGGATATATTATTTTTAGTTTCTTTTTGCCAATCATTCAGATAAAAAATAATAGATATATTTAATTAATTTTCACCCAACTTGTCATTTATATACTTTTAGTAGTTAAAAAATATATTAACATTTTAACATTAATTTCAATACTAAAATGTAACAACATTACAATAATAACTTGTATGGAATCAGTAAAATGAGCAACTTTGTTAATTTCAGTGTAACCAGTGTTGTGTCCCCAAAAACTTTGTTCAGAGATTTCATCAAATATAGATTATTGTTCAGTTGTGAAACTGAACGCCGCGCTTTGTCTTGAAGAAGAAATGAAAATATTTCAATTCGTCGATTGAAAAACGAACCCACAACGTCGCGTTTACTGTACAATGTTATGCTGTTGTGCCTCGACGGCCTCAAACTCTACTTATCTTTTATAAAATATTTGCCTTTATATAGGCAATTACGTTCACTTTATCTCTCAATACTTACATTTGGCTCTCGAAGTGAACTTATCGTAAATCTCACAGTAGCGGATGCTGTGAACTTAGCTTGATTTATTTGAGAACGTTTCTAAGATAACGCTTTATACAGTGCAGGTTTTTCTTGTTGTTTTGAAACGTTATAATTTAAAAAAATATATATCAGGTAATGTATCACAGCTAATAATTTTGAGTATATTTTTGATCGTAACCCAACGTCACGCTAGCTTATCTCGTCTGTTCTATCTCGATATGTGTATAATAAAATATTATTTATTATTCAATAAATTATTATATAATATATTTTCCTTGCATACTTATAATGCTTGCTTCAAAGCCATAGTACATATTTCAATATTATTTGTTTTAAACTTTGTCAAACTTTCTTTGATTTTATTCAGAGTTCAAATTATTTATTTTGAGTATAAATTCTGAACAAATTTCATATAAAAAGGTTCTATACATACAATAAACACGAAAATTCTATACATACAAACGAGTAATAATTCATTTTTTACACTGTTAAAGTAAACACGAAATGCATACACTACGAAAAAACCGCATTAAAAATCCCATTTCCTTCTTTCTATGAAAGCTACCTGTAATATTTTTTCAGCTAAAAGCTCGTACAAACAAAAGTATAAAAGTTATTTATGTGATGAACACTGCGAAAATACTGAAAGTTCCCTAGGTATATTTTTTAAAAAATGAACGTCATATTGGATTTGAACCCGCACCACTTAGATTTTTCTAAAAAGTGGTAGAATCGTATGTACGTGTCTTAACTATTAACCTAATATGCTATTTGCGAGATACAGAGTGTAGCTGTAAAAAATTTACCAAATGCGCTTTAGCAGCGGCGCAATTAATTTACGCTACGTACGTGCAACAATTCCCAAGTGTTTGTAACAGAAACAGCGTTGAGTACTGCCAGCTTCTCTAAATAACCTATTTAGAAAAAGAAAGAATGGTAGAGAACGCAGTATTTCAACAGTACTTTTGTTACGTAATTATGCTAGAAATTACTAAAATAAAATATATAAATTATATATGTGTATATTATATATATAAAAAAATAATAATTTGTTTCAGGCCACTGCCGAACGCCGCACCACAGATAAGTTTGTAATTTCCTATTCAAACTTGTAAAGTCCTCATTGCCACAATTGTAAAAACTTCACTTATTTACGTTTGTTTATTCAGTGACTTACAAAGTCGGAAACGCAAGTAGAATGTAGGGGAGCACTCTTAGAGACAAGAGATGGAGACTCCAATGGGAACGGGAAAAAACGGGATGGTCCATTTTAGTCCTAGGTTTCAAACAAAGTTGTGGACGACGACGAGTATATATATAAAGATGTAAAATTAATTATGTATTTATTTAAATTTTGATGTGAGTTTCGGTTTTAAGTAAGTCAAATTAAAATATAATTAATTTTGAAATAATCAGTGAGCATAAAAATATACATACAATGTGGTTTTTCTGAGCGCCGTATTATGTGTTAACACTGCCATATTTGTAACAGTATTGAAGAATAAATAATATGTCATTTGCGAGGCTTTTTATAAAAATCTCCATAGTAAAGTTTTAATTGTTAGTTGCTAAGAAACTTTTCATAAAGCTCGAAAATTGTGAAGCTTAATATATAAAAATATTTTAAAATTTAATGGACTTTATGTGTACCTGAAGGA